>OX365951.1:7500-587500 GCA_947247005.1 Spisula solida
GTATCAACAAATACATTTCAATTCACTTCAAATGTTCAGATGTTCTAGGAAGTATCAATAATACTTATGGATAAGGCACGAATGGTCATGTTGTTGTGTTGTTGGCTTGGAATGGGTTGACTACAGTACATATAGTCCAGACTTGACTCTAATAGAATTTTACTGTATAGAAGAGGAAATTTGTGGGAAACAATCTGGGAATTCTAATAAACTCAGAGAGAGGTAAAAGCAATTTTAAAGAGATAACCATGTTTGTGAAACTAATAGATTTATTAAAGTAAGATATAGAGACATCGTAAATGCGTAGCACGTGGTGGACGGTATTTTGAAAATAATGATAAGCTAGTTTGACAATGATGACATGACGTTATAATATTATTTGGAGCGTAACGGTGATTATGTACAATTTCAAAGTAATGTATAATCGTTAATTGTATATAAATCACAAATATATATTAGTTTTAGAAGGTGTCATATTTATGATTTAACGTATATTTTCACAATGATACTTGTCCTAGAACTTTAGGATGACCCCCGTACATGAAGCTTATTGTTGCTATAAGCCATTCTATATGAATTACTATGTTTCAACATATCTTTTCGCACACAGAAGGTCATATAAGACACAAATTTAACGACGATTTCCCAATAGGCAAACAGGTATAAGGTAAAGGAGAAGTTTAAAGTGGATGTAAATGTAGAACAAATCGTGTACTTTGTGACTACATCTATAATGCATGCTGGGTTTGCAATTTATTTTCAAACAAAGTTTGGAACATTTTTCTAGACTAATCAATTGTTTGACGGCCACTGAACATTTCCAGACGGATTTTACTCGTCTTACTGAAAAATAGTGTCAGCGTTAATAGGTTATTAAGTTAATAGTTGTTTATATAAGAGAATATATACCTCACATTTATGGTTGCCAGCATCGATTGGCTGTATTTGAGCATCACATTTAGCACTACGACAGCAAAACAAATTGGTATTTAAACAATGAACAACACTTACTAATACCTGTACTAAGTACTTTAAATAATGATGTAGCCATTCTATGTTATAAACTTCAAGACAACAGACTTCATTGAAATCAAAAGACTCACACAATTTGGCGGATGAAATAATACAAAGTTTACCTCCATGTCGCAGACTCAGCTATCAATTTTATTTCATTCACTGTCTATTTGTATTCTTCGTATTCGTACAAACATACTACAAACATGAAACATCACATTGTCTCTCAGTTCTCGATAGGTTCATTAACTTGTCAAATTTACGAGAGAGCCGTCTGGTCCGTATAATCATTCAGCGTTCCGTGACATATCAAATATTTAACAGATATGCCGATTCTATGTCCTGTATTTTAAGGAATAAATTAACAGAATCTCATTGAAAGTGCGACCCAATCAGACAGAAACGTATTAAATTTCTTAACATTTCTTCCTCTATGTAGGCGAATGCGATTCAAGCTTACTTGAAGAGATGTTTTAACTATATGGAAACATCTTGGAAATACACAGGTGACAAATTTTGCACATTTAGTACCATACGGTTCTTATTATTGCATAATGCTGCCTTTTTAAATCTGATACTGCCTTGTTATATCAGTTATTCCATAGGGGGAGGATTGGAGTTATGTAGTTATATTTGAATTGAAGTGATATATTTCGTAATTCAGATTTTCTGTTAAGGATGCTGGATCAGTTCGTTTGGTAATGCTCGTTTATTGTGTGTTTATGTTTTTCGCGATAATTTACATGTTCAATATATTTTATTTTAAGCGTTTTCATTGATTTTCTAAGCATTTAAGCCGCATTTAACCAAAATAAAAACAAAATTTGCGAAAAAGACACCTCTGTGACTAACATTATATTGCATAAGTTTGAATATCTATGTTACAAGGGTTATTTAACCAAATTTAAAAAAAGTTCCATGTGGGAAAAAAGTTATAAGGATTTTACCCGGGCGCTATTATGCTCCATTAAATATGAAGTGGGTGGGGTAAAATATCAATATATATTAGACCGAAATTAAATATACAATTTTTGGTATCTTGACCATGTACACTAATGTGTACCCAAACTATATATTGAAAAGTAGTTTATTATTTATATCACATACATCAAATAAAAATGTCAAAATTGAACACCACCACCAATTTACCAATTTAAATGTAATTATAGAAATAATTCATACACACTACAAACAGTGCTGATAACTTGGAAAACGAGTTCCGTGACCTAGTGTCTTTTTGTAGACACTCAGTCGAAGATCAATATAAATTTCAATGAGGATTACACCTCAGGCAAAGACATAGTTTTAACATTAATCGGTTGATAAAGGAAACTATGGATTTTACACAATCTCTTACCGAGTGAAAAGTCTGGTTTCCACTTAGCTGAATCCACTTAAATATTCTGTTGATTATGGTATATGTCCCAGAGGAACTGTATAGTAGATTATTAACACTGTATTTTCACCTACTACCACATTCATACGAATACATGTAATACATAAAAAGCATATTAAAAAATATGTGAGGACAGGAAAGGAGGTGTGGAAATATATAATACATGATTCAAAATCAGAAATTTTAAGCGTTTCCTTCACAATGTATTCACGTACAATGTTTGTATAAAATATATAATTATACCAATTCAGTTCCTTTAAGTCATACTCTGCTAACCTGTATACAAGTTTGTTGTTTACAGTATACAGTTCAGACTAACGAGTAGGAAAGTCATTCGCACTGAACCTTATATGTTTGTATCAGACTGTTAGTTTGACAAGTGAAATATTCCATTAGACACAACAAAGCACCACGGACACATTTGAGCAATTCTGCTGCCAAATTGTAGCTTGTTTAAGCTTGTTAGTATGCATATTGCTGTTACAATGACAAACTTGTAACTGCTAGATCTATGCAAATTTGAATTGAATTATACGAGTTGCAATTTTTAATTTTTGCGTGTTTCTGTTTTCAGTCAATTCGGGATTTGTATGGGGTAAGTAATTACACATGAGGTGCGTATATTTATATTGTCAGCTACATGTATGAGGGATCATGTCCAAATTTTCCCACCCGGTTGTGAGTGTTAATTCACCCAATAGACTGACGTTGGTTACTATGCATAAATAAGTGATCGTCCCTATACGAGCACGGCTATATCGCTGGCTTAGAATTAGAAGGTCTGTAAGTACATATTAGAAATCTGCATCTCAAGACGCTTCTTATCAGAATGTTGACCAAACTGAAGTTAAAATAGCTTGTTTTTCATAAGTAAAGAGTAGTTTTTAGACAGTTTTTTCTTGTCTTCTCAAACTATTGATTGTAAACTTACGACCTTCTAATTCGAAGCCAGCGATATATTTACAATGTTTTTTTTAAAAAAAATACATTCATCTCAGTGCCTACATACGATATCATTTGGGTATGTTTTAAAGTAAATTAAAAGAGGAAACCAAACTTTATTAATAAAACAATAGATATAAGGACAGTCTTGTATTACTTTAAAACAACTCCAGTAAAGAATTGAGACATTGACAATTCAGTCACATATTACAACCAAAACGCGCCGATTTGAGCTCGACACTGTCTTGCATTGCTTTAAGAGTTCCTGTGGTTCCTGTGTTGCATTATCGGATGAACTTAAGTATAAAAGTATTAGTTTCATAAATCATAATTAAAATTGAATCCAACGAAAACTTGGACTTGCAGCAGTAAAGTTCATTTTATTGTTCAGTTGTGCGTGTCTAATTTTGGTCTGTGTTGTTGTTATCTTTTCTTTGCTCGAAAGTTTAAGAGGAGTGCTGCTTTCTCTGTCCGAGTTTCTATCATCTGTTTGTATGAAAATCATGTAGGCATTGTTAAATCCATTGTGAGTTGTGTTTAATGTGTATCTACGTTCATTTTGTTTAATAAATTATTAAGAAAGGTGTCTTCTTTGATGTTATACTGAAAGTATAAGTATATGATTTTAGTCGTGTTAATGCAGAGCAATAATCTACCATTCCGTTGATAATTTAACATAACGTATTTGCAAGTGTATCAAATGGTATGTGTGATGATAATATCCATATTGTTTCAAAAGCAAATTAATGGAATACCGGGACGGGCCACGTATTTGTTGACGTTACAGCAAAGACTTCAACGTTACAGCAAAATGTACCATCAGAGTTACCACATGGTCGAAATTTTGACAGTTACATTTATCGGATAAATTTGACTGTAAATTTAAATACCGTTTACAGAACTGATGAACGAAACGTGTTTTACATATCGTTGACTCAACTAAGATTTAGAGTAGAGTTGGTACATGCATTCCATTGATTTGAGCAAAATTTTATGCATGCACGTGTTGTAGATACAGTGTACTAAAAACTCGTTATTTTATATAAATGATTTGGTTTAACGCAAACGAACTACAATGTAATCTGAAAAAACCGAACACCTTTCGGACCTGATTTGTTCGGATTTCAAAAAAGTTCGGTATTGTCAAACGACTCTTATTTTTTTATCTTAAATGTGTTGTAGTTGGACTTGATCGGTGTTTTATGATAGCAGGCACCAATATGTGCATAATATATGTCGGATGTTAAACAACGGGCTTTGAAAAACAAATATTAATACAAACACACCTTTTATTTACACCAATCGTTAGTATGTCAGCAATATTGGGAAGCATATCATGGAATTATTTTTACTCCACGTTATTCAAATGGCTTCACTTTTAGCAATATTGGTTTTAACTCAATCCTTGTCAATTTACGATTTTTTAAGTGGCTATACACAATTCTCTACCAAGGCCCAGTCTATAATGGTTAACCTGTGACCTAAGCAGTTTTGCTGAAATTAACACTTCACCGGTAATTGTAAGCACATGAGTTCAAAACAGGTGGACGGCATGTCCATAGGCAGACACATGGTTAAGTATTTGCCTAAGCATACAATGGTCAATCAATGCAACTAAGTGGTCAGTCTACTCAACAACATATATTTAAATGTACCGATATTGGATAGATTGTTGTGGCTAAAGTGTTACGTTCGAATAAATATATGATTAATGTTCATTTATCAATGCACAGAACAGACGTTAATGGCTTAACTTGTGGCACTAATTTCATCTGACATTCGACATACTTGTATATATTGTAAATTGTACCTCATTTATCAGTGTTTGCACTAGGACTTTGTGTTGCTTTAATTGGTTTGACTTTATAACCAATTTTGTCACTGAACTGAAACCTTTCAATAATTCATGCAAAATGCTTTGCTATCGATATTTTGAATCATTTGTTCCGTTGATTGTCAACACAGTCGTTGGCATTGTTGGTTTTAGCGCACTACGTGTATCTGTCTGGTGGAATGTGCAACAGGAAAACATGTTTTCAAATAACAATGTGAATTTCGAAGTTAAAATGGTCGTAATTTGTACAATTATTGTCTGCATTTCTGGGAGTGCTTCACAGTTTACGAAATACGAAGTTTTTGCCGGTAGAACGTTCAGCACTGATGGTGAGGTTATAACTGTTTCAAATGGTATAGCTAAATGTCTGGTGTCTTTGAGAGCTCTCACTAATGACACTGAGAATGCAATAGCCGTCTACAACGACGAGTCGAGTTTGTGTACCAAATCTACGATTGGAACCCAGTCTCTGTTTCTTCAGGAAACTGGGAACACCGACATTGTGGCTTTGTGGAACGCTAATAGTAAGTTTTCTTAATAATATGATATGAGAAAGTTACTGCACTGCTTTCTGCTTTTATTGTTTATTTTATTTTTAAATCGTGATTAGACCAGTTGTTTCAAGCATTTTGTATTGTCTGTAAGGTACGCTTAAACATAGCACATCTGTACAGTTATTAAAAAACTCCATTGTGTGTTAATATTGGTTCAATTAACCTTAAACATTCATTATTTAAAATCTATGAATTCTTTACTTTCTTGTACAATGTCATAAATCAATGTTAACGTATAAAATAAATTATATGTTATGACTTTCTTTACAGTGTGCTCTCAATTCAATACCCCGGATAGCGTCTTCTATGAATATGTAGACACGGACCTGTACAGTTATGACATATCCCTAAACGGAGTATCATCGGTGATGGAATGTGCACATCGTTGTGAAACCAACCACGGGAACGCATTCAAAGGATTTTTGTATCATTACGACGCAACTACTCCAACAAAGGGGTGCAACTGCAAAAGCATATCGGTAAAGGAGTTTCAAGACCTTGGTAAAACATTGGACTTTCTATCGGGATTCTCATATTATGAAAGACTGTGTTTTAACTGATCTGAAAATAGTCAAGCAAATAATGAGTAATATCTTGTTGATTAAGAATGACCTAGCCAGCAAGCTTCTTCTTAACCAGCAAGATTTTAATAAATATCACTGAAAAGACGAAAAAACGCACAATTAAGAGCTCTGATTCGTACACGATATGTTTTGCTAAAACCTTTATTTTCTTTTGCGTTTTCAGAAACAATGAATTCAACAAGCAGAAAATTTCCAAAATCTCGAAACATAAATATAAAATAAATACTCACTAATTTTTAAATTGACAGTTCGTTTTTTAAGTATAAAATTATGTTAACATTGTTCAACTTATGATGATGATTAGCTCAGTGGTAACTCACTGGAATGTCAATCCAGAGTTCGTGGATTCAATCCCTGGCATCGGAACTTGACATTTCTGAAATATTTATAATATTTCTCGCTATATCTGGTCTGCAATGAATCTGGAAGTGCCAGGAAGCTGTGTATCGGTGCTATACACCGGGCACATTAAAGAATCAGGCTGTCTATTCAAAATAAGAGCTAGGCGCACTTCTGCCGCTGTATCTGCACTTGTAGAGGGTGCACCTGCGTTCTTGTGGCTGCAACACAATAATGTAAAGTGCCTTTGAACTGCGATCGCATGAAAAGGGCGCTATATAAATCTGGTATATTTATTTTATTTATTTAAATGTAAAGCCTAAAAGGCTGATCAGTAAATTGTTTATTTCGGCTTAAATCGATTAAAATCTGTTTTTACAAAATATATTGAATAGTCAGTAAAAATTCAATATGTCAAATTTCTCACTTGTGATGATGATTCAGAAGTCGACTATGAAATTCAGGCAAGTTAAAACCTGTAGCAGTTGATATAAAGCCTATAAAGCTTATCAGTAAACTACTTTTTTTAACTTAAATTGATTAAAGACTGTTTTTACTAAATATACATCTAATGTTTAACAGTTGTTACCAAAATGTTTTGAGATTAAGAACATATTACGACTCAGAAGTAGACTATGAAATTTGAAGCAATAATAGAAAGAATCTGAAGCGGTCTACAGTGTAATCTGAAATTCAGGCATGACCTATTCAGCAACCATATCATACCTAGTTGGCTGCAGTTAACCGCGGTTGAACGCAATTCACTGTACGTAAATGTTTTTATTTATTTATATCAAGGCTACGTCAATTTACATTGATGTGAACTGAAGCGGTGTGGCTAAATCCGATAATAATTATTGGGGTGTGTCTTAATTTTCAAAGGAATGAGTCGAACTATAGATCTATATACTACTTTTGGAAAAACAAGTTTTCTGTTCTTTACTTCGGTCAACGTGACCTCTATTGATTTTCATGGTCGAATTGTATTGGAGTCTATAACTTTAAAATTACTGCTCTTTTATTGATTTTGAATTATTGATTTGAATTGGACATTTTAATCGGTCAGCATTGCAATACATTTAGACACTGCTTATGTTTACAAAGTGAGAGCCAATGATATAAATTAGAAAGAAAAACTGAACGCTCTGTTGTTTATTTTGTATAATTATAGTTCAAACTCATATATCCGTAGTTACATGTATCTTAATCCACTCGGTCAGTATACCGAGCTTCATCGAGACCGAATAGCCAATACGAGTTACTATGTATTACTAGGGACTTTTCAGGACAATGCCAGATAGTGTACGTAGCAATCCGAGATGTTGAACCTGTACTGTGTGACCATAGCATAGTATAGGTAGCTGATACAATAGCCTCTTCCTTATACATGTACTCACCTTCTGAGTGGCTCATACCACTATTCTATTCTTTTTACAAAATTATGCGTACTCGTAAATCCGTATAATTATATAGAAATGCATATAAATATACGTGAATTCAGTAATCACGGAAAGAGGGACGATAGAGCAACTAGTCCGAGAGCTCACGAACTTTTATTGCAACGAAGGTGGCCAAAAGAAGTTTGTACATATTTTAAGGTTATTGCATATGCTGTATGAAAACCAATTTTCCTTGCTAATACCTTCCTGTATTTCTAGTTTATAAATTCTGGCCCTTTTCAAGTCTTTCATAGTAAAAACTAACTAATGTATTTAAGCCTAAAAAAGCAATTTACTTATAAGCCTTTTAGGCTTGATATTTCATTTTTTGGTGAATTTCATATTCTGAATCATCATCATCAGTTGAAAATTTAAGTTGAAAGTTTTGCTGATAAGCCATTGGCGGCCTACTGACTATTAACTATACATAATTTTTAACACTACATGTACACTACTGCGATATATGTCTATGTGGGTAAATTACAAGTGTTCAAAAAAAATATTGCAATATTCTGGTTTTTCTTACAGTGGTTGCAAAAGTACATTTTTGTCATCTCAACCAGTTTTGTAATAATTATTACAATTCTGTTTGTTATTACAAAAGTGGTTGCAAAAAGTACATTTTTTGTTATCTCAACCAGTTTTGTAATAATTATCACAATTCTGGTTTTTATTACGAAACTGGTTGAGATAACAAAAAACTGGAAAATATCCCTAAACTTAGGGCGAAAATCACATAGCATGTAATTTTTTAGATTATAAACACAAACGTGCACTTGAAGAACCTAATTTTACTAGGCCTACATGTACAGGGTGTTAAAAAAGTTTGTTCTCAATTTTAAATTCGTACTAAATTGTGTGCATTTTAAATTTCTCACACTAGTTATTTCATTCAATGCTCGAAGCATAAGAACAGTGTTGGAACCCTTTGAATTTTACCCTGAAAATTCTACATTCTCCTGACGTCAGAAAAATGAATTATTAAAATTTAAACATTGAGAACGAACTTTTTAACACTCTGTACATGGTGTATTTAGCACTGAATACTGTACAACAAGTGCTTCTTGTTCAGATGTGCGTTCATTTCATGAAAAAAGGTTAAAAAATCCGGAGCTACGATTTTTATTTCCATGGAGCGCTTGTATGAAAAGGGAGACTACTCTGGCCCAGAAATCCTAAAGTAATTTTAGAGTTGTATTTCTGTCTAAGTGTAAAATTGGTCTCTGTTAATCATTTTAATTTCACTGAATATGGTCAGATGAGAAATATAATTGGTGATGTTTGCGAACAGTGGTCGATCTTCGCAGTGGTCTTTAAGAAAGATAATGAAAATTCGGACAGTAAATGCAACACTCAACAAAACAGCCAAACACAAAAAACAAACAAATACACTGACCACAAGCACATGTCACAATACCCAAAACACTGAACGTGAAAATGAAACTAAACCTCTGAAAATCTTAGTTGTAGTTTTCAAAAACTTCTTATAAGTGATGAAGAATCAATATAAACGGTATAACCAATCAGCGGGATAGGGTCATCGACACAAACGATTCTTGATTGTTGATTTGATTGTTGCACGCAGTGTTTGGTGAATGTGCCATCTTGCATTGATCGGCAAGTTGGAAATGTCTTGCGTTGACAAATCAACAAGTGTCTATTTTATTCTACACCTTTCCCATTTCCTGTTTGTGACATTTGATGTATCGACCGAACGTCTTAATACCAGATATTACAGGTATGTATGATATGTGTGTAGAACTATTATAGTCTTAAAACATAACCTACATTTTGAGACAGTGAAATCTGAGCCGAGCTGTGGTGGTTTAAAAGATTATATTAAGTCAGACAGGGAAGATAGCACTCAACTTCACCAGCCGAGCACAGAAAACATTAAAAATCACACACCAACCGAGCACAGGAAAGATAAAACTCATACAAGACACAGTTTAATCATTTTCTTACTCTGAACAGACGTAATGTCATTTTTTGGCGCGAATTTCTATAAAAATGCAGGATGTCACATTCAAAGTTTGTTAGAACATACTTATTAAGTAAATGTCCACCGTTTTTAATCATCAATCATTAAAATTTACTTCATATGACATATCTATTGCATAAATTAAACGGACCCATGGCGTTGTTCAGTTCTAAAAATTGTTTGCTGATTTACGAGGGGTGATCAACAAATACGCGGAAAAATGCTCTGAAATCTTTGTTACGTGACCAATACTGAAGAAAATTGGTCAGGTAATAGATTGGCGTATTATAAATACATAATTATGAAAAAACATTAAACTCAAAGTAATATTTGGTCGAAAAATTATAGAAACCGCAACGTCACTATGGCTACACCGACCCAACGTCATCGCGACGTCGTTACATATTACAGTATACATACTCTTTCGTGGCACAATTCATACTATATAACGCAGTGAATGATACTTTAAAAAATAGCTGCACAACCAGATACACTTCATAGACCTGTCAACCGAAAGCAATATTTTTCATTTGAATCTTGTATGTAAATTATAAAAATTAGCTGCTGGAGAACATTAATATTGATGAACGTAATTTGACGTTATTGACGCTGTATAGCCAATGCGCATGTCGGCATTGATTTTACATGGCTATGTATGAGAGAATATGCAAAACGGATACCTGCTGTGTGTGCTATTACATATTTGTTGCATTTTGCGATATTGTCATTGGTATTTTATGACATTTTAATCGCCACACGACTTAATGACAAATTGTGTCATACCAATTTAATGGTTCAGTCCAATTGGCTGTGATGTGAATGAACTTTTTTCCTACACTCAAATAAATAAAAATGTCAGACATCAGGCACATAGACATATGTTAAAAATGATTTAACTAGCTAGTGACCCACCAATTGTCTATAACAGAACCGAGTTCTTTGGTATTTGAAACCTCGATCCTTCACCCCAAGTGGACACCTCAATGTGGTAAAGGGAAGCCATGAGTATGCAGGGCGGTAAACTGTAGTACAGAATTGTGTGAGAATGATAGGGCTTAACTTGTGGCATAATATTGTAACACCAGTCTGCAGATTTAATCATTTTTGCTGAAATTTCCATCTTGCACGTCCAACGCCTTATTAATTCTACCAGTGTTAAGAAACTGACATACTTCGAACTGAAAACGTGACCATGGTCTGAATGACATGGGATTCCTAAATATCGCCTATTGTCATACCATTTACATGTTGATAAAGACATGTAGAGAAATTGCACGTCAGTTGATTTTGGAAGAACAAAAATAATAATAACGTCTTTATAAAGAACAAGTCAATACTGGTTAATAATTAATTCTAGGATGACTGATTAGGGCAACCTTATACACATTGAACTAAACGATATATATCAGTCCGTTTGTATTGTATAGTACATTTGTATTGAAATCTTACCCCCGCCGTTGATATGTGTTACGTTCTTACAGAATATAATCATTACATGATAAACTGGCATGTCAAAGTAAGTCAGATCAGGTCAGAAGTAATATCAGTCCTTTCAAATGCATACTTTGTTGTTCGTAACGATCTGAGAGTACTATGACAATGAATTTTGTTGTCGATTCTATGTAATGATAAGACTCTATTTGACATAACGCGGTAAATTGATTATATACTCTATAAGAACACAAACAGTTGAATTAATTGTGAGCAACATAAGTTGTTCACCATTACATTACACACAACGGCGGTCGTCGTTTGATGATCTTGTGTTTCACTAAACAGTTCCATTTGTTAGGTTATAATGGAGCCCGTCGACCTGAGCACAAAATGCTGTCATGACGCTGGTACTCCGCCGAGGACGTCTTCGTGTCACAAACCGTCAGAGTATAATATCAATTGTGTTCCGCCGAGTAAATCAAACAGACAGAGCCAAACGTTTCGATCTAGAGCTCTATGTATCAGAGGGGTGTAGTAATAGTTAATACAAGACAAACACAATATAACATTTATTTCGAAATAAAATAAAACATAAATGAAATGTAATATCCAATGTTCATGAGCGAACATAATAAACTTAAATTGGAATGGATACAATGAATTTCAAGTATGTACAAGATGTATGTTCACCCGATATGAAACGTTCTGAAATGAAACTATCAAATACTCTTCGTCAATGATTTGACTCATAAATACAATATTGTATTCTTACTGACATTTTTAACAAGTTATAAAAAGTCTATACAATTACATAAATGTAATAATATATTACAAATATAAGAATGAAATAAAGCTGAATGCAGACTTTATGACGTCATTACTCGATAACGGATTGCGTAAACGGACATCTACAATTCTCGCAGTGTTTCTATTGTTTGTTTAAGCGCTTGATACATCATCAGTTGGAGCCTCGAGCAACAATAATGTTGACATTTTCCATCATCATGTACATTTTGTACATGGTAGCAGTTTGTCTGTTCGTTTGACATTAGTTACGCTAGTCCGGTAAGTGAGACCACCCCTTATACTTATATTATACTTAAAGCAATAAATTTCATTATATACAAGTATAACAATAAAAACACTGAGGTAAATACATAAGATAAACATTTGCTGAAAACAGCAGCTAGCGCGGAATTGTAAAGTTGCGCAGAAGAGATGTCATCCGCGGAATTGGATATAAAGAATAGTATTTATCTAATTATCTTCCTTGTGTCCGGGTAAGGATAAATGTGCGTACAAGTACATTCTTAACCTACACTAGTATAATGTTCACATGACGTCACTCCTAAATAACCACATTATCTGCTGTGAATGACGTTGTTTTTGGCGTCAAACAAACAAAATACTTTTATGATGTAAACATTACAATGTTTACTTTTCTTGCTGAAAACGTGATTTCAAAAATATTAGAAAAGTCTAAGAAAAGTCCGATCAATATGAAATTAGAGAATAGGTAAATTGATTAATAGCTCCATCATTATACCTGGTTGTTACCAAGCTGGGTTATTCGGATTGCCTCAGTCACATACGAACAATATCGGACTCATCAATCATGACGCTTAACAATGCCGAACAATAGTCCATTTAATACGCTGCAAGAAATAGACCGCGCAGTAATTTGTGAATTCAACGTCGTACATGGCCTGGTTCTTTTTTCCTCAATTAATTATAAACCAGTTCGGTTGTGCCGGTAGCAAGTGTGATTTTCAAATGAACGTCAAAAAATATCTAATGATCGCAAATAATTTAAAATTGGATATAGGTTGAGAATCATATAGAACACCAGTTTAGTCAAATAAAAAAGGGATCACTAGGCTTTTTTGGGAGCTACATGTATTTATAAAAATATTAATTTTGGATAACTTTGCATAAATAAACCTAATTCGAATGTTGGAATGAAATATAATTTTATGGAAACTATTTCGAAGTTTAGCTATTTCATATACATTTTTGTAACTATATCATGAACTACATATTTCATATAATCATATACATTTGAATAATTGTAGTGGCTTATTGTACATCCATATACTTTACAATTGTGCCATTCCCCACCCACTTTTTATACATGCAAAAAATAAAAAGTTAAAACAATATGTATTTTGTTCACATTTATTATGTATATTGTCATTAATTGCCATTTATGTGCGATGAATGGAAATAAATTTCATGTTTGTTCTTATCTAAAACGATTTTGAAGTTTCGCTCATGCGCACAAGGCAGCCCAGGCCTCCTTAATCTGATATGATATAAGCAATCATTTGTACAAGTCCTATGTGCATCTTTTTTGTACAAATATCAATAATTATCTCCCTTGATAGGGTGTCTTAAGTCATTTTTCATGTAATCTAAATTGTGTCCCCTCTATATTAATTGTTGTTAATGACATGACTTAGGCACGTGAATTACCGTATCTACGAAATAAACGTAATATATTATGATAACACATGTACATAGTAATTCTAAATACTATGCCCCTAGGTACACATAGTGAAGCATTGTAACTAATTTCCATACATTCGACACAGAAACTGATTTGTAAAGAAATAAAGATTCAATGGACAGTTTACAAAACATAAATTCAATGTATATGATAAAACGATACCCTGTACATTTCAGATTTGAAAACAAATAAACAAGAATATTGAACACTCCATTGTCCCTTTCTTCATTTAGCAGATGTCCCCATACCGATGGAGACATGAAGGCACTGTTGAGAAGAATTCATCTTGGTGTTATATCACAACGACGACAACAACAACACTAGAACGTTGTACAGTACCCTGTATGTAAGAGCACTGTTTACACTCGCACTTCGTTATGATGGCGGTACCGTTACTATTGTAAATAATCAATACACGAACTATGAATTCACGCCACAAGATGGACGTGTCTATTTCGTCTAGCCGAGACAAATTAACCCTTGGCAGTGTAAGGTGTCACTGCACAACATAATGTAAGCCCTGTTGGGAAATCTACAACACATACACAAATATCCAAGACACTGGTGCTGGCTTGGACGTCTCTATGACGAGTTCCAGACATTTCACTGAATGTATGGTATCCTGTACAAATACGCCAGACCATGGTCAGCACTCCTTTACAATTTGTTGATTTTTCCTCGCACATTGTCCGAGTCAAATACGGTACATTGTCTGCTGAGATTTGCCGCACTAGATAAGTCTTGGTATTGTATTTACATAAGACACGTGCTTTAGAAACGAATATTCACCATATGGTTTGAAAAAATCGTAATTGTCAGTTTTCATTCATTTCCGTTAAAAAACAATGAAATACAATGTACGCCGATCTTTCCTCGGAGAAGATTCAACTTATTTAATCGCATATATCAATATGATGAAATATTTTACATTGATATTCAAATCCCTTCGGTTAAAGTCTACTGAAATATATCAAAACCATTCATTAAATAAAATTAACATGACTTTAGATATATCACGCTTACTTAATTGGGTATTTATAACTAAAGAATCACATATACTCTGATACAAATCGCATATATTTTATAAGTCTGTAACTCTAAGAATAATGGCATAGCTGGGACACACTTATATCTCAACTTGGACGCATTCTGTTCTATTTATTGTTTAATAAAGAACCTTGTAGACAATCTTCAATATAAATTCAGTTTTCACTATTTGCTTTTTATTTAAATTCAATATTAAAGGTGTGTCTACCGGGATCATATGAACACAAACGCTCTAAAGTGTGTAAGGTCTATTTGTGTGAAGCTAACTACTTAATCAATCAACATCAAAATCGCGAATGCTGAACTTTACATTCGAGTTCCGTTCGGTTCAATCTGAAACCATATTCACTAAACTAAGACATAAGATAAAGGCTGTTGTATAATTTCATAAATTTTAGTTTTTGTGTTAGATGGAGTTTTTACTTTGTATTTTATAATGAACAGTCATATTCTAAGAAAGAAATCAGTATTTCATTATTTTTAAGAGGAATACTTTTTATCAAAGACAATTTTCTTATAAAAAAACTAAGAATCATTGTTAATACGGACACAGATCTTCAAACCTTGATACATGCAACACAAGAACATTATGGTAAAGTTAATATATCCTTATCTTAATACTAACAACTGCAATGACATAAATATATATTTGTTTGAAATATTACATATATGAAACGAAACTACATGCAACAAAGTTGAAAATTAATCTATACAAATAATATTTATAATGTTAAATATTTACCAAAAATTCCCAATCCACCCAATTTTGGGGATATTTGTTGATCTTGATGTACGTTTAAGTTTATTTTGTGGGATCAAATAGAATTAACTTTTAAAAATAATTTAATAAAAATGATCAGCGATTAATAAATATATGTATTATTACATAAATATGTTAATGTCATGTTTTACTGCTGAGCAATACAAAGGGAATACAGCTGTATGAACACTTACCTCTCCGAGTTAAATTATCTTTTTCAGCAGAAAAAAAAAACATCATCAGTACCTGTAAGATTGGTGCTAGCCCTAGTGGTATAACAATGTCAGTGTTTTATCAAATACTAACACATTACTCATTGATACGTCACATATAATAATCGGATACTGAGTGGGGAAATTAAATTAATTTGCATGCATGTTTTTGTGTAACATTAAATACGTGCATGCCACTCATACGGGCAAATGAACACACCCCTTAATAAGCATGCACAGTACAAAACAACACGGAATCTAATTGATGAACATACACAACACATGTTTATAGGCTCGAATTGGCACATGTTTTGCAAATAATTATGGTCACAGCTTATACATTCTGGGTTTATGACGTCACATTAAATACTGAATAGCTGCGAATTTTTGTCCGATAATACATTTGACTAGCTCGTTTTGTCTACGGAGCTGAGCAAATTATATTGTCTAAGGGGAACCGAACAGGTCGACAATCGAAAACCTCCTGTAATCACTGTATACCGCAATTTTGTTTTGCAATAATATACTAGGGAGCCTAATTTTGCATATACGAGGGTCATTCAATAAATTCGTAGACTGTGTTAGTCATTTTAACATCCGTAGACACAGAGAAAAACAAACTACAGCATGTTAAACTACAGCCTTTCGGACACAAGTGCTGAAAATATTGCGTGAAACAACGTATTTTTAAAGAAAACATTGCTAAAATATAAATATCACCATACCGGTACCACCACACACCGCAATTTATGATCGGACGTCAGCGACGTTATTGACGTTTGACTGATTCTCAAAAGGTAGCCCGAAATGAAGTTATGACATTAACATAGAAATAAACATTAACATTCAAATTGTATATGATTTAACATATCTCCCAAAATATCTTATATAGTCTAAGTTAAGGATTAAGGTTTGGCTATATATGTTATATATGGCTATATATTAACATGAAAAAGATTATATTAAGTCAGACAGGGAAGGCAGCACTTAACATGAAAACACCTCGCACATTTCTACGGACGTTGCGTGAAACGTCACTACGTTTGCCCACATGTATCTGCAAATACTTTTATTGTTTTAAATACCATGCTGCGCTTCAGAAATGTGTTTTTGCCACTTAAACACAAGACCACTGCATGCTGTATGTTCTCCTTTCGTTTTCTGTAGCAGCTCTTGTGTGTCTGCTGTGTTTTTCCAGGCCCCATGCCAAATTCAATAGTCGTATGAATTTCCTTGTGTAAAGAAAAAGACGTTTTGACGTTATTGAAAACGCGACTCGCCTTGATAAATCGTATATGTACCATAGAAATATGTGCATCTTAACCTTTCAAAAAATAATTTTATCCTTAAGATTCTTTATCATACCAGCCTATTCGACAATCGAACACAACAAGTTATTACTGTATGTTACCATTTTGTTTTGCAATACAGTACTATATTTTTCTAACAATTTCGTACTATCGAGTGGACAAAGTAAGAAGAAGCTAAAACATTATCCGACACCATATTTGCACTTGTCACAACACCTTCTCTTATTTGTATTACAGTAAGTGTGATGATGTACACGAATGACTGCGCGTTATATCTATAGGGGTAATGACACATTATCGCAACCATTGGATATCTCTTAGCGTACCGATTGTTAAATAGTAAACCAGTTGGAAGAACGTCAAAAGAAACAAATCAAAATGTTATCATTGCTTGAGTACCACTGCCTGAAATCAGTTTCATTGAGAAGTAGAGGGTTTTTCTAAAGGGAATATTTCCAACTTAAGGTCAGTATGTTTAGATGTTGACTGACGCACTAATATATATTCAGTAATTTGGTATAACCAGTGTCCTTGGTTATCGAGTCGTTTAAAATAACAGCTCCTAGGCAAGTAACTTAATTTAAATTGCTACATGTATATAAAGCAGACTTACCACTTAATAAAACATGTACTTTTAAACTTTTCCAAGTAAGATTTGAGCAATGGTACACATAATCGTCTTTGTCTTCAATCGTACTGTTTTCTATTTTACGTTCACTTATATAATATTTCCCTTCAAATGACCCTTGTTTCAATATTTCAACTCTACCATGCTATTATTGACTAGAAGGAAATATAGGTTTGCGATCATAAAACCAGTCTTTAGCGTCCGGTGCTCGACCATAACTGGTCGCGTTACACAGAAAGTGATTTTTTCTCCTTGTCTGACATACTGTGTTCCGGACATTTTCAGCGCTGAAATGGACATATCAGAACATTTATTTCAGTAGGAAAAACAATTCCTTGAAACAACCACGTGTTGTAAAAAACTTAATCATCTTTACTCACACAGTAAATAATTGCCCCCTGTGTGGCGAACATGATGTTTCACTTTAAGGTAATGAACGGTTGGATACTCCTTTATAGTAATATTGAGTTGAGACTACAGAGACAATGGGACGTCTGCTCACTTTTTTTTACCATCTAAACATTCTAGCGATAGTAAAAATAATTGGTTCTCAAAGACGTCGCCCGTTAAGCAAAGTACATGTAATTAAGTGAGTGTAATTAATTGTTTTCATTGTTTAAGCATAAACCATCAACTACTGTTTTATACCAACTTATGCTTTCAGAATGCACGATGGGGACGACACAAGATGACGTTCTAGAATCACAGTAAGTACCCGCGTATGATGCGACATTACGTATAAGTCGGTATAATAAGTCTATTGTCAAGGTGCGTGCTTAAGGTGGCAAATTAGTAGTTTCATTGGTTTTTCAAATAGCCTACTTCATGGAATTGTTTTTTGACAACTGAAACTGGGAATTGTGGTGGTTTGTGTTAGCTTTGTCAAACAACTTTTATTGGCTTAGAGCCCACATCGGTTTGATTCTTTTGATTGAACCATTCACCCATGGAAACCATCTGACTATGAAACACACAATTGAAGAATACAACGGAGTATGCTAGGTTGTAGTAATGTTTATCTTCGACCTGAGATTACACGATGTACCGTGATATTATTTTGTTCACAAGTAATGGGTTGTATTTCTTTTTTTCTACATGTAAACCAGGCAATATGAAGACATATACAAATATATTCTTATACATAACAATCAATTCCCTCACCGCAAACAACATTATGCCCCTTTGGAATACGTAAATGAATACTTTTTAAATTACGTAGGTGCATTACTATATGTTTTATTACGGCATTTACGTCTGACAACAAATTAACCCGATCTCTCATTGGTACCGTGGAGGAGAACATGTATACATAAAATGATTAATTACACCAACTAGTTATAATAGGTCGAAGTTGTTTTATGCGCACCATGTTTTGTACAACTACACATGTTTAATGTGTTAAACTGTCCAATACTATTTACACTTTCACATTTTTAAGTGCTGATAAATATCAAAATATTCATTTTGTAACATACGTGATTTACTATATGCATTTAAATAACTCGGATTATACAATACTATTGAAGAAAATTAATCATAGTTTGGTTATTTCTTTAGTTAAATGTGTAATATTAATGTTTTTCATACGCTAAATCTTCCTTTATAACAACATAGTGAATGTACGTGATCAAAAAAACATTTTTGTTTCCTAGTTCACAACGCAAGAGACTAAACTAAAATATACCATGTTTGAATTCGTGCGATTGCTTAATCAGCTGAATGTGACGTCACAAAATCATGTTTATGGAAGCACACTTACTATGTTCATTAAACAAATAAAACAACCAGTGTGCACTACTTTAAATGTCTATTTTATTACCACGGGTATGAATGTAGGGGCAACGAAACATACGTTACTGATATTTTGCAGTGTATGTATTGAGCCACTTGGTTCTCAACAACAAAGAAAAGATTGTTAACATCATTTTGGCAAATGATTCAACACACATATCGCTAGAATATGGCGTGTTTTAAATTGAAAAAATAAGTAGATGATTTTTTCATGTTTACACTTTCTAAATGCAACGTTTTATTGAGAAATAGCGCAAAACGCGTGGTATATTTAATGAGTTGATTTGACACATTTCCGACAGCAGTGGCTGACAATGTTCTGTTTTTATAGATTAATTAGTTGGACCAAATTCCGTACTATATTTTCTAGAGACATCCATTAGGGGCGTATTTATTCGTGTTAACGCTAACCAATTTTTTCATCTCTATTTATCACTATCGTAATATTACACATGTGCTTATATCGATTGCGCACTGCTACAGTTGTCGATGACACGGAAGGTACAAGACTGCGATCTATGTTTCTAGTTAAGTTTTGTTTAAAACTCATATATATCAATCGATTGAATTCGAACTAACTACCATGCGAGTTTTAACAAATTAATTGAGACATGTCCCAGGCATTCATAAAAGTCAAATGGCGAGGCCGTTAGCGAGGCAAATACAGGGTAAGTAATTTAAATATCATAAATAGTTTGTTTACTTTAAATGCTATTATATTCGTACATGTAAAGGATAGTACATAGCTGCTGAATGTCTCAATCTCATTAAAAGCATATTCACAGTATACATGACGCTAGACTGCAAACTATTGTTTGGTGTACAATGTAGGACGATCAGTTCCTTAGCCAGATTACTTGACATTTGCAAATAATGTTATACGCGTAGTGATTCATATTATAATTATGTTATGGATTAGTTGTTGGAGAAATTAATCAATTATGCACGAGAACTACCTTATATCGGATAGTAAGATTGATCATAAAAATATGTTTACATTTTTTATGTGTTCTGTTGAGTCATGTTTATTTCATTGTTTTGTCCGAATTTGGTGTTGTCTTCTGGTAGGTCATTGGGTACCACCCTTCCTTATATTTTGGTTCTATTTAATAATATATCATATTGTATAATTATACTTACTGACCTGTGGATGGTACACTTGTATTTACTTGTTTCGTGTGGTTGTGTGAGGGTGATTATGAGGTTTGATGTTCATGTTGTAAGTTGTGGTTTAAGCCATCCAATGACATTTGTCACAGTCCCTAGCATGATGAAAACCTCTAAGCAACATTCGTTTATGTACATGGTTTCCATTTCTGGATAGAACGAATATGCAAAAATGATAGTTTTGTCACTAATTCTTTTTGTTTACTGGATTGATTGTAATTTGACTGACAGCGTATGCAAAAACAGTTTTTCTGTGTTCCTTTTCGCAATTTCGAGGTCCATCATAAGGCTTCTTCGCTTCTTTCAAAAGTGCATTACACTGTATAATTATGTTTAGTATTGTGTATGGGTTGTTGAAGTGGTGTGTGATCGTCCCTTTAGTCTGCTCTTGACTTCTTGTTATTGCTCGTTATATTTTTGACTGACTGAGGTGGCAGGCTGTCGGTTGTTGTTTTTATTTTGTAGCTGTTCTATTTCATTTAAGGTGTTCAATTGTATATTAATACTCGTAAACATGTATATGATGTATTCTGATTTGTTCGAAACCTGTTCTGTCGTTTCTGTTGAGAACTGCTTTCCTTGTCCGATTTGTTATGAGCTTTTTGTATAAAAGATTGGTTTCTCCAACAAAACACAATATATTATCTCAAACGAACTCGTTGACAGTGTACGTAGACTATATGATGCATGTTGTACCTATTGATGTGATGTTTTGACGTAATATTGGTATATTTGCATTAGTATTAAAGGGTGTAAAGAAAGTTCGTTCCGGTTTTTAAAAAACTTTTATACACAGAACAAATAAATACATTTGCACAACATTTTGCATTTAGTCTCCTGATACAATGACATCATTATGTGTAACAGTTTTAGGAGATCGACTGTCAATACTTTTTCTAACGCAATCAATAAATGTGTTGATCTGGTTTTGAAGATGACGTCAACGACGTCGTGACCTGGTAAGGTTCGAAATACTCCCTTTGTTATCCCCTCACTGTATCGTTTGGTATGTTTTAGACTTGTAATGAACTAAATTAATATTAAACCTTATATAAGAACGAAACATCATCCAAGTTATAAGGCTGTAAAAGTATTCGTTTGCAAATAAATGCATTTTATTTTCCCATATACGTGTTTTTTGCAAAATGGCGTGTTTTTATCTATTCAGATGTTTCGTTACTTTTGTAGTTAATATTTAGTTACTATTTGTTTGAAAAATGAGGTACGTCTTCCCCCTATGTATTTTGATATTTGTAGAAGTTGTTCATGTAATTTTCCGCCGTTATGTTTCACATAGTTGTTCATTTTCTTTACCCTACTCTCAATGTTCGGTTGGCGTTTACGTCACGTCACGTTCGACGAAATCGATACCATGTACTAGCAAATTCATAGTTTTGCTCCAATTATATGAGTATCCGTCTTTATGCCATCGATATATTCAAGCATAACGTAATGTTTAACAATATGAATGTCTAAAATGCCTAAATCTAGCTATGTTTCATTTTTGCAAATATTTCTGTTTGTCGACTCTTCTTTAAATGACAGTCGGCGTAACGTTAACGTAAACTTACTTCCGCGTTCTATAAATCCATGACAACGGTGCCCATCAGAACGAAATACAAGCAAAAATAACACGCAGTTCGTAAATTTAGTACTGCACATTCGTTCCAAACTTCATAATATTTTGCTTGGTAAAAATAAAAATACGCCAAACTTTCTGACCGGAACGAACTTTCTTTACACCCTTTACATTTAGCAATAGTTAGATATGAACATAAGGAAAGATAAACGGATTCTCGTTGGCCATATTTCTTTTGAATTACTGTCAGGAATATATACGAGGGTTGGTCAATATATTCGTATACTTTTCATATAGCAATTTTGTTTTGTCAGCAAGGCCCAAAAGGAAACCAGTATAATTCAGAGTAAGATACCACCGACAGAATGCGCTGATAAAATGTTTGTATTCATATAAAGGGCGCGTGGCGTCGGACTGTACGTGATGCCATTCTAGGCGTCACCGTTTTAGCAGCACCTAGCTTCTTTCTGTACTCTTGATTTACTTTTAATACATAAATAAGTCATACATATCCAACTCCGGAATATAAGATGGAATAGAAAAAGTATCGATATCTTATTGGACATAAAACTCTGAACTAAGCGAGTGGCTTTACACGGTTTTTGAAATACCGATGATGAAGAAAGCACGACCAAACAAGTTTAGGGCGAAAGTGCTGGAGAACGTCTTTTCACTAGTCTAGAGTCATTTATGTATTGTGTTGTAGTCTGTACTGATTTTAGATTTTGCCAGTTCATGTTATATATTGTTCGGAACTATGCCTGTTATTTCTCACAAATTAAGGAGGAGTGTCCCTACCGCGGTCTAAATTTTTCTGTTTATTCTTATATCACCAAGGCATCTATTTTGCAGAGTCCCTACAATCACATAAAAATAGAATCCTGTGAAGATCACTGATTACGAGCGCAAAGAATCCTCATACATGTTGATCAAGTCATCTTTGAGACATCGCAAGGATTTACCAAGTTTGACGTAAATCTTAATGACATGCCGTTACTTTGTGATTATGTTTTGTCCGCCATGCTCGATATAACGTGATATAATTATTTCTATCCGTCAACATAATAACATTTATCCAGTCATTTCCGGCAAAATCTGCCAGTTAACGGGGTGCCGATTAAACTTAGCTTTAATCGGTCACCTGGTCATAATGATAATCCGTCACATTACCACGTGATTTGACGGACTTCTTCCTATATGAGAGTCGCCGGTTGCAAATTTCGTGCCCGAGGGTGAATTTTTCCTATCTTAAATGAGCTGGTGGTTGATCGGTTATTTTCTTCGACTTACCTGCGTCTACACGACGGCTCGGCTGCGGAAATTATCGGATTCGCCTACGGCTCACCCGACAAATTCCTCCGCCTTGCCAGATAAACTTTTTCATCCACGGCACTAACCTATTATTATCTATATAACATGGATCCGAGAAGCCATACAGCTATTATCGATTAATAATGAAAAATCACTTTCAAATATTCATGTCTTCTCTGACAGAAAAAAAGATGTTTGCCCAATTCGCTTTACTCTTATACCCGTATGTCTATCTCACGCAACAATAACCTAAGAAAGGCAATAACCACGTAGACGTTATGACCCAACCAAGGTTACCGAGCATCGATATGGTCAATAATGTACCGCCTCGAATAACTCGTAGACAGAAAGACATACACTATTGCATAATGCATGCTTAATTGTAAAACATATAGCATATCTATCATAATTATTCTGGTTACGATCTGAGACACTCGAGTGATATAATTGACATGTTACTTGTAACGGTATACGCTACATAAATTGGTTTCACATCTTTTTAGACGCTATCTAACTTGAAATTGTAAAGATCGGCGCGTAACTTCGAATCTATGTTGGATATTTCAGGAATATGCTTAGTGGCTTGCCTTCGCGACAGAAGAACTGCTAATCTGATGGGTTTAACGAATCGCGACCTTGTCAGAAATTTCCCCACATCTATCATTTGGATTCGTTTCATAATAAAATAGTATGTACATATATTTTGTATTTTACGAGTTTAGCGTATTAACACTTATGCAATCTTCCATGAGGACCTTTGTCGTGTTAAACTCCTTGGAATCCGTGTTGTGAATTATTCACCTTGGTACCAGTAACAACCACAAACCCGTGTCATTGCTAAAAATTATAGTGATGTCATTCGTTTGGTAAAGATCAAATGACCTCACTTCGTATGTGAGGAGGAGGATGATGAGGGAATATGACGTGCTGGAAAGAACGGGTGACCGCCTAGTGAATAGGGGAATGTGCCTAATGTGCTTTGTGTGCATGTGCAAGTAGCTGTAATAATAATTAGACCTTGCTGATTGGTTGGAACTTTCTATGATGTCACATATTGCATTACTCGTTAGATATAAAAGTTTGTAAAAAAACACACGTACGCACAATGGGTGAGTATTTCAATTTGCTAATGCAGTTTCGCAATAAAACAGCAATACTTTGAATACCTCTGTCTGTTTTCATCAACAATAATGATAAAAACAATTTCACCACATAACGCAGACTGTCAATATCCTCCTGTTGCACGTCTTAGCAACAAAATGGATGTTGTAGCTCAAGAAAGAAGACTGGAAAGAAAATCTGTCTTTCTTAATGCAAGATGTATTGTGAATAAGTAATACACTACTATAATTATTTCTCCATTTTCAGAATTTATTTCGACAGAATGGTATAATTACAAAAGCGCGACCAGTCTAGACAGTGTTGTTGGAATGATATTTATCTCTGTATTTGGTATAGCATATAATTAAGGTCTTGCCTATCATATTCGACATATGAGCATTGAAAGAAAACAGTAATAGCTAACGCTAGCTCTTCGGCTAATGAAAAATAACAGTAAAGGATTGGGATATCAAATATAAATATATATATTGTTGTAGGAATACTAAAGGCTTTCGAGACAATCATAATACCACATACAAAACATAAAGAGTTATTTTCCTTTACATTTGTGTACATGCAAGTTTTTCGTGGGTGGATTGACATTAGTTCACACTATTACTAACCTATTTTTATGAACGAAATATAGCCGAGTTGTTGTATTAATGCAATTATTTGTTCCAATAAGAAATTCAGGTTTTGTTCTCTAAATTTAACGAATTTTCATGTGACTCGAGCATTGTACGAGCTATTCCTATGTCGAGTTATAACATGTATAACTCTAACAAGCAAGCAAGCATCTGCTAACTTATTCCTGTATGGGCAGCATGACAAGATATAGGCAAGGTCTGCCACATGACTGCCTGTCACCTTCCAACAGAGCTAGACAAGCAAAGCTGCTGAATTGACACATAAAGGTGGTACTTTATATTAGTTAAGTTTCGTTTTTCATGAGCATTTTATGTTTGTACTTGTGGCATGTGCTTGTGGTACGCGTGCGTGTATTTTGTTTGGGCCTTTCCCGCTCTGTTGTTTCTGTTATTTGTTGCCTTCCGATTTATTAACATATTTTTGCGAAGGTACACACCACGCACTTCTATATAACCTCATTTATCCATTTTCTCATTTATATGTTCTTACATATACTACTATATATCAACCTGATTTGTTACATTATACGTAGAGATTAAATGAAAACCGACCATAGTGACATATTAATATATCGGTCTTAACAACAATAAACCATCACACGATAGCTTGACGAAAATAGGATGTCGTTTTTGTTTGTTCGTTGCGTGTTCTAGAAAGTACATTCATTTTCAGTCTATTACTCAAATTGTGTGTAACTAGTTTTTGTATATACGTTTTTCCCTCAGTAATCATCTAAAAATGTCTTAATTAAGATGCGACTACGTGACACCTTTTCAAATATTCCTTATTCACAGAACATGTATGACTTTCAATGTTTCAATAAGGTGTCTTCAATAATTAGCGAGGTTAAAAGTAACCCACTCAAGTTTTATAAAGTCTTGATGAATCGATACAAAATCGTCTAGATGTGTCCAATTTCGTTTAGATTTACTAGACAAATACATCATACCTTAATAAATAAAGTTATAAACAAGAAAGAACGCATTCTACGACTGCCTATGACGACAAATACACCATAAATACACCATGAGCAATATCTCACCCCCTGGATAGGATTTTTAATAGGAATGAGGCTTGTCGAGTTCCTGGTTAACATTCCTACCCAAAGGGTGAAATATCCCTATCCAACATCGACTTACTCATGATGGATTATTTTCTCCGCGACGTAATGAAAGACAATTAGAGATCATAGCATTATTTAGCTTTTAATAACGTGCTACCTTCGAGTTATGTTCTGTCCAATAAAAGGAATATAACCCAATAAATGTCCTCTTCTAAGCTGAATATCGTCAGTACCAAATGTATTATCCGCTTAATGTCGCGTGCAAGCTTATGTAGGATACAGGTTTCTCCAACGAGCATATATCTTATTAGCTACGACGGAGAAAAATACACATATATCCCTTTTTCGCTACCATAGCGTACTAATGCAGACTGACCGGGATAGCCATTTCGTAGTTTGCGAACTTAATCCCAAATTTGGAATTTTGCTGGCATGGGTACACATGCATCCCAGACTTAAAGATATTACGAGCCCGCTGGCCCCATATAAAGAGGGCTTTGAACGTAGGTTTTCCAAAACTGATATTACTGGTTATAACCGCCAATGCGGTACGATTCCTTGTGGAATTGCATTAACATTTACATGTAGCGCCAAAAAGTTTTTATTTTTCTATAGAAGGAATATAAGGCTAGACAAAGGTGTTGGGACCAATGCAATAAATGGGCCTTAAATTAGAAGTTCGAAAAAAGAGAAGTTTTTTGTGCAAGGGTTGCTGTCACGTCGTCATTTCCGGTGACCATTAGTCGAAATGTTGACAATTTTGCCTACTTTCACTTTCGGACAGGTGTGTAGTATCCGGATTTATCGAGTTTTTATCAGTGCTGCAAGTTAATAATGTCTCAGGGACGGGGTTATATGGTCCATATGAATTTATCCTAGCCACAAAACAATCGTGGTAGCGGAAAGGATATAAAACAATTTGTAATTTCAATATTTGAAAAATCTTTTAAGTTTTTTCTTTGATCATCAGCGCCCGTAATACATTTAAGTCATAATTATCGTCTTATTATACACGGCAAAATTTAGAAGGAAATTCGACCTATCAGAGATTCTGCCAGAAAGGTGTGGATTAGTGAAGATTGAAATATTGATAGTTAGTTATTTGCATTCTGAAATGTGTTTCTAACCAATCAGTTCATTCCCATGAGACGGGGGACGGTAGATGAACATGCTTCGTGATAAAGTAATGAAAACCACGATAAGGTTTTCAGCACAATACACACACATTTTAATCTATATTGTGTAAGATATAAAATACGTGTTGTCGATGCTTATCCCAACTGATTGATTTAACAATAGAAAACAAATCGTATATATT
Source organism: Spisula solida (assembly GCA_947247005.1). Lineage (NCBI taxonomy): Eukaryota > Metazoa > Mollusca > Bivalvia > Venerida > Mactridae > Spisula > Spisula solida. Next base: position 35,459 of record OX365951.1, read on the forward strand.
TCAAATAAAATCTATCGATATAATAACGCGGAGTGGTTGTACTCACGTCATGAGAAATATGTCAGAAGAAATTAAATGTATTTCCATGCCAATGGAACTGTGGATATTGTGATATAATTGATAGTGCTGATAAAGAAAGGAAAGAAGACAGTGGGCACCAGGAACAAAATAAGAACCAAATGCGTTAGTAGTAGTAGCCCAGTAACGAATTACTTGCTCCTGTCATACAAGGTACTAGTACGTACACAGATGAGAGACGAAAATAAATAATCATGAACTAGTTGAAGATGTTGGTAATTACAGAAAGAACGTTAGATTTGTGCAAATGTTTAAGCCAATGGCTTCACAGGACAACGGGTTCAAGTGACATTCTATCCACCAACAGACATTTTGAGCAAAAGAAGACATTCGAATGTATCTTGTTAAGTGGCTTATGCTATTAAATTTACATTTGTAGAATTGCCGTTATAGTTATAGTGTAAATGAAAATTGATCGAACTGGGAATGTACTTTACACTCCAAGATCAGGTAATGAAATAATTGAGATAACGTTTGTACTAAACTTTTGTTTTAATAACTTGCTTGTATCTACCATATCGAAACATTTGAAAAAGAATATGGCCTTACTCTTCAGCAGAACACTCGTATATTTGTAGGCAAAGAAGTTACGTCGAGTAATGCAAAGTAGTTCTAATTAGAACTATTGATGGATCCTTATATATACTTAATATAAATGTTATTAACATGTACATTGTTTAGATTATTAGACTGTACGGTACAATTAAACGATTCTATTAAGCATATTATATGTTTTGTTAAGCGCTAAACATACACTATAACGGTATACGCAGTGAATGAACATGACTTTGTGATTTTTCTTTTCAATTCAAAAACAATTATTTGCTGTAAATATGTGATTTGTAAATTGTATCAATTACTCCACATTTTGAAGTTTTTTAGAATATCACATGAATGCAAAATCTTAATCGAAACTGTAATGAGATAAAAAACATAGCGTTTTATAGGCTGCTGCAAAGGATTGAACCAGTACGTCAACAAACGAATAGGCAAGTCTACATTTCTTGCAAATGAATATCCAGTATATATGCTGATAATTTTACACGATTGTATCATGCCCGAATGTTACATTAAATAGCAAATATTCAAAACAAATATGATTCAACAGTTGTTTGATAAATTTTTATACATTGTTTCTTAAGTTTTGAAAAAACGGAACATTCCGAGCGGCTTCCTACAGACACATTGCGCAATCCTGAGCTATTAAATAAACCATTGTTTTGTATTCTACAACCGAACGGATATAGAAACATGATAATGAATAACTCGAATATTTGAATATTGCTCTTATCAAATTGCTAAAGAAATGAACTGAAACCTGTTCGTTTGATCGAAGACAATTTCTTCAAGAATGGTGGCCACTTACTAACTACGTTCTGAGCAAAATACTCAAATATAAACTAATTTTAAATTAATTTACCCAACTAATTAATGAATAAACATAACTATGTTTAACACTAAGACGAATAGTATGCATAATTGCAAATACTAGAATTGAACTGGACTCTTATATGATTATATAAGTGAAAGTTTGTTCTAAAGGGAGGGTATCATTAAAAATAGATTTTAATGGAAGTATGGGCGACAAATTCTTCATAAATTGGCGAAATGAACGGAAAACAGAATACAATATGTAACCTACCACGTGTACCATTTTCGTGCCGAGATTTGCTACCCGACATTTTAGCCATGTTAGTTCACATTCGTGTACTGTAATATTAGTATCTGTCTTCAAAAAATAAGGATCACCCTCGACACTTGTGACGTCATAACTCGTTCCTAAAAATAGAAAATCGACAAAAACTAGGCGGTCATTTTTATTGATAAACATAATAATAGACCTACAATTAGACGGCATAACTTATCTCTTCACATAGACATTTGTATTAGAAACAAGTCATAAATACCACACGGTGAAATTACACTTTGTTCTGAAGCATTTTCGATATATGCATGCCATTGCGATATATGCATCACATATCGATATACATACCACTGTACAGTATATGTTTCACATTGCGATATATACATGTACAACACAATGCGATATATGCATCAAATTGCGATATATTAATCAAATTGCGATATATGCAATGTATATCAGTGTACAGTATATATGCATCACATTGCGATATATACATCAGAATACAGTATATAGGTCTACTAAATAAAAGTGTTATTTATCTCAATGTAAAGTGACCATTGTTAGCCCAGAATATATCGTGTTAAAGTATATGGCCAGTTATCAGACCTATATCATTGAAAAGCAGTATGTATCAGCTACAAAATAAGACAAAACACATCGGGTCATGTTTAATATTAGAAATATTTTGTTCGTCAAAGGCGGTAGACAAATATTACAGATGCGCGGACCGATCGAATGTGGGTTTTACCCTACTCCACTTTCGCTTTGTTAAATATGCCAAAATATTCAAGATGAAACACATTCACTATTTCAACTACATGTATACAGTACCTGTAAACTCAAAAAAATGATGTTAGTTCCATTTTGTCAAGGTATATCACCATTTCAAGGCAAAGAGAAGTTTCCGTAAGGACTATTTGATTGTATCCGATTTTGGTCAGCGTATGTATTTAGTGGTTTATAACCTATATGCATCACATTGCGATATATTCATCACATTGAGATGTATGCATCACATTTGCGATATATGTGTATTACATTGCGATATATGCGTCACATTACAATATACACGCATCATTGCGATACATTATCACATTGCGATGTTTACATCACAATGCGATACATGTATATGCTAAAAAGTATGGGATATATGCATTACATTGCGATATACGATAAACCGCGATGAATACACCAAAGCAATATACGTACATTGTAAACTACACTGAAACGTTTCAATATTCATGTGAACTCGTATCGTATGGTGTAATATGGCGATCGTTATCAATTAGATTTTTTCTTTGACATCAAGGAAATGCTCTTCTTAATTTTTTTGTCGTCACTCGGAAACCTGATTTTCTCTAGGGACATCCACTTTTTATCAAATAGCAACAAAAACTAAAGCGTAACCCCTGGGATATTCGATATTTGTTACGACTTACACTTTCCTATTCATTCAGATTTACAACAACGTATAATCAACGGGTGATATTATTGTATAATGTTAACATACATGCAATATCACGTGATGATATCACGTAATAAATGATATTCCATGTTCAGATTACACCATAAGCTAACAAGTTTCGAAAACCCCAAAACGACTTCATTTTTTTCAATTTTATCACAACACCGAGTTATTTTAATAAATGAAGAGTTTCGTTGACTTTCGCGGCTTAATGGATCTCTACCGGTTTATATCGTCACAGAAATACGTCATACTGCGGATAAAGTCTGAGGATATTTGTCTCACTTCTAAAAATGATATTTTCTTATAAGTTGTTTGAGCGGTTTGATATACATGTATATATTTTTATTGACAAACTTGGCATCTACGTCCATATCAGACAACACCGTTCCTCCAGCTATATCTATATGCACGTAACTGAGACTTATGTATGCTGATAGTCGACATACTTAATACCGAATTTCGTGCTATCAATAGACGAACAATGCTAATCTTAATAGAGCATACAATGTTGTTAACGAACTATAAATACCAAGTTCCTTTGAATTCATTAAAATAGAGTTTTACTTTACGAGGGGTGATCAACAAATACGCGGAAAAGTGCTGTCATTTATTTATTTGTCACTGTACGTCGTTGAAACCTTATAAACATGAAGCTAAATTTATTTCCAATTGATTGATCGCTGACCATCAATATTAACCAAAGTCAGAACGAACGCGGTTTCTTATGACAACGTCACTTGACGTCATGCGGCCCAAATTTTCAAATTTTCCAACGTTACACGCAGCAAACGATGACGTATCATTCGTGCGTTTGTAATTTTATAAATTTTAAAGGGTGGGTTATGAATATGCAATAATAAAACGTTACATTCATTATTTCAAAAGAATGTTTTAACGTCAAAATTCGTTTTAAGAGCTATTTGCTTCGAAGTCTTTGTCTGAAAATGAGTGTGATACAGAAAACGGCGGCGAAAATTCCTGTTGCGTATGAAATGTCATAAAATACCAATGACAATATTGCAAAATACAACAAATATGTAATAGCGTACACAACATGTGACTGTTTTGCATATTCTCTCACTTCAAGCCATGTGAAATCAATGCCGACATGCCATGCGAATGGGCTATACGACGTCAATAACGTCAAAATACGTCATAAATATTAATGTTTCCCGCAGCTAATTCTACTAATTGAAATGCAATTTGCAAAGAAACAACAATGATTTTCGGTTGACAGGTCTATGAAGTGTATCTGGTTGTACAGCAATTTTTTGAGAATCATTCAATGCGTTATACATCATGAATTAATGCCTTTGGGCCGGTGTAGCCATAGAGACGTTACGGTTTCTATGTTTTTTTCGCCAAAAATTTCCTTGGGCTCAATGTTGTTATAGTTATGTATTTGTAATACTCCAATCTATTACCAGACCGATTTTCTTTAATATTGATCACGTAACAAAGATTTTAGCTTTTTCTGCGTATTTGTTGATCTCCCCTGGTACATACGAGGGATGATCCATATATAACGAGAAAATGCTCATAATTTTCTTAGGATACTTCAGATTTTACTCAAACTTTAGCTGGAAGTAATAACATACATTAGTTATGTTACCCTGAATTTCCATGATTACTATGTCACCATGCTAAAATCTATGGTTGCTAAGGTAAACCTTGATACGCCGAGGCGGGGCATTTTGTGGATTTTTCACCGTTTTCGCGCAAATTCAAACCGTCACAGTTTTCGTGTAAGCAATAGCAATGTGATGAAAATTGGTACTTGTGGACAGTCAAGACTCGCGGTACTGATGGTGACGTCATACACGAGTTGTGTTGCCATTCGTTACATCACGTACGTGTAATCGTTCCGTGATAGCAAAAATAACAGACGACAAACGATTATCATATATAGAATATTTAGTTTTGAAGAAAACAAGTAATAATAAAAGTGTGCATGCTATTCAGTAATCATTTCGTTATCATGTTTTGTCAATAGCTTCGATTTGTGTACATTATATCACATTAAAAATTTACTTGAAAAAGGCCAGTGAGCTAATACAACGTTGGCGTCGACGTCAGAACTAAGCACGAACATATTGGATGTTCTGAACGAAATCCCAAAGAACGACTATCGTGCGTCTTTTTCAACTAGGTATCACATTGGCGAAGAAGAAAACATATTGAAGGAGGATAATCTGACTTTTTTAAAACAATTGACACAGTAGGACCTAAGGAATGTAATCGCTAAAACAATCATAGTTATATTCTGAATGACGTTAAAAGTTAAAAACTGACGGTGCCCCGCCTACCGGTTTTATATGTCGGAAGAAATGTTCCAAACTATTTATTGTTCAAAATATCTCAAAAATATTTCGCAAGTTTTCTTCTGATAATTATATGTATTAGCCACCACATAAAATATTGTGAGAAAAAACATGTAATAGCAAAGTTATAGGCATTTTCTCGTTATAAATGGATCATCCCTCGTACATAATGTCTAAAATACGGTTCTTACATTTTCAGAAAACGCCTAGTATGCTAAAATAGGTACACTAAACACTTAGTTGTATCTGCACAATTTCATCAAACTCTGCAATTGACGATTGGCTGACTCAATAAATTTGTCAATGTCTCACTTAATAGTCTGTACTCTATTTACGAAATCTCAACTACTGTTAAGCGTATCTGTATCGAGAATGTCATTAATGTCAATACTCTGCCAGAACAAATCTATCAATTTCAATGATTACCACACCAAAACCCAGCATATAATCTATAGAATGTTCCTCTTCGATATTCCGTCCAATCATTATATTAGTATCTACATTATTTAGTTTACGTTACGTTTTAGGTCGATTGTATAGGAAGTTATTACAACCAACATTAATCACTCTCGACATCTCTTTCCATATGGGATCCATCGCCACGAGGGTATGAGAGACAGAACAGCCAGCCTCCCCTTTATTCTGAGCGTCTAGCAATTAAATTACAGGTGCAATTTGTTTTCGTCTGTTTTATGACGTCGCCTGTGAAAGAACCTGTGACTCATACATTTGTACGTTTAATTAGTAGTTACAGTTACGCTTCAAGTTTTGCCACAGTCAATGGTACAGTTTTCAATAAGCTATGTAATATGGCATGTAAGCACAGCACAGGTGCATCTTTAATGAAACCTAAACAAAAAACGACAGTTGTGACGGATATATTCTGACCTGTCAAGTCCTGTGAAAAGCTAAATCGACCGCATAACTTTCAAACAACGTCACCTAATAACTGTATAAATTCGCATTGTGTTAATATTTGAACAACACATTGTGGCGTGATAATACTGCAGACACCCATGAGTATACCAAAAAGCAAATAAGATATTACAGTCTGTGACAAGAAATGCCCTCAGAGCAGTGTTTGGTCGTTGTTGAGTGATCCTCGTCTTCATTCTGTTTAAGATTGCACCGTGAACGTATTGGATAACACTGTAAGATGTGCTAGACCATCTCGGACCATCATGGTTCATTTCCAGTTTGGCTGGGTACATGTGTATGCGTCCCTCTGGACATATAATTGAATACGTCAGTATATCTGGCTGTGGTCATGTGATACACGTGTCGAGGGGCTGGCATTTTCTTACCTTTGCGTATACAATACTATGACTAATATTTAATTAAACATTTTGGTCCCGATATCCGGAAGCAATTGAAGCAAAATGTATCAATATTGCTACATATCTTATATATATGTAAAACACATATGCCCCCATGGTAACCCAATAGTCATGGCACCATGACATACTGACCGCAAATCAAGGACGTTCAACTTTTGATGACTACATTCGTGTAACGTTTGAAAATCCTTGGGTTATAGATCGGAAAAAATTGGAATATTCAATGAATTTTAGATCACAGTTACCTTGACGCTAAACCAATAGGGGCAATCTACTGATATCAACCCCTATACAACGATAGTTTGCACAATACTACAAATATGTTTACAAGTTCATCTCTAGCTGAAATGGAAGCACTCAAAACATTTCATAAATGACAGAGTTTCCACCAGTAATCCAACCTGGAAACTCTCAACCTTGTCAGTTTGTCAGATTAAGGGAATTGCAGGGCTCAAAAATATTATACGCTGTATGTACGATATAATATCACTTGGACACAACACCAATCTGTGCTCGGTTGTTTCATGTGGCGGGGTTGTTCACTTAGGTATATCTCGATGTGTTTTGGCTGAAGCATTCAGCTGAGACATTTTACGTATTGAAACTAGGTCATCCGGCTAGGGATTTTAGCTTATTTTATTGCTGAAACTAGGTAACTCAGCTGAAACCATGCCTTTAGACTTGGCGATCTTTGCTTGTTTATTTTGGCATTGCACCTTGTATGTGTTTTATTTTTCCTGTGCTCGGTTGGTTCAGTTGGACATTGTGCCTCGAGTGTTTTTCAATGTTTTTTGTGCTCGGCGGGTTACGTGAAGCGCTGCTTTTCCTGTCTGGCATATTATTATCGTTTATCACCGGGCAAAACGGACAAAACAAACAGTGTATGGTAGCAAAGTGATTTTGTTCGGAGCTTGTGTTTCCTTTTCATGTATATGTCCTGGTGATATTAATAGTTAAACGCATAGTCAGTGGTCGTTTTATGTCACAGTACATGTACATCTGCAATACTGGCCATGTTGTTTGTTTAAGCGTTTGATACATCAACAGTCGGAGCCATCATTAGATATAACCATATTCATTGTAGCAGTTTGTCTGTTCGTTTGATATCCGTTACGCTTGCCCGGTAAGTGAGACCACATTCATATACTTAAACTATATTATAGCATAAAAACGGTGATTTTGCCCATACGTTAACGGGACGAAAACCATGCGTAAACATAAAGATTCACGCGCTGTTAACGTCCAGTTTTACGTATGCTTGTTTCAGGGCCGCGCCGGCGACTATTTATATATATAAACGTTGTACAGCGTCAAATGAACACCTAATTCTCATTTTATTTCTAACTACTAATTAGTTTTCTATAATATTTCCATAATATTTAAATTATAAATGTAAACAAACCCGCAGTATCCATGTTTTCTTTGTATTTGCCTATCCCGGAAGTTGGCGTGCATAACAATAACTGGTATGACGTTACGTTTGTTTTCGTGACGTCGCCAAAAACTCTCCCGCCAAAATATCATTATGTTTACAAACAAACGCATTAATTGATGTTTTGTATGCTATAATAGCGTTTACGCATGTTTTTTCTTGTTATAACATCTGCAGAGTCCCTCGGGAGCGTTGGCGGGCTTGGGCACCAACCGTCCATCGGGACTCTGCAGATGTTATAGCCCGAAAAAGCATGCGTTAACCCTACATAACTATTTGTTTATACTGCTACTATAAGCTTTTCGTACTTCGATGTACACTGTATTGTCAGAATTTTCGATCACATAATACATTTGAAACTATAAAGTATACCAAATAATCAACACGATAATCGATTCTTACAACTCCCACTGAGCACAATGACTTATTATTTCTTGGTGTATATCTATTGTTGTATTTGGTGATGTACACTTAGATGCATATGAGTGGTTAGGCTCTAAGGTGGACATGTTGACGCAACCTAGAACGGCTATTTATAGCCTGTATTATCTGTGTTTATACTTTTTATTGTTTTAACGTTAAAACATTATAAATGCTTCATCAAAATGGCAAATGCCGTACGAATGTACGAACTTTTTCGCTGAAATCAAAGATCTGTTAGTTTTTCATAAATTATAAACTTGATTTGAAAAGTTTGACAAAAACGTATCCATAACCACCCTTAAACATACGACCGACTAACCCAGTATTAAATGTCATTTAATTGCATTACGCACACACTAAAAACAATAAAGTTTATAATATACAAATATAACAATAAAACACTGAGGTAAATACATAACCTAAATATCTGCTGAAAACTGCAGCTACTGATACAATGACTGATGATGACTTTGTACATCAATGTAAATGAAACACATCAACTATAATATTTATGTCAGTAAATGAGATTGTACGCGGTTTGCTGATTATTAGATGTTGAAAATAGCAGAAAGCAGGGGCGAGTATTGGTCCAAATGGTACATTCAATAGGCCTTTGGGGACTTTTAAACGTAGATAAGAAACAAAGAAGGCTCCCAATGCTTTAAATTTCTATTAAGTTTCGCAGAATACATGTCGTCCACGGAATTGTTCATAAAGAGTAGTAATTATCTGATGACTATCATTGTGTCCGGGTTAAAATAAATGTGCGTACATGTACATTCTTATACTACACTTGCAAATCGTTCAAATAACGTCACTCTCTCTCTCTCCATGACCTCATTATCAGCCATAAATGACGTTATGTATTGCGTCGTTTATATAACAAAGTCAGTTTTCCAACGGAAAGGTTCGTATTTTTGTGTTATTGATGTTATATGATAAAAACAATATTGATCAGGAGGCTCGCTAATACAATTTCCAGAACTCGTTTATTATGAGTTTATATATCAATTGAAAACACTTGATAGATCATCTATATACTTTTGTATATAACGACAAAAGTATGAAGTCGAAACATATTTCGTTTCGTATTTGGTACATTGAATTTTGTTCAAGATATACAAAAGTAACATAATAACGTGGTAATTCTCATCTTTCTACCGTGTAAGTATGTACTTTTGACAAGTCAATGAAACTTTGCAATATGCAAATAAAAGTAAAACTGGTGAAAGGTATCGCCAGAGAGAAGAACCAGGGAAGTAATAAAGATAAGAACAAAGCAAGTGATAATACTACATACCACGTTACGTCAAACAATGAACATTTATGTAGATACTTTAAAATCATGGATATTTAATGTTGGTCGATTCCGTTGTTCAAGTGTTGCAGTGTTGAAGAAATAGAAGTATTTTGATAAATTAACGTGATGCTTCGATACCACAGCCGAATCAAACAAAGCTGATAATAATGTGGACGCCCAACTCAGTTTGTTTCAGGTAACTACTGGTTCATCTGGTGTATTAATGTTGTGACTGGGTAGTCTACACAATTAAGACTGAAATACTTAACGTGAATCGGAATTTAAGAATTTTTGTGAAATTTAATAGGTATGAACATCAGTGATTTTACAACATGTATCCAATATTACATATTGCCATGAAATATAAACACTAGACTTTTATGATGTAAAAATTACGAAGCATACTTGTGGAAAATGTTGAAAACATAATTTAATGAAATGGTGATTTCAAAAATATTAATAAAGATTAAGAAAGATTCTGCCCAAATCAATATGAAAGTAGAAAATAGATGTATATTGATTAACTGATTAATGGTTTATTTATTTTATCTGGTTAATACTAAGCTAGGCCATTCGGAATATCTCATTCATTTACGAATAATATCAGATGCATCAATCATGAAGCTTAACAAAGCCACAAAATATAGTCCATTAAATACGCTGCAAAAAAACAGACCGCACAGTAACTTGTTAATTCAACATAGTGCATGACCAGGTCCTATTTTTCCGATATTGATTAAAATCCAGACCTACAAGTCTGTTCCTCAGGTAGGAGGTATAAATCAACGTTACAAAAGAGCATATACTGTGACCTGTAATCCATATCGTGATATATCGCTTTACCAAATTGTCGAAACTGCTTATCTCAATGTGTTACATTAATACCAAAAATGAACGCCCATATTAGCCCTTTATACCGTATATCGTGTTTTAGTCTGATATGAGCAGTAAGTTGTACAAGTCCCGTGAGCAGCTTATTCTTGGACAAATATCAAGAATGGTCTCCCTTGATAAGGTGTCTTAAATAAATACAATGAAATCATTTTAACAATCTTTTTTATCGCATATAGCTATATGATGAAAGATTTCACCTCCAGAATCGCGTTATTATGGTACAGAGTAGCACTTGAAGAATTCCAGATCCCAACAAATTAGCAGCATTTTCAGGGGCCGTTTTCATCTGTCCCTACTCTGCGCTTCATTCCCGGAAACTGAAATATGGTATACGAAACAATAAGAGTATAATTGAATTCGCACATAAAATGGTAGTTTTACACTATCACTAGCACTCATTGAGACGTCTAAATGAAATATCAATTTCCTGTCATGATGAGACATTCTGACTGCCCTGTTGTTTCCGAGTTATATTAAAACCATAACATCCCGGTACAATATTTTGGAAACTTGCTATATCCGAATTTAGTAAATGTTGGCCTTACTAACATCCCCAGACAGTGACATTAGCATTCGTGGAGATGTCTGCATATATAACTAGCGTTTTCATATAAAAAGTATGAATTCAGATTATTTCTCTGAATTCGATATTTCATTTGTAATTGTTGCAAAAGTGAAAATAATTATAGACTAAATCCTCCCGGAACAAAAGTCTACTAAAATATATCAAAACCAGACATTAAATAATATTAACATGACTTTAGATATATTACGCTTACTTAATTGAGAATTTATAACTAAATAATCACATATACTCTGATACAAATCACATATATTTTCTAAGACTGTAACTCAAAGAATAATGGCATAATTAGGACACACTTGTGTCTTAAACTATCAGAATATTCTCAAATAGTACACATTCTGTTCTATTCATTGTTTAATAAAGAACCTTGTAGTGAACCTTCCATACTTTCAGTTTTCAGTATGTGCTCGTTATTCAAATTATATCTACCGGGAGCGTACGAACAAAAATGATCTAAATTTTGTATTGTCCCAAGTGTGTGAAGCTAACTACTTACTCAACATGAAAATCGCGAATTTTGAACTCTACATTCTAGTACGCTACAGTACAGATATATCAATATGAAACCGTATTCACTAACCTTAGACTTATCTTAAATCTTAGTTTTTGTCTTAGATGGAGTTTTGACTTTGTATTTCATAACGAAAACAGTCACTGTCTAAGATAAAAATAAGTAATACGTATATAATATAGTTTTTATCAAAGACAATTTCCTTATAAAGAACTAAGAATCGTTATGAATACCGATACTGATACTCATACCTTGATACATGCGACGTCAGAACATTGTGTATCCGTAATGACATAAATATATCTTTTTTCAAAATCTTACATGTATGAAACAAAACTAACAAAGTTGAAAATAATTGGGTACACATTTATATCTATAATATTTAATATTTGCTTAAAATCCTAAATCCACCCAACCTTTGGGATATTTGATGATCTTGGTATACGATTTACAAAATTTAGATTATTTCGAATGATCAAATAAAATTAATATTTAAAACAAATTCTATGATCAGCGTATAGTAGAAATATGTATTGTTATATAAATATGTTATGTTTTACTGCTGAGTGATACAAAGGCAATACACAATAGCTGTGTGAACACATACCTCTCCGAGTTAAATTATCTTTTTCAGCTGAAAAATAAAAAAATACATCTTCAGTATAGCAATCGGTGCTTTGCCGTGGTAGAACGATGGCTGTAATCTATCAAATACTAACACATTACTCATTGTGACGTCAAATGAAAAAATGGGATAATGGACGGGAAATTATAATCATTTGCATGCAGTTTTCTGTAACATTAAATAAATTTACGTCACTCATACGGGCAACTAACACACCCCTTATTATGCATGCACAGTACAATACAACACGGAATATAATTGCTGAACGTACACAACACATGCTTAAAGGCTCGAATCCTCACATGTTTTGCAAATTAGTATGGTCACAGCTTATGAATTCTGGGTTTATGACGTCACATAAAATAATTAAATTATTATCCGATAATACATTTGACCTGTTCGTTTGGTCTACAGTACCTAGCTAAGCAAACAAATATTATCATCCTGTAATCACTGTATGCCGCCATTTGGTTTTGCAAAACTATACTAGAAATATGTGCAGCTCAATTTTTAAGTCATATATTCAAGTTTATCTTGAAGATGCTTTGTGAATTTATGGTATTATAAACGGGAACATTAACTGCAATGTACAATAAAACATAATATATATTGTATAATATTGTTGAGCAGGTGTAACTACACAACGTTTACACATATACATGTAAGCATATAAGTATTCTTAATTTCATTCGAAAACTTTCTCCGCCACTATATTTGAAACTTTTTTTAACACTTTTTCTTAATTATATTGAATCATGTTAATGACAGTTTGTTAGAGGTGTAAGCAATACACATGAAGACCAGTGCTTTGTCGCGTTACAACGAAAACCGTGCAATATATATATAATGGTAATGACACATTATCGCAACCATTAGATATCTCTTAGTGTACCAATTGTCAAAAAGTAAACCAGTTTGAAGAACGTCACGAAACAAATAAAAATGTCATCATCGCTTGATTACAAAAGCCTATAATATATTAGTTACAGTGAGAAGGGTTTTTCTGAAAGGAATATTTCCAACTTAAGGTCAGTATGTTTAGTCGTTGAATAACGCAGTCTCTCCACAATAAATGTTTATCTAGTCATTTGGTATAACTAGTGTTCCGTGTATACTTCAAAGAAGGAAGAGCAACTAAGCATATCGTTATTCCTAGAGGGGTGGTGTAGACTGAGTTTATACCTGAACAATCTTGACTAGTGTAAAAAGATTATGATATTAACTACATGTTACATGACGCCCAGTTACTCTACGGGAGCAACGCATGGCCATCACACACACTCACCGTTGCAAGAAGTATAAAGACAGACTTACCACTTAATAAAAGATGTAAATTGTAAATCAGTACTAACACTCAGCACTCTGCATTAAAAACTTGAAATACACTCTTTTGGGGGTGTATATTGACATTTTTTGTTAAGGTACTAAATATTATTTTTGGCTTACTTCATCGTGTAATTAAGAGTATTTGTGAACTATAATTGTAATTTATCAGTCTCAGTGCTGGGTGTGGCACTCAGATACGATAACTACATATTTACCCCATAAACAGTACACAATGGCAAAAAATGTATCAAATGTTATTTTCAATACTCTTATACCAATTCTATACATTTTCCTTATCTAGATTTGCAATCTAGGAGAAGAAAGGGCTCATTATATTACATTTTCAATATTTGAGTGTTGAGTGCTGAGTGTAAGTATTGGTTGTGATTTCGGGCTCAGAACTATGGCACACATAATCGTCTTTGTCTATGTTCTATTATAAGTTCACTAATATTATATTTCCCTTCAAATGATTCCCGTTTCAATATTTCAACTTTACCATGCCACTCTGTACTAGAAGGAAATATAGGTTTGCCATCATAAAACCAGTCAATAGCGTCCGGTGCTCAACGAGAACCGGTGGCGTTACACAGTAGGTGAATTTATCTCCTTGTCTGACATATTGTGTTCCGGACATTTTCAGCGCTGTAATAGACAGATCAGAAATTTAATTGAGTAGGAAAACACTTCCTTGAAACAACAACGTGTTTCGGTTAGATAACTTAATCATGTTCATTCACACAGTCAAGGATTGTCCCCTATGTGGCGAACGGTTGGATGATCCTTGATAGTTATAATTGATTTGAGACTTAAGACAAAATGGAACGCCTGTTATCTTATTTTACATCTTAATATTCTAGCGATAGTTTAACAATAATTGATTGTCACAAACGTCGCACGTTAAGCGAAGTAATAAAGTGAGTGTAATTAATTGTTTTCATGGTTGAGGCCTAAACCATAATATACTATTATGCTCTCTTGTTGCTCTGACTTCTGATAGGTAATTGAGTACTTTCTGTGCTACTCGATGGACGTCATTTATATAATGTTTCCTGTTTTACTTTCCTTTATTACCGGTCACTGTGGCCTTTTTGTTAGGGATTACATGGCGGGAAACATTTATTTACACTGTCCTGTTCTATAAGGTTGTCTATTTGGTAAGTGTGAGGTTTGGTGCACTGTAAAACGTTTAAGCTCCCAGTGGCATGTGTCACTGTCCGTACCAAGGCGGAAGCACCTTAGTCAACCTTCCTCTGTGTATGTATTGTCCACTTTATAGCATTAATAGGAAAAAAATACAAAAAAATATTTGGCCACTGTGCCTTTTTGTTAAACTTTATTAATTTTGTATGTTCCATTCTGCAAATTCTTGTCCAGCACAACGCTGCTTCGTATCTTTCAAAATTGCATATACTCAGTGTCTGTTGAGGATTGTCATTGTGGTGTGTGTGTTGTCCGGTTGTTAATTTCTTACCAACTGGCTCTTGTTCCGTTTTAGTTTGACTGACTTAAGCAGCAAACTTTCAGGATTGGATGCCCGGTTTTGTATTACATGTTCCTGTGCTAATTTTTTATGTTGGGCATGTTCCGCGCCTTTTCGAGTGAATGTGTTTATTTTCCGTGCCTTTTTGCTCTCGAGTCTCCCGCTGTTTCTGGCGGTGCTACTACCGGTGGTTTCGTGTTTTGTTTAATTATTATAATATGGGCTTGTATCTGGATTTAAACGCCAATTCCGTTTACATTTGAGTTTTTCAATTTTAAGTAATTAATAACATGTCATAATTTCTCAGTATTTAATTTTTTGACCGGGGCAAAAACTTCTATGGAGCTAGGAGTTATTTATTCGTATTTGCTGGTTGTCCTCTAACTATTTCGTTCCCGCGATTCGCATCCTACCTGGTTCGTTCATGAATTGATGTACAGCTGTGGAGTTATGGATGTAGTTTTCTGTCCCCTGAGGTCAATTACCGTAGTTGTAAGTCCCTTAGCGGTTTTTGACCGTAGGTGACTATAGAATTTCCATCAGTCCGTCAGTTTTGTTCTAACGGGAATTGTGGTTGCTATGGCAACATAAACTTTAAAAATAGCTTTATACCGTAGGAGACTTCTGTATTGCTTGCAATTCTTAATGACTTGTTCATTACGTCATATCTCGATTTGTTCATTTACGTCATTTTACTTCTTGAAACTAGGTCATCCGGCTATGTCTTTGAGATGTTTTGTTGCTGAAATCGGGCCTTTCAACGTTTTAATACTGTAACTTAACTTTTGGGACTAAAGGCAGCTAAAACTATGTAGTTGAGCAGTTTTACTGTTGTAACTAGGTCATTCAGAGTAGGCATTCCGTCTTTTGTTTGCTGAATATTTTCTATTCAGCTTTTAACCACAGTTGGAACAAGAGATGTTTAATTTTCTTGGTCGGTAGTGTGTTGGGCACTTTTTGAGATTTCTGACAGCTAAAACTAGGCATTATAGCCATTTTGATGTGGAAACTGGGTCATTCATCTAGTAATAATTTATTATACTTTTCGACAGCTTGTACTTGGGCGGATCTGTGTTCGTTTAGTTGGGCATTGTGTCTTTATGTGTTTTATGTTTCCTGTGCTCGGTTGGTTCAGTTGGGCATTGTGCTTTGCGTGTTTTTAATGTTTTCTGTGCTCGGCTGGTTAAGTTGAGTACTGCCTTCCCTGTCTGACTTAATATAATATTTTTGTTGTGGATTGGTTTCGTTTTCTAGTTCGGTTTTGTGTTGGGCGTTGAGCCATGTGCTTGTCGTCTGTGTTGTTTCTGTGTTTTTTTCTTGCGCTCGGTTTTTTAGTTGAGTGCTGCCTTCCATGTCCTCGATTTTGCATTATCATACAAACGTAGAGCCAGCATCATCTGAATTCTTTGAGTGGAAACCATCTGACTAAGACAAATGCTAAATAAAAACGAATATGATAGTTTCTAGTAATGTTCATCTTCGGCCCGGTATTACACAATATTATAAAATCTGTTATTTCCAAAATGTCATTAATCAAAAATGATAAAATAAATGAATCTGACATCGTGGAAAATTGCTTTCTAGATGCGTTTGTCACTTCTTCATCCAAGATAACGTTCTCACTGATCCAGTCAATAAACGTTAATATAGAGAGGTCAGTGTCGGAGCGAATATTAGAACTTAACAAACTTATTCCCTTCTCTGATGTACCGTGATATTATTCTGTTTACATCTAATGGAGTGTATTTCTTTCTTTCCACATGTGAATCAGGCGATATGAAGACATTCACAAATATATTGTTATACTCCCAATTCCCCCATCGCAAACAACATTATGACCCTCTTGAATACGTAAATGAATAATTTTCAAATTATGTTGGTACATTAATATTTGTTTTATGATTGTTTTACGTTTTTGTAAGGATGGTACATTGTAATGTATATTTTGAAATAAAATTAGTTGGTATCACGAAATTCCTTTCAGGTTTACACGTTTTTATGACGATTTCCTGAAAAAACCAAGGCGCACAATAACACAACACCAACGGTAAGGAAGATGTGAAATATAACTGGAGAAGTAAACAAACCCTGACAGAAATACTCAAATTACCAAAAGTAACTGAATTTCATATTATAAACTACTTAGTTTTGTACGGTTCCGAAATGGCCTGCATAATACCGATTTATAACTGGTTAATGATTAATTTCGAGAACACTGACAAGGTCAACTAATAGATTGTGCGACTCGAACTCTGCATAATTACTTCGTAAAACAATTCAATGTAAGCAAAGATCTAAAACTACCATGAGTGGAATGATGTATCAAATCTAACAATATCTCGCGGCATCTCACGAACTCTTGTTTGTTCTCAAAACAAATAACCATATGCAATTGGTGTATTATTCAGCTTTGCAATTATATCTTATTTGTTGAAATCAGTCAAGGAATGAAATGATAGACCTCAAAGAGCAAGACCTACTATCATTTTAATGGCAATTCCAAGTTTATCATAAATTACCTGATTTGCCTCATTTAAAGCATAATTTCCTCATTTTATAGGAGTAAGATAGATACAATGTACCTCATACAATAGAAGAACCTTAGCTCTTCAAAATAAGACATTGGTCGTTACTAAAGGATGACACACAAAACGTTCTATGCAAAATAACAGAATTGGCTGCATGCTATTTTGCATTTTCAATCAGCTTTCAATTGAATATCGAATCTGTTTGTTTAGATATTTGAGCCTTTTGTCGCTTAGGTGACATACCAGCGCTCTGTCAACCGAATAGGTGCATAGAGTTTGGACCCTCAAAATCAGCGATAATGCGATTTTAAAATTAGAAATGAAATAAATCGATAAATTACATACAGTGGATTTGTGTAAAATACTATAACATCGTAAGATTATGTAAGTTTGATACATTTTTATTTTATTAATACAAGTTTTATAACGGTCGTATTTCAGTAGATATCAATCGTTCAAACGGTATTCATTTGACTTTGATCGCACTATAGTGATAAAATTATAATATTTTCACTCGCGCTACGCGATCTTGAAAACATTGTATTATATCACTACACGATGAGATTTAAACCATATTCAATCAAAACAAACAAATATCCTCTATATATCAGAGAACAAGATTGATAATAAAATTATATGTTTATTTCTGAATGTATTCTGCTGATTCATGTTTATATCATTGTTTTGTTTTGTCCTAATTCGGTGTTTTCTTCTCGTAGGTCATTGGGTACTTTCTGTTCTTATATTTTGGTTCTATTTAAATATATATTATATTTTATATACTTGACCTGTGGATGGTACACTAGTATTTACTTGATTCATGTGTTTGTCTGCAGGGTGAGTATGAGGTTTGATGTACATGTTGTAAGTTGTGGTTTAAGCCATCCATTGCCATTTGTCACTGTCCCTAGCATGGTGAAAACCTCATTCGTTTTTGTATATATATTCCACTTCTAGATAGAACGAATAAGCAAAAACAATAGTTTTGTCACAAATTCTTTTTGTTTAACTTGATTGATTGTAATGTGCAATTGTAACTGGCAGCGTTTGATTGTAAAAAGGAACAAAATTGCCGAAGCAGTTTTTCTGTGTTCTTTTTCGCAATTTCGAGGTCCATCATATGGCCTCTTCGCTTCTTTCAAAAGTGCATTACACTGTATCTGTTGAGTATTGTGTATGGGTTGTTTAAGTTGTGTGTGATCGTCCCTTTGGTCTGTTCTTGACTTCTGGTTATTGCGTGTTTTATGTTTGACTGACTGAGGCGGCAGGCTGTCGGTTATGTTTTTATTGCTCTGTTTTTTCTTTTCCGTATTCCAATTCCGGTCCGATTATCATCATCAGTTGTATGTGTTATTGACTACATTTGATTGAATGATGCGACAGGCTGTCGGATTAGGTTGTCGAGATTTTGTAGCTGTTCAGTTTATTTAGCGTGTTCAATTTTTTTACTCGTTAAACATGTATGTGATGCATTCTGTTTTGTTCCATACGTGTTCTGTCGTTGTTGAGAACTGCTTTCCTAGTCTGATTTGTTATTACCTGTTTTGATGACGAGACTGGTTTCTTCAACAAAAAAACAACATGCACTACCCAAAAGTTCTAACCCGCCACCATAATTATGTGTTTTAATTTTGTTAATACTGCTCGTACACTCATGCAATTGTGCATACCAATACTTGGAAAATACTTGCATTTAATTTTTAATTCATTTTGGTAGATAAACGGGCATGTTACTCGTTACAGGCGCGTTGCTTAAAGAAGTCGATTTTACAAAGTCACAACATATTTCACCCAAATTGTTCATAAATACGTGCATATTGCAACGCAACAAACACGTATTCATTAACATTTAGCACAACCGATGTCTGCCCTCCCAGCAAAAAAAACATGTATAATGCCGAGATTGACGCAAAACGAACTTAGATGAAGTGTAAGAATCTTACAACAAAATTTCACAAAGGCTATTTCAATGAAATGTCAATTTCAAAAATTGAAGGGTCCTGTGAATTACAAACGAAATAGAAAATCATTTTTCTAATAAAAAGCAAAACTAAGGGCCGCAACTTATCCAAACTGATGACATCCCGACAGGTCAACCGCCTTATGTTCGTGCCAAGTTCAACATATTAGGTGTTTTTCGCGTATGATAATCTTCACTAACATCAAAACCGTACATAAACGCGTGGTTTCCGACGCGCATGCATTACGCGTGTAAATTATTCTAGACTACGTAACAAGTCTAAAACGGTAAATTAGACCGTAAGTAGGCCAAAATAAACAAATATTTGGCTTCATTGGATATTCATATGTCATTATGTGAAATTTCGTGTTAATAAATGCATTATTAAAAAATATTAATAAAATAAAAAAATGTCAACTAGGAATTGTGTTCACGGTGTTATTTTGTAATCTCATGAGTGTTCCTCTCGAGTCAGTTTCGGCATTTTCAAGATGAACAGTCATCAGTTATGCCGATTTTGTTTATGGGTGCGTGAATTCTAGTCCACATGCATTGCACGTGCAAAAATGCATTATTACGCAATACATCGAATGCACTAAAATTAACTGCAAAAACGGTCGAAATAAACCAACACTCAGCTGCATCTCTTAATCATGTATCGGTATGCGAAATTTCAGGTGAATACATGCATATTTCACAAAACGGGAATGAAATATAAACTGGCGGGTTAGAACTTTTAGGGAGTGTATAATCCCAAACAAATTAGTTGACAGTAGACTATATGATGCCGATTGTACCCTTTAATGAGATGTTATGACGTAAGATCGGTATAATTGCATGCGTATTACATTAAACAATTGTTTGGTATGAATTTTAGGAAATACAACGAAGTCAATCGGTTTCTCGTAAGTCAAATTCCTTTTGAATAACTGTCAGAAATATATATATATAATTTTTTTGTGGCAGTGACTGCGGATTTGACTAGCCCTTGGGAACAAATGCATCTTTCATTGTTTAAATCACTGCAACACTGAAAATGTTAACGATTTTCATCAATTTACATATATTCATATGGAGCCGATATAACGTGATATAATTATTCCTTTCCGTCAACATAATGATACAAGACGGACCGAGTAGCTTTGCAGCTATTATCGATTAATAATGAACAATCGCTTTTAGACATCCATGTTTTCTCTGACAGCAAATAAGATGTTCGCTTTACCCTTATACCCGTCTGCCCATCTCCAGCAACAATACCCAAGAAAGGCAATAACCACGTAGACGTTATTACCAAACCAAGGTTATGGGCAATAATGTTAAGCCTCCTTAAACGTAGACAGAAAAAAATGCAACAATTGCATAATTCCTGCTTAATTGTAAAACATAAAGCATATCTATCATATGCTGGTTACGATCTGAGACACTCGAGTGATATAATTGACATGTTACTGTAGCGGTATACGCCCCTACATCAAATTTATTCCCATCTTCAAGACGCAATCTTACTTGCTGTCTTATAGACTGGCGTAACTTGGAGTCTATGTCGGATATGTCAGGAATATGCTTAGCGGCTTGCATTCGCGACAGAGTTACTGTTTATATAATGGGTTAGACAAAGCGCAACCTTGCCTGAAATGACCTCACATATCATCAGACGAAACTCAGTACTGGGTAACAGTGACCATCGAAAATTAAACTAGTCTAACATGTAAAAGTATAATAATGGTATAATGATTTTTCGTTTTGTTTGTTTATCGTGTTTAATCGTCAACAAACTACAGTTATAACAGTGGTCAGTTATTGGAAAATTATTATAGTATCCGTGGTTCTTATATCGCGCAAATTGTCCCATGTTTGAATAATTAAATTGGCAATTGACGGAAGAAAGTACTGTACCATGGATTGTCAAATGAAGCAACATATGGATTATCAGTGGGGTTATTAGAGAAAGGAGCGAATATTATACGAAGTATGTTCAAAATTAACATAGACATTAGATTTAGGTTCATAGCTGTTATTGTACGACAATAAGACATTGACACAATCATACAATTTTGTTTCATTAAATTTGGTAGTTCAGTGTCACAACTGTTGTAAACTATACACCTTGTAACCAGTAACAACCACAAACCCGTGTCAATGCTATAAAAAACGTCAGTGACGGCATTCGTTTGGTCAGATGACGTGAAAAGTAGGAAGAGGATGTGGGGATACCACGTGCTGGCATGATTGGAAATACGGGGGTTACAGCCTAGTGAATAGAGGAAAGTACCTAAAGTGCATTGTGTGAATGTGCAAGTAGCTGAAATAATAACTAAACCTTGCTGATTGGTTGGAACTTTCCATGACGTCACATATTGCATTACTCGTCTGATAGAAAAGTTGATAAAAACCCACGTACGCACAATGGGTGAGTATTTCAATTGGCTAATATAGTTTTGCAATAAATCAGCAATACTTTGAATACCTCTGTCAGTTTTCATCAACAATAAAGATAAAAACAATTTCACCACATAATGCAGACTGTCGATATTCTCCTATTGCACGTCTTAGCCACAGAATGGATTTTGTTTTTCATGAAAGAATATTGGAACGAAAATGTTTCTTTCTTAATGCAAGATGTATTGTGAATAAGTAATACACTACTATAATTATTTCTCCATTTTCAGAATTTATTTCGACAGAATGGTATAATTACAAAAGACACGGCCAGTCTAGACAGTTTTGTTGGAAAGATATTTATCTCTCTATTTGGTATAGCATATTAATACGGTCTTGTCTATCATATTCGACATATGGGCATTGAAAGAAAACAGTAATAGCTAACGCTAGCTCTTCGGCTAATGAAAAATAACAATAAAGTATTGGGATATCAAATATAAATACATATATTGTTGTAG
This sequence comes from Spisula solida, assembly GCA_947247005.1. Taxonomy (NCBI): domain Eukaryota; kingdom Metazoa; phylum Mollusca; class Bivalvia; order Venerida; family Mactridae; genus Spisula; species Spisula solida. The sequence goes on from OX365951.1 coordinate 58,279, forward strand.
GAATACTGAAGGCTTTCAAGACAAATGCAAAGCCACATGCAAAACATAAATCGTTATTTTCCCCTACATCATTGTACATGCAAGTTTTCGTGTGTAGATGGACCCGTGTTTAAACTTTTGCTACCATTTTTCTGAACGAAATGTAGCAGAAATGTTGTAGTAATGATCTGTTCCAATGAGTAATTCAAGTTTTGGTCTTTTAATTTCGCGAGTTTTGTGTGACTCGAGCATTGTACGAACCATACCTATTTCAAATTATTACATGTATAACTCTTACTTGTTTGACATAAGAATTGAAGATTTACATTGCCTTTATTATGATGTACACAAACAAGCAAGCATCTTATAACTTATGTGGGCAGCATGTTCTGAAAGTACATTCATTTTCAGTTTATTACCCAAATTAAATGTAACTGATTTTTGTAAATTCGTTTCGCTCAGTCATCAACTTAAAATGCTTTAGTTAAGATGCGACTACGTATACACCTTTTCAAATATGTTATTGAAGTACAAAATGTACACATTGTCGTAGCAAAGAACGTTTGGGCCATTTTGAACCGACGCCTTAGCCATTTATATACAAAATGTACGGCGGTCAAATGGACTTACCGGTTTTCCTGGAATTTTTATCAACCAGAACTTACGGGCTGTTCCACAAAAATATGGCCGTAGAAAATGTCACGTAATAAATGCGCTAGCCCTAACCCTAACCTAGAAGGTCAGGATTGTAATAGTGTCGTGTTTGACAAACTAGTGGAGGATACGATTTTCCTTTTCTATGATTAGGACCGGTATAAATAAAGTCAATGTCGTTGTATACTGTAAACAAAAACATTATAACTTCGAAAATTGAAGAAGTTTTGTTAAAGAATGTGTGTTCTGCTCCATCAGCCGCTTGCTCATTCTAGATTACACAGTACGAGTAAATGAGTGTTGACTAGTCTCCAACAACTATATATGAACTAATAGTCACAGGTAGTGATGATCAATATTGAAGCATTTTAACTGTATTGTATTTTTGGAATCATATCGAAATGAAATCAGTCATTGAAACAGTTTGAAATACGCAGAGCCCCTAAAATAAAGTTCATGCAAACGTTTTTAAAGATGTTTAAGTGAAATGTAATGTTGTTCGTGAAATCAATACATGCTGTAAAATTGGTAAAGATAAAGTAGTATTGTATTGTAGTATTGATATAGATAAAGAAATAATTCGATGAAGAAATAAAGCTACGAAATTGGAATATGTGTGATATACCTGTATTTAAATGTACTACGAGGCTACAAACATATACGTAACAATACTAAAAATGAAATAAACTCGTTAACAGCGAACCAGCCGTTACATACATGTATCAGAACGGACCTATGATCGAAGTCGACCTTTAAAACTATCACACCCTCAAAAGTCGGTTATTCATTTGGACACCGTATACAAAAGTGTTATATATGTGTTCCTGTAACTCGTTGATAAATTTAGTCATTCTACAAAATGTTACATCAATGTTCGATAGTTAAATTCCAAGGATCATATCAAGATACAAAATAATCAATGGCAAAATCGTGAAACTGAATTTCTGCATCCTGAATATCATGCTTCTGTTCTAATAAATCACTGTCTACGAAATTATAATGTAATTCAATAAAACATAATTTGCTACAAGACAAAATTAATCATACGTTAAATTGAAACTGAAACTGAAATGCAAGACGATTGTGGTATTAATGGAGATTAGATGAAGGTGAATTCTGATCCAACATATAACATAAAACGCGGCACAAATATACACAATCAAGCTCAATGAAACAAACACGTACCTAATCGATGTAACGATCTTACTGAAACTGAAATACGGAAACAAATCATAAATCTAAGACGCAACATTTACGATATATATACTGAAGCGGAGATAAACTTGTCTAATATAAATAAGCTGACATATCGACACTATTTGTGTACAGTTTACAAAAACTGAGACTTTCTTACTTTGAACTTTTTTCGAATTAAGTTTGAATTTTGGAAAAAATGCACCATTTCATGGATCGTTAATTTCGTGATACATTTTGAGACGAAAATTAATTGACTATTGATAATCCAATGTGAGACGCGTACTGGCGCCTGGTCAATTAAGATGCTACGGGCTTCCAGACAGACACATGGACGCTGAGGCTACATTTGTACATGTACCTGTTGCTGGAGAGACGCGGGGACATTGTGTATATGTGACACCGAATAGGCACGTTGATTGAGGATATTGGTAACCAAAGAGACACAGGAAAGGGAATCTAAGAATTCCCAAACAGCAAGGGAATGTAGAAGCCATACATGTAGTTGTCATCGAGACGCCAGCAAAACTGGTTATGCCACAAATTCAACAGACTGTCGTTCGTGACTGACTAATTTGGAACCCATTCCCGCTAAACATGATGTGGATAACATTTGATGTGAGGTATATAATACACTCGCGACGAGGACGGAAGATTGCGAGGAAGTTCCCATTATGATTATAAACACAAGTGACAAGATAATAGCCAGGCAAATGAGTTATTTACGATTTTCGATCGTCTGAAACCTAAAGTACACCCATTTATATGAAAAGCTGGGATAACAAGTATAACATTACAACGAGACGTTATGGCTTATCTACACAAGGAACTCAACTGAGGCACCGCGTTGTCATTCTTGTTGACAAGTTATATTTGTCATAATGCATTATGACGTAACGATATTGATATATGTTATTCAAATACAAGTTTTACACCTCGAACGAATATAGTCAAATGATAGCAGAATGGTTGGTATTTGTTCTGGGTGTAACCCGATTTATTATTATTTAATTTTCATTCAATTCGGTTGTTCGTATAAGAATCGATAGTAAAATTCTGTCATTTTGTGGTTTAATAGTAACAAATTGTTGTAGTGAATACATGTAAACTGTTTCGGTGAACAAACTGTTTTAGTGAACAAACTGTTGTAGTTAATAAATGTTGATACTCTATAAATGTGCGTTACAATTTATTCAAAAGTGTAATTGACAATAATATGTGAATGAACAGTGGGCCATGGAGAAAACATTATTTTAAAATACAACTTGTGATACGAAGTGCACGATAAACTATAAGCCACGAGTTCCGAATTTCACGTGACTAGGTACAGATATATTGTATATAACTGGTGGAACAAATGTACATAAGTGCTTCATATATAATGAGGGATATATGAAATAAAGTTGATATAATTATAATAAAATATAATAAATATATCTTATACAAAACTATAAGGAAATAATAAAACTCCCTGATAAACCTCCCTAACCCTAACCCTCTCCTGAAATTTTCACCAGCACATTCTAGTTCAATTAGTGGTCTTGATTGTTACACTAGACAAGACTTGTTTTAATATATTAGTTCAATAATATCAATGAATGTTACACTAACATGGAGTATAATTAATTGCGCATAATTATATTATTTCACCAGACATTTTAATCTACTACTGAAGCCATATTGGTTCACATAAAATCATAGTTCATTTTGTAGTATTGGTCGTTACACTACCACATTATAGTTACATTATTGGTACGGTTTGTTTCACTATGTCCTTCATTTAGTTGTTCACTTGTTGTTTGACCAAAACATATTAGTTCAATGACTGATGCTGTTTTTCACAATTATATTCCAGTTAACTACTGACAGTATGTGTTGCACCAGCAAATACTAGTTCAATTAGTGCCATGGTAGTTACATAAGTCATTTATATCACTTTTCTATTATAGGAAGTGTATACACTTTCAAGAGAGGAGATTATATGCAAACAATATATTATTGCTCTATGTGCGGTATGCTTTTATGAACAAGAGAGGTTTTATCTATATGATACTGATAATGTTGGTACTTTTAAACAAGATCCATTTGAACTTGAGTCGCCCGTACTATTGTCGGTACTTAAAATATTAATGAAAACCGATAACATACTCACTTGTCAAATATTTTCATTACATAAGATCATTTATCTGAAGTATGATGTAACGATGTTACTGATATTATCTGACAGGCTGTAATCTGATATATGTATTGAAATAGTGTCTGAGAGTGTAGTGGTAAATTTCAAATATTTGTTTTATAATCTGTAACAATTCACTCCCTGTAGGTTTATGCTGCAAAGGCCGAGAATAAAACAATTACTTAAATGGATTCCATTTGTGAACGAAATTGTCATTCTAGAGAGGCCGTACATAAAGTACACACTCTGGACGCATTGTTGGAATTAACAGGTCAGTGTACGCTTTTGTTTTTTAATGCCAGCCTAGACACTGTCGCAGATATTGTCGTATGTAGGTCAAAAGGGAAAACACATTTTTAAGTGCACACTAAATCCTCATTTTAATACCAACCCAATGATAAAACAACCTCACTAATCAGAAAAATGTCTGAGTTCAGCTTCTCTAACGCAGAATCAGTATTAAGAATTATTTGATCAAATACAATTAAACTTCAATAATAAGACCTCACACGTCCGACGTAAAAATGGTGTCTTGTTTTCAAATTGGTTTTAATATTATGTTGCTCTGTCTTTCGTACGCTGCTGTTTCTGTTGAGTGTTGCCGTCCCTTTCCAATTAATTATCATCTGTTTAACTAAAGAGAAAACGAGCGTGTGTTTGTAACAATGGTCGGTAATATCGGGATGGTCTTCAAGTGAGGCTCTATGTTATTTTTATCTAAAATCTTACCTTTAACATTAAGGGTTATATATTGAGCAATATGATAATTGGTGCTTATGTGGCACTCGTATATCCAAGCATGTGACTGTTTGACGCACTTAATGAGAAGATTACAGGTGCTGCTGGTTGAGGTGATATGTGAATGGTCGAACGACATCTTATCAAACTGGAGAAACGTCATATATCCAATGGCCTTATGTTCTACAACGTATAATCAACGGGTGATATTCTTGTATTTTGTTGACATGCATGCGATATCACGTGACAATATCACGTGACAAATGGCCTGCCATATTCAGGCTTTACAATATAAGCCCACTTGTGTTTCGACAACCCCCAAATGACTTCGTTGTTGTAATTTTATCACAACATCGTATTTTTATAACTAATGAAAAGTGTCGTTCACTTTCTACCGGGTAATATCGGTAAGGAAATACGTCATACTGATATAGTCTAAGGATATTGTCACAGTTCTAACTATTATTTAGTATTAAGCTATTAGATGTACATACATCTACGTGCATGTTTTTGTCGAACATCACCATTCATCTTGCTACTGTATATAATTGCTTTATGCATGTGCCAGGATATAAACCAATATTATATGTTTGAACTTGTAAGATAGTATAGGTTTATCTATTGCGAAGTTAACATTAAATATTCACCCAACTGACAACTATCACGTTGTAATGAAGCTATTTTAGAACCAACACACTGATACATTCGTGCTCTCTTATTCAAAAATACGAATGTCTTCCAATACAGTAAAAAACAAATATACAGAACTCGGAGCTTCAGTGATAGTTGCATCTTTGAGCAAAACGGCACATTCAGCCTCGGCTAACACATTAAGTAACTGAGACTTATGTATGCTGGTACATGTATTATACATACTATGTACCGAAATTCGTGATATTAATAGAGCAAACAAGTTGTTAACAAACTAGAAATGAAAAGTGCCTTTGAATTCGTTGAGTTTTACTGTACATATAGTGTCCAAAATACGGTTCTTCAATTTTCAGAAAACGTCTTTGCTAAAATTGGTACAATAAACAGTTGTCTCTGCACAATTCCATCTAACTCTGCAATTGATGATTGACTGGCTCAATAAAATCGTCAATGTTATCAGTAAATAGCCTGTGCTCTCTATACGAAATCTCAACTACTGTTAAGTGGGTTCTATTAGACCCAGTATCTGTATCAAGAAAGTCCTAAATGTCAATACTCTGTCAAAACAAATCTATCATTTTCAATGATTACCGCACAAAAACAGCATATAATCTATAGAATGCTCCTCTTTGAAATTACGCTCATTTATTATACTATTATCAACATTTTTAGTGATTGTTACATTTTAGGCCAATTGATGAACAAGTTATTACAACCATTATTTATCTCTCCCGTCAACTCATTCCTTATGGATCCATCGCCACGAGGGTATGAGAGACAGCACAGCCAGCTTCCCCTTTATTCTGAGCGTCTAGCAATTCGTTTTTTATGATGTCGCCTGGGATTGGACCTTGGACGTTGTACCATGTACATGTGTATAGTACATCGCCACGTATACCTACATGTAATAGTTGCAGTAATGCTTCAAGTTGGATATATTCAGACCTGTCTAGTAATATTAAGTCCCGTGTCAAACTAAATCGATCACATAACTTTCAAACAACGTGTTACGCCACCTAATAATTGATATTTTCACATTGTGTTGATATTTGTACAACATATTGTGGCGTGATAATACCACAGACACCCATGAGTATACCAAAAAGCAAATAAGATTTCTGCAATACATTACAGTCGGTGACAAGAAATGCCCTCAGAACAGTGTTTGGTCGTTGTTGAGTGGTCCTCGTCTTTATTCTGTTTAATATTGCAAGGTGTACGTAGCGTCGTATTGGCTAACACACAGGTTATGTTTCCTTTGAAATTGTTAGTATACGTTGGTATACCTGGAAATAGCTATAGTGATATACGTGTCGATAGGGTTGGCATATGCTGACCTCACAGACCGCCAGTTACACCAGAATAAACCACATATTTGTCGATGGGGGCATAATATAACAATATCAGAAGCATTGTTTTAGTAACTTTTAAAACATAATAAAGTATATTCAATGTTCTATAGAAAATGTAGATTGTTTAGTGTTCTGCTTACGTCTCTCCGAATGAGTCTGGGTTTTTGAAAGACCACAACTGTGTATACCAATACATCTTTAGTTGAAAAGGAAGCACTCAACACGTTTTATAAATGACAATGGTTCTACCAGGTATCAAACCAGGAAACTCCCAACACAACAGTGTTTGTTAGCTCGTCCACAATGTCTGATTAATTAAGGGAATGACAGGTCTCAAACAAACTAATTAAACGTATTATATGTAAGATATAATATTACATGAGCGCAACAACAATACGTGCTCGGATTTTTAATTTTCTCTGATCGTTATGGGTGAGAAAAACAGTTGGTCCTGCAGTTGCCATCTTACTTGTTGAATGCTTTGGCAGTTCATTTCTGTATTGAAACTAACATTTCTTAGTTCGGACTAAGCGATCTTAGTTCGAATATTAGGTTGGGCAGATTAGAGTCTCCTGATACAATACATTCTCAAGTCGAGAAGTTGCATGTCAGAGTTGATTTTGGTAGCACAAGTTAGCACAGAGCTGGTATTAACAAAGCACCTTTATAGTGGACAACTTAAATATGTATGCTTACATGTACATAAATGTTAAAAGTTGGGATGAACTTAGAAGAATAACCCATAATTATTTTAAGGCAAATATTGTAACGCATTCACATATGCTAGAGAACTATGTAAATCATTACTAAACAAAAATGTCTTATTTAGCTCATACACTTAAGGAACTTATAGAACTGCAAGACTAGCTTAAGCTTTCTGCAAATACTGATATGATTGAACAATGTTGAACAACTGCGCTAAACAGGATAAAAGCAAAACAATAATAATAATCGTTTGTACTCTTTGCTTATTTATATTGAAAGGCTATCCCCGCCGTTGATAATCATTACGTTCATACAAAGTGTATTCATAACATGATAAAATGACCTGTCAAAGTAAGTCGGATCAGGACAGAAGTATTACTATTCCTTTCAAATTAATAATGTGTTGTTCGTAATGATCTGAGATTACTATGGCAATGTATTTTGTTGTTGATTCTATGTAATGATATGACTCTACTAGACCGCAAACAGCTTAATCAACATCATATACGTTAGTTGTTTATCATGAATATATGTAGGGTGTTTTTTAATAGCAGCGCGGTAAATGAGAAATGTAGAAAACTTGTTTGCTGTAAATAAAATGTCATCTATCACTGACAAACACGCGAAATTTTAAAGCAATTGGATGAACAATAACAAAAATACTAAACATTAAATATACCATGTACATGTACCATAGAGGCGGGTCGTGTCGTGACCTTATGATGACGTCGCCTTTTAAACACAGTATTTTAACCGAAATACATCCTTAGTAATTTTAATATATTGTCACCCGGACTTTTAAAACATATCTGATGTTACTGTCCACATTGTTTATATTTGTCTCTGTACCAATGTTCCCAAAAAATGAGTTACAGTGATGTAAGAAATTGCCCTAACCTTGAAGCATCTATCAGTGTACGAACGGTGTCTATCAACGTCAAACTACTTTTTCTGTGACTTGACCTGTGTTCACTTTTTAGTTCATACCTCTGCCATCTGTGAATAATTTATGCCAATAGAACACGAATAGATGCTGGATGTCATTTCATTTTGCTTATTTAATTATTTCAATGGTTTGCATTGTTGTTTTTTTTCCAATTTATAACATAATTTAATAGTTTTTGACATTGACGTCGTTTCTTCCAAGACGCGCTTGGACATGTACACTTGTTAACTCAGTCGTGATCATAAACAAACAGAGATTTCTTCGTAAGTTTGCATGCACACGTCTGTGACATCACGGTAAAGGCACATAATTTGTCACTATAATTTATTCAGTGGTTACTGAGATATTTCCGTGTTTAGTATGGTTTATAATGTAACCCGCTTGTGCGTTACATAGTTTCTATGACAACGCTTTGCATAAGCATCACCATCACCATCAACAACGAACATATGTTGTTGTCAGTATATAGAGCATGGAATTCTACACATATGAGATAAAGTTCATTAAAATCTAAGTGTTGAGTAAGAAGTTATGAGAAAAGTCCTATTATTTCTGGAACACCCCTCGTATATGTCGTCGTTTGTTGTTCTGCAGATCTGGTCCTACTAACAGCTATCTAATTGTTAGGTAAGTAATAATCTAGCCCTTCAACCTGACAACCTGCAGTCCATGACACAAACCGTCAACGTGGCTATAATCGAAGCTGGCCAGACATCCCACATAATGCCACTTGTGTTCCACCGAGTAAAGCGAACAAACTGAGACAATATTAGAGATCTATGTATTAGAGGGGGGTAGAAGATAGTTAACACCAGACAAACACAATATAACAATTTATTCGAAATAAAAGTAAAACATAAATGAAATGTAATATCCAATGTTCATGAGCGAACATAATAAACTTAAATTGGAATGGATACAATGAATTTCAAGTATGTACAAGATGTATGTTCACCCGATATGAAACGTTCTGAAATGAAACTATCAAATAATGTTCGTCAATGCTTTGACTTACAAATACAATATTGTATTCTTACTGACATTTTGAACAAGTTATAAAAAGTCTATACAATTACATAAATGTAATCATATATTACAAATATAAGAATGAAATAAAACTAAATACATACTTTATGACGTCATTACTCCATAACGGATTGCGTAAACGGACATATGCAATACTCGCAGTGTTGTTATTGGTTGTTTAAGCTTTTAGCAAAATGACTTATTATTTCTTGGTGTTTATCTATTGTTGTATTTGGTGATGTACATTTAGATGCATAGGAGTGGTTAGGCTCTGAAATGGGCATTTTCACGCCACCTATAAGGGCTATTTATAGCCCGTATAATCTGTGTTTATACTTTTTAATGTTTAAACGGAAAAACATTTTAAATGCTTCATCAAAATGGCCAATGTCGTACGAATTTAAGAACTATTCCTCACAAATCATAGATCGGTTAGTTTTTAATTAATTATTAACTTGTACTGCAAAGTGGTTTGAAATGTTTGACAAGAACGTATCCATAACCAGCACTAAACATACGTCCGCTAACCCAGTATTAATTGTCATTAATTGCAGTACGCACACACTTAAAGCAATAAATTTCATAATATACAAATATAACAATAAAACACTGAGGTAAATACATAAGATAAACATTTGCTGAAAACAGCAGCTAGTGATACAATGACTGATGATGACTTTGTACATCAATGTAAATGAAAAACATCAACTATATGTTAGTAAATGAGATTGTACGCGTTTTGCTGATTATTTGATGTTGAAAATAGCAAAACGAAGGGGCGATTATTGGTCCAAATGGTAGGTACGCTCGAAACGCCTAGGGTCGTTTTAACGTCGACAACAAACAAGAAAGGCTCCCAATGCTTTAAATGTCTATACAGTGTCGCAGAATAGATGTCATCCGCGGAATAGGTTATAAAGGATAGTATTTATCTAATGACCTTAATTGTGTCCGTGTACATTCTTATACTACACTTGTAAATCGTTCTAATGACGTCACTTTCTCTCTTTATGTTCTCTCCGTTATGTCTGGTGTCGTTTATATAACAAAGTCCGTTTTCCAACGGAGATATTTGTATTTTCGTATTATTGATGTCATATGATAAAAACAATCTTGATCAGGAGGCTCGCTTAATACAATTTTCAGAACTCGTTTAATATGAGTTTATATCAATTGACACACATGACACATCATCTATATATTTTTTATATTTGCAAAAAATTCAAGTCGAAACGTGTTTCGTCGATTTCGTATCTGGTACATTGTATTTTATTCAAGCTATGCAAGCATAAAAACGTAGTAATCCTCAACTTTCTACAAGGTATGTACGTTTGACAAGTCAATGACATTTTTCAAATGTAAATAAAAGTAAAACTGATGAAAGGTATCGTCAGAGTGAAGAACCAGGGAAATAATTAAACAAGAACAAATGCAAGTGATAATACTACACATCACTTTGCGTCAAACAATGACCATTAATGTAGATGCTTTAAAATCGTGGATATTTAATGTTTGTCGATTACGTGGTTTGTGCAGTGTTGATGAAATATAATTATTTTGATAAATTGACGTCATGGTTGAATATCACGGCCGTATCAAACAAAGCTGATAATAATTCGATCGTCCATCTCAGTTTGTTTCAGGTAACTGCTGGTTCATCCGGTGTATTGATTTTGTGACTGGGTAGTCTACACTATTAAGACTGAAATACTGATGATGTTGACCAGTGGGACTTAAAACAATCTGTTAATCAAAATGCAACAATGGCCTCGCAGGAATATATAACCACGCGAAACTCGGAATTTAGGAATTTTTGTGAAATCTAATAGGTATGAACATTTGTGATTTTACATATCCAATGTTACATATTGCCATGAAATATAAACAATATCCTTTAATGATGTAAAAAATACGAAGCGTACGTGTGGTAAATGCTGAAAACATAATTTAATTAAATGGCGATTTCAAAAATATTACTAAAATTTAAGAAACATTCTGCCCAAATCAATATGAAAGTAGAAAATACGAGAGGTGTTCAACTTATATTTAAACAAAACTGAACACCGGATTTTGCCATACTAACACAATAAAATCGATTTATTTCTATTGAGCCATGCAAGAAAATGTGTATAGTAGTAAATATACTCATTTTGTTTCATTTTTGCATTATTTTTTCTAACCAAAATCAACCATCTTGTAGAGGGCATTGTGTTTTGTTTTTAAGACAAAATGCCATATAGAAGCATAAAAAGGTTTTGGTATATTATGAATTACCCATGTTAGTGAAGACAATCAGTAATATTTGTCATATGAAGGGTGATATACGCTCATCTCTTGTTTTGGCGAAGCGGCACCAAATATTAAAAATCTCTAAAAATGGTCGAAACCTGCAATCGCAAGATACATTGGTTCTAATATTTATAAGACAAATCCAATAACCCAAAGTTGGATGGCAGCGAAGTTGTAAGTATCAGTAGCAACTTTCAATCGAATTATTTCGAAAATGTTAGATGCAGAATTTTAGAAAAAATGCGGTGTTCATTAGCTCAGTGCAAGCAAAACAAATAGCGCAGACAAAGATCTTAGAGGCTATATATGCGACTTCGGAACAGTCATTGGAAAAATGGAGAGTTAATGTTTTATCTAAGAGGAAATTATTACATAGACGGGGTCTTCTAGTTTAAAAAGGGTCATGATGATCGACATAAGTTGGAGTTAGTTAGGCTTGGTGTATTCGCGGCCGCTTTCATGACATGGTCTTGTGTTTGATATTTTAGAAAGGCGGAACTCAAAAGGATTTAAAAGAGAACAAAAGTGAACGCATATTTTATCTATGCAAAAGGTTTAAAAGTTTTTTTCGACAAATATGCGACACGTCCTTTTCCTGGTAACATGCAAAAGACAGGGTGTTTCCCTTATACTGAATTTCCTGTCACCCTACAAAATATGTCATTAAGTACCTTATGAATTAGAATGGGAAGTATATTATACCCAAACAGTGGATAAAAAAGTCTCCCGATGAAGTATCAATATAATTTAAATCTGGAGAACATTGGAACATCGATTAAAGTAGCGAATTGTAAGCATCAGCACTTGGAGGTTTTTTACCTTAAAAAATTCAACATCAATACACTCGATACATAGTTGATTCTGTTCGTAGGATATTAAATATACATTCTACAATGGTAGTTTATATCTCTTGATACATTACTATATACAATTGAATAAACACAATTCGATTTAGATGTGAAATTAATGACAATACTGGATGTTCAATTCTGTTCAAATAGAAGTTGAATACCTCTCGTAGATGTATACCTACTAATTGATTAATAGTTTCTTCATTATACCTAGTTGTTACCAATCTGGGTCATTCGGAATACCTTAGTCATTTACGAACAATATCAGATGCATCAATCATGAAGCTTTACAAAGCCACAAAATACCAAATACGCTGCAAGAAGTAGACCACACAGTGATTTGTTAATTCAACCTCGTGCATGACCTAGTCCTATTTTTCCTAAATTTATTATAAACCAGACCTACAAGTTGCATGTATAAATCAACGTCACTGTAATCTATATCGTGATATATCGCTTTACCAAATTGTCGAAACTGCTTATCTCAATGTGTTACATTAATACCAAACCTGTACGCCCATATTAGCCCTTTATACCGTATCTCGTGTTTTAGTCTGATATAAGCAGTAAGTTGTACAAGTCCCGTGTGCAGTTTTTATAGGACAAATATCAAGAATGATCTCCCTTTATAAGGTGTCTTAAGTCAATTGTCAATATTATTAAGATTGCTGCCCCTCCATATGTCATAGCATAGGTACGTGAATTACCGTATCTACGACGTTAACGTAACATTTTATTATACAAATGTAACACATGTACACAGTAGTTATAAATACATAGTGAAGCATTGTATCTAATTACCATACATTCGACACAAAACTGATTTGAAAAGAAATAAAGAATCAATTGACAGTTTACAAAATATAAATACAATGTATATGATAATAAGATACACTGTTGTCGACATTTCAGAATAAAAAACAAATAAACAAGAATATTACACGGAGAGATTTGAACACTCCACTGTCCCTTTCTTCATTTAGCAGATGTCCCCATACCGATGGAGACATGAAGGCACTGTTGAGAAGAATTCATCTTGGTGTTATATCACAACGACGACAACAACAACACTAGAACGTTGTACAGTACCCTGTATGTAAGAGCACTGTTTACACTCGCACTTCGTTATGATGGCGGTACCGTTACTATTGTAAATAATCAATACACAAAATATGAATTCACGCTACAAGATGGACATGTTTAGTTCGTCTAGCCGAGACAATTTAACCTTTGACAGTGTAAGGTGTCACTGTACAACATTATGTAAGCCCTGTGGGACATAAACCACACATACAACAAATATCCAAGACACTGATGCTGGTCGGGACGTCTCTTTGACGCTGTGATGCCTTTATAACGCTGAGAGGTCTTTATATAGCTCTCAATTTCCTACTATCCCCTTGGTGAATTGATGTTATCCTGTACAAATACTCCAGACAGAGGTCAGCACTCCTTCACAATTTGTTGAATTTTCCTGACACATTGTGGTACATTGTCTGCCGAGATTTGCCGCACTAGGCAATACTTGATATTGTTTTTACTTAAGACATGTGCATTAGAAACGAATATTCACCATATGGTTTGTAAAACGTATAATTGTCAGTTTTCATTTATTTCCGTAAAAAACAATGAAATGCAACGCACGCTGATCCTGCCTCGGAGACCGGCGTTTGAATGTACTAGTAATCAACACTTTAATTTAACGAAACAATTTTGTAAATATATATTTCGATATTGTGGTATCTTCTTTCAAAAAATGAAATCATTTTTACTTCAAATTATTGTATCGCATATATCTATATGATGAAATATTTCACCTCCAGAATCGCGTTATTATGGTAAAGAGTAACACATGAAGAATTCCAGATCTCAACAAATTAGCAGCATTTTCAGGGGCCGTATTCATCTGTCCCCCACTCTGCGCTTCATTCCCGGATACTGAAATATGGTTTACAAACAATTAGAGTATAATTAAATTCTCACATAAAATGGTAGTTTTAAATTAATATAGTATACGAAACAATTAGAGTACAATTCAATTCGCACATAAAATAATAGTTATACACTATCACTTGCACTCATGGAGGCGTCTAAATGGAATATCTATTTGTTGTCAATATGAGATATTCGGAATACTCTGTTGTTTCCGCGTTATATGCAAACCGTTACATCCCGGTACAATAATTTAGAAACTTTCTATATCCGAATTCGGTAAAAGTTGGCCTTACTAACATCCCCAGGCAGTGACATTAGCATTCGTGGAGATGTCTGCATATATATGTATAACTAGCATTTTCATATAAAATATACAAGTTAAGATTATTTCTCTGAACAGGATATTTCATTTGTAATTGTTGAAAAAGTGAAAAATTATTATAGACTATAGAAACATAGATATTCCATTTCACTCGGAACAAAAGTCGATTAAAATATATCAAAACCAGACATTAAATAAATTTAAGATGACTTTAGATATATCACGCATTCTTAATTGAGAATTTATAACTAAATAATCACATATACTCTGATTCAATTCAAATATATGTTCTAAGACTGTAACTCTAAGAATAATGGATATTTTAGGACAAACTTGTGTCCTAAACTATTAGAGTCGTCTCAAATAGGACGCATTCTGTTCAATTTATTGTTTAATAATGAACCTTGTAGTGAACCTTCCATACATATTCAGTTATAACTATGTGCTCCTTATTCAAATGCAATATTACCGATGTATCTACCGGGATCTTATGAACAAAAATGATCTTAATTTTATATTGTCCCAAGTGTGTGAAGCTAACTACTTAATCAACATGAAAAACGCGAATTCTGAACTCTATACTTGAGTTCACTACATATACGAGGGTCAGTCAAGGAAAACTGAGAGTTGGTAATTTAAACCTTCACAATCTGTTTGCAGTTGTACTTTCTATTATACATCGTCAAATGTTATCCCCTGCGGATCTTCTGAAGAATTCTGTCATCAGATATAGACTCATAAATATAGAAAGAACATCACTAAGACATGAAGATTGAATTTGTTGTAAATTCAAAGGTTTCTTTCAACCTTATACACCGTTATTTATTACAACTAACACGTGTTTATTGTAGAATAGCTTATCTCAAATAATAATTAGCAATTATTTCAGAATGGTCACTTATGCTGTGTTTTTTTGTTGCCTAGCAACAATTTTACCAACATTTCATCAATTTTCTCGGCACACGTTCTTTTCGTTGCCATGGTGTTCTGAAACTTATAACTGATTTCACCTTTTCTCTTCAATAAGGTTATGAATATATCTCAAGAAGTCCAATAACCGTAATATAAATAAAATGTATAACTTCGCTTTGGAAAAAAATTATTTCGTTCTTTTGGGTGGGGTAAAATTGTGGTTTTAATACCATTAAATAAAATGACAATTTACATTTTCGTCAAGTATATTTTCTATATTGGTGGAATAAATCAATTAAAATTAAGTTTATCTGATAGATTAATGTATTACGAACTAAAGAATACGTTTGAAAATGTCAGATATATCTTTATGGTTTCATAGCAACACAAACTTTTGTTCTACAAACAGCGAGAACGCATGCCCTCGAGTTGTCCTCTTTAGTTGCCTGGCAACAAGAATCAAATTGTCATAACCCAGATTGGTATTCGCTATAACATCAGTGAGATACCATATTTTATGATAATGCATAGAAAATATACGAGCACTTATTCTTCTAAGCATTATTAAGCAACTCTCAGTTTTTTCTTGACTGACCCTCGTATATATCAATATAAAACCGTATTCACTAACCTTAGACTTAAGATATATTTTGATAAAGACTGTTGTACAATGTATAATTTCCTAAATTTTAGTTTTTGTCTTCGATGGAGTTTTGACTTTGTATTTCCTAATGAAAACAGTCTAAGATAAAAATAAGAAGTTTATTATTTTAAAGAATCGTTATGAATACGGCCACTGATTCTCAAACCTTGGTACATTCGCCACCATAACATTGTGGTAAAGTTAATATATCCGTAATGACATAACTATTTCTTTTCTCGATATATTAATATTAAGGTTTATCTTTTATTCCTCCAATTCTGAAGAGCATAATACATACAGTACCGTCAGCGTGAAGGTTCCGCGTGAAACCGTTTTGCGTTAGTGTTTCACGCGTGTAAGCGTTAGCGTGAAAGCGTTAACCGTGTACTACAAGTACGCATGCGCAGCGTGAAAAAGCGTGTATAACCGTGAACCGTTTAACCCATCTGCGCATGCGCACCGTGAAACGTGTATTTGCGTGAACCCATCTGCGCATGCGCACCGTGTAATTGTGTATTGGGAAAAACGAGAAAGCGATAAGCGTGAAGCTTTAAGGTGTGCTCGATTCATTGCCTATATTAAAAGATTATCGCTAATTTAAATGATATTAATTTAATAAGTTTCTAAATTATGACTGATGCATCTTTAAGTAAATTCATACACGAATAAAACTGAATTCGAAATGAACAATTAAGCGCTAACAACGGAGATCAGATCTACTAAAAAAAATGAATTATACATGTACTAAGGATTACCGTACGAAGTATTTCATTTTTTTGGATCAAAACTGTTAAGTTAAACACTTATGGATGAGTGAGGTACGATGTATTGAAATTATATTCGAAATGTTGACTTAATTAATTTTCGGACTGATGCATTATCGTAAGTTCGAGTTTGATTGTTCGGGAGTATAATGTAGATGTAAGTTTCTTAGTGCATTTTAATCCATATGATAAACGGCTTAAACTCATCGTGTATATTGTGTATTTGAAGCGAGAAAGAGGTGTGAGAAGTAGACTCTAAGATCTGTAATCGATGTTCGACATTCAATACACAACCAGTTTCTAATACAGACTGAGAGCCAGTTGTGACGTCAGCATTTAAGGTGACAAAGGCAGTTAGGCAGACACAGGTTTCGAATACCAATCCAGCTCGTGAGATTGACATTCGCAAAAAAGTTGGGTAAAAACTGATCTATGTTTGAATATAGAGCAAGGTCTGACATGAAAACAAAACAAATGTAGACCCAGGTTTGAATACAGATCCAGCTCTGAGTTCGACGTTCACAATAATTGAAGGTGTGTAATACAGGTCTGCACTTGAATAACGAGCCAGGTCTGACATTGATTAAGCCCGGCGGCAAATGTTGAACCAGGAGCCCGTTGCCTAACCAAGCCGCTTCCTTCCAAAAGGCGCTATCGAGCGCTTTCCTACGTCTATGCAACGACATGCTACGAGCGAGCAGTGCTCTCGGATAGCACACCGTTTCTTAACACTTTGATAGGCGAGCGCTTTCTTATGAAACTGATAGCTTCAGTAGCGCTTTGCTATGCAACGGTCTGCTTTCCGCGAGCGCTCGCCTGTAGCATTTAATTTTTCGTTTCGTAGCAGGCTTTTCAGAAGCAAGCCGTTTCCTAGCGTAGCACTCAGTAGCGGTTTGGTTAGGCAACGGGCTCCAGGTTTGAATATAGAGCCAGCTCTGAGATCGACGCTCACAATAATTGAAGGTGTGTAATACAGGTCTGCATTTGAATAACGAGCCAGGTCTGACATCGATAAAGCCCGGCGGCAAATGTAGACCCATGTTTGAATACAGATCCAGCTCCGAGATAAACATTCGATCTATACAGCCCAGCTCCGACATCTAGATTTGATGTTTACCCGCGGCGAATGCAGACCCAGTTTCAAATACCGATCCATTTCCAAGATCAACATTCGCTATATCAGGTGGGGAATACAGATCTTGGTTGGAATAGAGAGCCAGGTCTGACATTTGATTTATCCCGAAGGAGAATGCAGAGGCAGGTTTTAGATCAACATTTGATCTATACCGATGACAAATGCAGGATTCAAATCTTGTAGTCCATCTGTTTATATAAGGCGGATGCGATTACAACACTGTTCATCATTTATTATAAATAGATCTGAAGTTGAAAGTCGCTGCTAGCTGGTAGTTGTTTTATAGTTTCAAAGAGTGCAATAAATGCAATTGTAGAGTGTCATAACTTCAATGTGCGACTATTTTCCACAAAAAAGTTGGAACAGTGGCTAAGAAGTAGGGTGTGCGCTTTGAGATCGAGAGGTCCCAGTTCGATCCTCTTCTGTGACATTGCTAAATTTCTCTGAGCAAAACACTCCCCACAATACTCGTTACTAAGGCGTGTGAATGGGTACCTGAGAATACCAATAGCCAATATGCTTTGGATACCGTCAGAGCAGAGTCTAACAGCTGACTTGCGACTCAAGGATAGGGTGAATTTACAGTCTGTTGAACATACACACATCTGTTACCATCACACCCTCTGTTGAACTATGATACACAACAGATACAGAACAAACAATCAGATATATTATTTAATCTAAGATAACATTTATATTCTGTTTCAAAACCTACCGTAAGTTCCAGTTTAATAATGACCAATAATATAAGTAAATAAAATGATACCAGTTATTCTTTTATTTTATTAGTATCATTACAACATATAATAAAAAATTTCAACAAGAATTGAAAACATAAAATATATATAAAAACAAATCACTAAGAATTGCAAGCAATACAGAAGTTCCGTACAAGTTTGACCCTTAAAATTCTCAATGTTTCTGTTGCTATGGAAAACACAATTTTTGTCAGAATAAAAAAAGTGCATAATCGCCTTATTGCCCCCTATCCACATACCAAGTTTCATAAACCTAGTTTGGAAACCGTTCAGTTATGTCTTTTGACAGACTGACTGACGGACGGAGGGCAAACCTATAGTCCCCTCTGGTCAAAACCGGTAGGGGGACAAATTATGTTATACAATGTTAATCCACATATTTCTCAAGACCTTAGATTCTTAGGGATCTAATCCGGGTGTAGCTACAACAAGCAAATTATTTAGGTTAGGGAATTTAATAAACCCAAGATGGCTGCCAGTCTTGAAGAACAAATAAGAAAATGTCCAAAGGACACAGATGCCCCCACTTGCCATTTGACCACGAGAAGGGCCATAACTCAACTAAATATACCAGCTAATTTTCCTCCTAACTATACCAACAGTAGCTCAAATACTTGGATAAGAGCGTCGAAGGCAAAATATCATTATTTCACGGGTGACAACTCTGTTAATACTGGTCTAATCAAACAGGATGTATCACTGAAAATGATGAATACCGTTACCATTAGATTCTGTTTGACAGTTACATCAGATCCAAATTATGATGATATAGAAAGCTTAGTTTAGCACTGATGAGTCTTGCAAAGTTTCATTGAAAAGCAACTATTTGAAGTAGCGCAGAGAAAATAATAAGTGAAAAGCTCACAGAACAATAAAGATGTGCACAACTATACTTGGTACTGATAAGTCATGCACTCCAACCAAAATCCACAGAGAAATAGTGCAGACAAAATAATAAATGGAAAATACAAAGGGCAGTTACCCGATACTTCCTAATTATCAATCCGACCAATGGGCAAACAAAAATGATTAGTCTAAAAACAAATGGCCATAACTCCATTAAAACGTAATCGGACCAATAGGCGCCAACGGTATGCATAACTAGACTTGGTATTGGAAAGTCATACAAAGTTTCATCAAAATGTGACAAATGGTTACAGCGTGAACAAAAATTATCAGTGTAAAACAAAGGGCAATAACTCCCTTAAAATTGCTCTGACGAGGTGCCCCAGCGATATGCACAACTAGGCTTCATACTGATAAGTCATGCAAAGTTTCGTTGAAATCTGACCATTGGTAACACAACAAGAAATAGCACTGAAAGTGATGAATACCCCCAGATACTGCTTGACACAGTGGCTTAATATTATAGTGATATGCACATATGCCTTGTCTAGCTTTAGAATTGAAGTCTTTCTAACTTGCAAAGTTTGGTTGACAGCTGCAGTTATAAACAATAGCGCAAACCAAATCATAAATGAAAATATCAAAGGACAGTAACTCCCTAAATTTGATCTGACCATTGAGTGCCAACCATATTTATAACTTGCAATATAACCAACATATACTTTGTATCTAGGGGTATAACAATAGCATGGACAAATTGTAAGTGTAAGAAAATAAGAAAACTTTTATTGGTAATAAATCCCTTAAAATTTATTTGACCAGGATGCACTGACAATATGAACAACAAGACTTTGTTTTGATAAGTCATACAAACAACAAAGTTTTGTTGATATCCAACCAATGTTTAAGGAAAATAGTGCGGCCAATAAGCATTGGCCCAACCAACAGACCAACCTAAAGCATGACTCCAATATAGCCCCCACATATTTTGTATCTGAGGGTATAAATATAAAGATGTACAAAAAAACATACTGACTAATATTCCTATGAAGTTTGATAACTGTAGCCTAATTACTTAAAATTTCAACTAACAGACAGCACATTTCCGGATGGACATACCCAGATTTGTTCAAGACAAACATGACAACCAACTTTCACTAAGATTCAGTGAACAATACAGTTGCGGTCCAGTGGTTACTATGCTGGATTTGTAACCCGGCTATCTGGGTTTGATTTCTGGTTGCAGCAGTTCTCACATTTTTATAAAAATTTGACAACATTGCCGATTTAACTCCACATGTGGAAAAGTTGCTTGTCCCTTGTGGAAGGGTAAGTTACGATACTTGTGTCAGACACAAGTAGGCATCACGATCAACAGAATGTAGGAATAGTTTGCCAGCCCAACACAATAACATCCAAAAAGTCCATCTTGATTTCCATGGCAAAACATATCATATTATGTCACAGAGGACTACGAGGAATGATCAATATATAATGCGAAAATGCTTATAATTTTTTTATGATCGTTTCGATTTTACTCCAACTTTAAATGTAAGTAGTAACATATATTGGCAATGTTTCCCTGAATATTCATGATTACAGCGACATCATGCTAAAAACTATAGTTGCTAAGATAACTCTCAAAACGCTTAGGAGGGACATTTTGCGGGTTTTTTCGCCGTTTTCATCTAAATAATAGTCATGTGATGAAAATTGGTAGTTAATGTTATCTAAGACTCACTGTACTGATGGTGACGTCATGCACGGGTTGTATTGTCACGTACGTCACATCCGTGTTATTGTTTTGTAATAGCAAAACTGATGGATGCAGACAAAAGATTATCAATAATATATTTAGTGTTGAAGAAAACAATTAATAATGAAACTGTGCGTGAGATTCAGTTATCATTTTGTGATCATGCCACATCAAAAGCTTCGATTTATGTTCATAATTACTTATTAAACAAGAGATGTTTATAAAACACGTATGCCCCCATGGCAGCCAAATAGTCAGAAATGGTAAAGGTCATAGTGACCTTTGACCTACTGACCTCAAAATCAATAGGGGTCATCTAATGTTGATGACCAACATCCAAAGCGTTCTTGAGTTATTGAACGGAAACCATTTGAATAGTCAGAAATGGTAAAGGTCAGTGACCTTGCCCATTGACCTAAAATTCAATAGGGGTTATCTACTGTTGATGACCAACCTCGATGTAAAGTATGAAGGTCCTAGGACAAAGCGTTCTTGAGTTATTGAACGGAAACCATTTGAATAGTCAGAAATGGTAAAGGTCAGTGACCTTGCCCTTTGACCTAAAATTCAATAGGGGTTATCTACTGTTGATGACCAACCTCGATGTAAAGTTTGAAGGTCCTAGGGCAAAGCGTTCTGGAGTTATTCAACGGAAACCATTTGGTCTACCGATAGGCGGAACGACATATGACGTGGGCGTAACATCATGTCGACGTGAGAACTTCGTTGAACGAAATTCCCTAGGATGACTAATGTGAGTCACTTTTCAACTTTGTATCGCGTAGGTGAAGATTAATAAATATCAAAGGAGGGTAATCTAAAAGGTTTTAAAAATTAATACAGAACCTACAAAATGTGATTATCAAATTGATTATCATTAAATTCTGTTTCAGTGCAAAAAAATGACCTGTATACTGGTTTCAAAAATGTTCTAAACGATTTATTTTTCCTTATATTTGAGAGCTTTCGTATGTTTTCTTTAATATATGTATTAACCACTGCATAAAATATTTTTAGAAAAAAAATGTAATAGCTTAATAATAAGCATTTTCTCATTAAATAATGATCACCCCTCAGACCATCCAACATGGTGACTTCGGCATATATACATGTACCATCAAAGGCCAAAAATTCCTTCAGTTTGTTTCCTCATTATAACACACAATTGTAAATAAATTAGAAAATAATATCCATGTGTCAGTGTTATTTGGAAACTGCATGTACTTTATGTTTGCAAAGCACATGATCAAACTTCACATGCACAAAAGGTAACATAATTATCCGAGTAAGTACATGTACTTGGGAACTTAAACATATTGCAAAATTGATATTTTCAGTTGATCGGAGATAACAAACAGTGATTTCAAGACTTGTTATCTAGTATAACAAGGGTCTGTAGTGTTGTGCTGGTCTAGTTGTACTGTATTTCCTTTTTCTGATGTGTATTCAGAAAGTCAATTAACAGGTAGATAGCTAAATACTTCTACCGTCTATCACCAGTACACCATCACAAGTACACCAATTTTATTTCTCTTTCAACCAATAACACAAGTTTTCTGAAAATTTCTAGCTGCGTAGTCTTCAACATCAAATTTTAAGACCAGTCTGTGAACTACAAGCAGTAGTTCGTCCACTAGCAGTAATCATATGTCACTCTTATTCTCCAATCGTCCTCAGAACCCACTGACTGGTATATGAAGTCTGAAACAGTAAATGTAAAGACATTTAATGATTGAAGACTAAGTACAGCAAATACCATATTACACAGACAATTCAAAGCCATACAGAAGCTATGGGCGTACCTAGCCACCCATGCAAGAGCTAAACACTGCATTTCATGTCACAGCAAAGAAACATCCCTACCAATTTTGGAGCCATTCATACTTATGGTGACAAAGTTATGCCCAGGACAAGAAATGCTTATAAAATCAATCAAAGGGAAAGAATTCAAAAATGACGCGGGTAGAGTTATGGTTCTGGTGCACTGCACTTCGGCTTTTTGTAAGAAACACGCATACTACGTTTCAAGTCATTCAACCTGATGGTGACAAAGTTATGCTCCAGACAAGGAATGCTCTAATAAAATCAATCAAAGGGAAATATTCAAAAACAAGAAATATCACTGAATGTGATCAATACCCCCAGAAACTGCTTGACACAGTCACTTAAATGTGCTTTGAGAAACAACTAGACTTAGAACTGATCATTCATGCAAATGTTCATTGAAATCAAACCAATGGTAACAAAGGAAAAATTCATAAGTGTAAAAAACAAAAGGCCATAACTCCCTTAAAATTAATCCGATAAACGTGTGCCGTGGATATGCACAACTAGACTTGGTACTGATCATTTCGCTAAGTTTCATTGAAATCCGGCAATTAATAACACAGAAAAATTTATAAGTGTAAAAAAATAAAGGGCCATAACTCCCTTAAAATTGATCCCACCAATGTGTGCCGAGAATATGCACAACTAGACTTGGTACTGATCATTCATGCAAAGTTTCATTGAAATCCAACCATTGGTTATAGAGAAAGAGCGCGGACAAATTTTTAAGTGTAAATAAACCAAGGGCCATAACAACCTTAAAATTTATCCGACTGGCTTATGCCAACGATATGCACAACTGGACTTGGTACTGATCAATCATGCAAAGTTTTGATGAAATACGACCAATTGTTGCAGAGAAATAGCGCAGACAAAATTATACGGACCAACCAACAGACCAACCAACCAACCAACCATCCTCAAGCATGACTCCAATATAGCCCCCATATACTATGTATCTGGGGGTATAATGATGCAAGGTAGAGTTATAGTTCTTGTACACTGCACTTCAGCTTATTGCAAGAAACATGGGGTCCGTTGCCTAAGCAAAGCGCTACCGAGCGCCTTTATTCAGTTACTTCTCGTTCAATTAAATATAGAAGGCAAGGATTACCTCCCGTGGAAAGCGCTACGTAGCGCTCGCCCATGTTAACGGTCTCATGCATACCAATTTTTGAGTCATTTAAACTTGAGCGCTGGGTACACCATCTATTTTTAGAACCAGAAAACCGTTACTAAGCACGGCTTTTGAATCGCATGATTGCAGTTTCGGTGAAGTAAATATTTGATTTTCTATCTACCGCAAGTGGTACAGTGTATACATTAAGGGGTGCCACGTTCAGGTTGTCATCATTATCTCTGAAAAGATTCGCCAAATAAGCAAAATAGATGGTACCAACTTTTCATTTGTTACTTAACCACGTACAAAGTAAAAAAGGAAAAATTGGTACCGGCAATTAATTTTGTTTAATTGACAAATCTTTTCAAACAAAATGATAACAGCCTTAATAATCCCTTAATGCGTACGCTGCATAGATCACAACAAAGTAGATATAAAATCAACAAATATTTACCCCACCGAAACTGCAATGACGTGATTCAAGACTTGTGCCGAGTAACAGTTTTTCCAGTTCTAAAAATAGACGGTGTACCCAGTGTTAAATTGACAAAGTTATGCTCCAGACAAGAAAAATGGGACGTCGCTGCCGCAGACGCAGGCAATTATAATACAAGAGGGCCCAAAGGGCCCTAGGTCGCTCACATGTCGTAATAGTGCATGCAAGCCCTGTGATTTGACCTAGTGACCAAGTTCTTGACCCAATATCGCACTTGACCTAGATTTTGCTGAGATGATCATTCCGACCAAGTTTGATAAAGATTGACCAAAATTGTGACCTCTAGTGTCTACACAAGGTTTTCTATGATTTGACCTTGTGACCTAGTTTTTGACCCAAGATCCCAATATCGAACTTGACCTAGATTTTTTTAAGATGATCATTGTGATCAAGTTTCATAAAGATTAGATCACAATTATGCCCTCTAGTGACCACACAAGGTTTTTCTATGATTTGACCTTGTGACCTAGTTTTTGACCCCGGTTAACCCAATATCGAACCTGACTTAGATTTTGTTGAGATGATCATTCCGAACAAGTTTGATAAAGATTAGGCCAAAATAGTGGCCTCTAGTGTCCAGACAAGGTTTTTCTATGATTTGACATTGTGACCTAGTTTTTGACCTCAGATAACCCAATATCGAACTTGACCTAGATTTTGTTGAGATGATCATTCTGACCACGTTTGATAAAGATTAGGCCAAAATTGTGACCTCTAGTGTCCAGACAAGGTTTTTCTAAGATTTGACATTGTGACCTAGTTTTTGACCCCAGTTATAACTCGATATTGAACTTGACCTATATTTTGTTAAGATGATCATTCTGACCAAGTTTGATAAAGAGTAGGTCGAAATTGTGACCTCTAGTGACTACACAAGGTTTTTCAATGATTTGGCCTTGTGACCTAGTTTTTGACCCCAGATGACCCAATATTATGACCTAGATTTTGTTGCGATGATCATTCTGACCAAGTTTGATAAAGATTAGGCCAAGACTGTGGCCTCTAGTGTCCAGACAAGGTTTTTCTATGATTTGACATTGTGACCTAGTTTTTGACCCCAGTTAACTCGATATTGAACTTGACCTAGATTTTGTTAAGATGATCATTCTGACCAAGTTTGATAAAGAGTAGGTCGAAATTGTGACCTCTAGTGACTAGACAAAGTTTTTCTATGATTTGACCTTGTGACCTAGTTTTTGACCCCATATAACCCAATATCAAACTTGACCTATATTTTGTTGAGATGTTCATTCTGACCAAGTTTGATAAAGAGTAGGTCAAATTTGTGACCTCTAGTGACTACACAAGGTTTTCTATGATTTGACCTTGTGACCTAGTTTTTGACCCCAGATAACCCAATATCGAACTTGACCTTTATTTTGTTGAGATGATCATTCTGACCAAGTTTCATAAAGATTAGACCAAAATTGTGACCTGTAGTGTCTACACAGTCAAGCAAATTGTGACTTTGTGACAGGTGAGCTAAAAAGTAATCCCAATATATGTCGCACACAAATTATTTTAAAATTAAATAAAGGGAGATCATTTCAAAACTTCACTATTTAGAATTATGGTTTTTGGTCACTGCACTTCTCCTAGTTGACATCTATTCATATATCAAGTTTAATGGCAATACCTCAAATAGTTCTTGAGGTATGCCCTGGACAAAAAGTTATCTTAAAATTAAACAAAGGGAGGTAATTTCAAAACTGGACTACATAGAGTTATGGTTTTTGATCACTGCACTTTTCCTAGTTGCCATCTATTCATATATCAAGTTTCAAATCAATACCTTAAATAGTTTTCAATTTATGCTCTGGACAAAAAATATTTTAAATTAAACAAGGGGAGATAATTTCAAAACTGGGCCATATAGAGTTATGGTTCGCGGTTACTGCACTTCTCCTAGTTGCCATCTATTCACATACCAAGTTTCAAGCCAATACTGCAAATAGTTTTAAGAGTTATGCTCTGGACAAAATAAGGGATGGACGGACAGACGCATACTATTTAGTATTACTATATCCCTTCGTTTTTGGAGGGGGATAACAAGCTACCTACGTCACAGGTTTAATTACAAAATTTCAATCCTTACTCGATCAAGCTATTGCGCAAAAAAATTAAACTTAAAATTTCCATTTTTGCAATATTGAACCGCTTGCACTACTTTCAAATCCCATGTCCACAATAGACCCAGGCATGCACAAGCAGTAAAATACATTGATGATTACCTCTTCCAATCAAGTTATTCCACTAAATACAAAATGTAGGTTCATCTGACTAAGTACTGAAGACATTGTCGCCATGAATCCTCCCTTTATGCCAATATATTCTGAAAGGAGCGAAGATGGTTCCATGCATCACATACTGGTAACTGAAATGAATCAATACTTCATTAAAAATCTAAATATCGAACAAGAATTCTATATACTAATGAGTGATTGTCCCACCTGCATGCAGTTATTTTGCTCACAGTGTCCAACAAGCTACTTTTCTTCAAGGGACTGGGTTATCCTTATCAGACTCTTATCCCTTTCCACTTCACACTCATAATAGATTAATAATCCTCAGCTTTCCTGAGATTATTTAATTTTAATGAGTGTGCACCTATAGGCCAGCACATTTGACCTGTCTCTAATTAATTATCATGTGTTTTCTTTATTGTACTGTAAGAATGTTTTGATCAGTTAAAATAACAATTCTGATTAGACAATGGATATGCACAGATATTCAAGGGTGACATGTTAAATGTGCTAACCTATACTATGTTTATTGTATTTTTTACAAGTCAGTAAAACTACACAATATATATAGAGGATATTTGTTGATTTTGGTGTAAGATCGAATTTT
This sequence comes from Spisula solida, assembly GCA_947247005.1. Taxonomy (NCBI): domain Eukaryota; kingdom Metazoa; phylum Mollusca; class Bivalvia; order Venerida; family Mactridae; genus Spisula; species Spisula solida. Next base: position 86,204 of record OX365951.1, read on the forward strand.
ATTTCACAGGTGATCACAGAAAATCAATATTTTCAAGAGTGGTACAGCCACGAGTGAAAATTTAATTTTCTGTTATCACTGGGTGAAATAAATTCGATCTTACACCAAAATTACCAAATTTTCTGTTTATTATATGCCTCAATTCCTCTTAAATATGTGTCGTAATTGGCTGAATTGGAAAAATCACGTCGAAATTAGAACGTCACGACGTGAGAATTATGACGTCATGGTGACATAACGCATATTTTAAAGCCCGGCGCTGTTCAAGTTTAACGTTTCTTTTTCTTCATGATACTGGAACCAGCTTCAAAAACAGCGAAAATAAAGTGGTAATTTCACTGTTATTTTCACTGAAAATCTCCATAATCCATTGAAAGCAAATAATAAAATATGCTAATCAAAGTCATTGAATATCAAACTCATACTGGTCATATTTTTTTTCAAAATGTACCAGAAAATGATCCAATTTCAATTTTTTCCCCAAAGATTTAAAACATTCAATTGTGAAATTCGTGAACACAAGGATTTTTTTATATTGTATTATCAAACCTGTTGGGAGTTTGTTCTGTGGGAGTTAAATATTACACATGGTATAGGAACATATCAGTTTATCTTCATTTGAATTTATCAGTGGCACTATACCAGAGACTATAATATATAGCAGTCTCTGCCTATATAGATACTGAGGCATAATTTAAATGACCATAACTCATCAAATTAAAAATAATAGCAGAAAAGCTAATATTCTTTCTGGTGCAGGAAACTGAGATATCCAGATTATTCTGATAAATTTTGTCAGATTTACTCCTATAGTTTGTTTCAATTTCTGTTGCTAAGGCCAAAATAATAATTGTGTGTTTCTAGTAACCCTGCCTTAAACATAAGGTTTAACATTTTCTTTGTTCAACTTCTTTAATGGTATATTGTTGGAAGTCACTGCAGATTGTCGATTTTCCAGTACATAAAACAAAATTAATAATATTTTTTAAAAAATCCCAACCTTCATCCTAGACAATAATTTTTATGTTACCAGTACCACAATATTAATTTGGCTTAGAACCAGAGAGAAAACCATATGATTTTGTGTATACTGTGTAACACCAGTTTTACAATGACAAGAGACAATATACAACATTGACAAAGATCAGACAGACAGATAGCTTGAGATACCCCATAGTGTACATCTAGAGTTTTATGATCCTATTATTATACCACTTCAATGTAACAGATAGATAAAGCCTGTGCACTCTTTCGCACCTTTTGATAAAGACAAAAATTGATGTCAAAGATAAACTACAAACAATTACTTTAATTATTTACTGCAGACCTAAATATATATCATATTTCGAATATTTTTAGACAATTGAATACTTAATATGTACCTGAATCATATATATTTTATCCATTTGTGATAAAGGACACATTTTGTATAATCTTTTATTAGGACTGTGGCATTGATAGTTGTTCTAAGCGTAAATTAATAGCTAGACCACCTTTATATTATAAAATTTTATGTGTCTATATATTATTATCTTTGTTTATATTCAGGGGCGGATCCAGGATTTGGCGTTAGGGGGGGCGTACATTCATGTATTGATACCCCCCCCCCCAAGAAAATGCGCGAGCGAAGCGAGCAAGAAAAAACTGTATCTCTGAGAAGCATTCCACACAATTTCGTTCTTTATCTTAAAATATTCATTGATAAAGTTAATGTGAGAGCAAGGCGAGCAAGAATATATGAATTAATTATTTGAGCAGCATATCCCTCATACTCATTCCCTACTTGACAAAATTAACTGATAGTGGTTGTGCGAGCGCAGCGAGCAAGAAAAAAATGCAATTATCTATTTCAGCAGCAAACACCACATCCTTATTACTTGGTTATATTCACTGATGTAGTAATTGTAAGAATTAGAAAAAAAAATCAGTGTTTATCTGAGCATCATACCCAACCAACTCATTGGTAAATCAAAACTTGGCAGCTTTCGTTGAATTTACGTAGTTCTACAGCGAGCGAAGCGAGCAAGAAAATTCGTTGTTTATATGAGCAGCATAGCCAGGACTAACGATTATCGACTGCTATATATATATAGCTTCTGTAAATTCGTCACGAAGAAAAAATGCAATGTCTATCTGAGCAGCATACTCTGCGAACTCCAGGGCTTCAGTTTTGTTTAAGAGGAAATGTGAAATACTTGGGATCCAGCGACTAGGGAGACCAGTGGCTTTCTGCCTCGTGACTTTTTAAATATAACCACGGAATTCGTCAGCTGCATTTTGAGATATCTCATTTTTTAATGAAAATGACAGGTTTATAAGAAAATCAAGCCAACTGTATTACTGACTTGTCGGACATTTTTAATGTGCAAGAATCTCGGCAATTCTGTAGCCGATGTTTGGCATTATGCTACCAATCAGTCCCATATTTTGTTTTTTGCATAGAGCATTAAGTTCACTTAAAAATCCATTAATTTATTATTGTGTTATTGACGCGAGCGAAGTGAGCGAAAAAAAATTGCATATCAATATTGTTCTTACAACCAATCTATGATTAAATTACCTAGGCTCCGGCGATTTTAGGGGGGGCGTACGCCGGGTCCGCCCCCCCTTGGATCCGCCTATGATATTATCATACAATTTGGCCCACTATACAAAAGTTTACCTTTATTAACACCAACACAAAATAATATTATTTAAAAGTAAAGATCTTTCTAAATTCATATACTTTCCAAACTTAATAAAAACCAATACTAGTTCCCTGTATGTATTTAAATGTCAATCACAATTTTTGTTTGACTGTAAAATCTTTTAATTTCAGAGGAGTTGAATTTTCATTGATTTCATTGTTGAACGACCACAAAATCTTATCCCCACAATAAATCAACCTCCTACATACAGATCATGGGTACAAACGCATCTTTAAATTTAAATCCTTAAAATGGTCAATTTGATACTTAGAATTCGAAGCCAACAGGTCGCACATACATTTCAAGATATAAAGACATCGTCAAGTTAGCATGTGTTCATTTTGATGTTTTATATATATATTAATTGTCAAACGAAAATATCATACAATATACTGAAACCAAAAAGTTTAGTCACTACAGTATGTTTCAATTGTGATCTACCAGATTTGAATTATAAGTTACAATGTGAATCCTTATAATTGGCCTATAAGATATGGATAGGAGAAAAGTTCTTATTTCTTCATTATTTTTTTTTAATTGGTATTCACATTTTAAATTAACATTAAAATATAGACTATTTATATATAACAAGTTCAAAAGGCAACATATCACATACTGTTACAAGTACACAATTTAAAAGTTTACTTTAATAATTAATATAAAACATACTTGTTATAAATATTGTTCAACTAAATCATTAGTTTCAATGTTTATTAACTAATATGAAAAATACAGTAAGATACTGATCACAATCAAAGTTACTCTATAAAGGTGACAGATGGTGAGAACATAATACTGATTGGTTTTATATTGGTACCCCACTGTGTACACTGATTAGGGTCTGATCTGATCGATACTGCACACAGGGAACTGTATTGTTTATTGTCTAGATCTGTCTGTCATTAATTAATTACAAGTACAAGACGATTTTGGCACTGATCATGTTTCTGTGTTTGAGTTTGTTGCTGTTTTTAGTGGTATTATGATTAACTTAAGCCTAATTTTATTGTAAAGTTCTCTCTTTTTTGCTGTTTTTTTTAGTAAATTCTAATGTATTTTAAACACAATTTTGTCACATTGACATCACATACAAACCCAACATTACAAACCAATTTTGAAGTAAACAGTTCTAATACTATTATTACCAAAAAGTGTACTAATTAAATGAAATAAGCTATGTCTCAATACTGAAATTTTAAACATGATTTTTTTTTTCTTAATTATTTCAAGGTTTCCATTGCACAGGAACTACATTTATAAGAGGACTTTTATTCACAATGTTGAATGAAACCGGATACAGACAAAATCCCCATTGGACATAATCCCTATCACCCATTTTGCTAGTTTCTTTATAACATTGATTATTTATGTTTGTATTTTCATTAATTATACAATAAAAATAAAGTATCTTTGTTGTGTACTGTATAATAGGTACTTAAAGTGCAACGAAAATGAATGTCTTTTACTTAATACACAGTGTGGATTTTGTCCACCCAATGATGAGGATTTTGTCCATCTTTTGAAATCCATAATGGGATTTTGTTGACCTGGACAAAAATTAGCTGGTGGTATTATGCATCTGTCAATTGAAAGTTACAGCCCCCAACCACGGGGAATGGCAGTAACTTTTAATAGTTTGCTTTATTCAAACCCCTGGTAAAATCCTTGCCCCCCCCCCAGGGCCATACATACAGAAAGTAAAACTCCTGCAAATTGCCCCCCCCCCCCCCCCCCCCCTATACCTCACAGGTAATCACAGCTATATTCTCTAAGAAAATAACGGATTTAATATCCAAATATTACTGAAAGAAACTCTTAATTTTGTTCATTTTTACAAAGACCTACACTCTAAAGTAGTATAAAATATGTCCCTGTAATAGTGTTCCACAATCGGACCAAAATTACTATCGGTAATCGAATCGAATTTTCATTTCACTATCGATTGATTAATCGATTATGCTATCGAAAACTCGGAAGAAAATTACGTCCTAGCTACTCCAGTTAAGTGGTTCGGAGGCCCTTGGAAATTATATAACAAGAGTACTTAATCTAAACTGGGGTGTCACTAGACACAATAAACCCTGTCACAGGCCCCTAATTACTCAATGATTGAGAATCCTTTCATAAAACACAGGAGTCCTTCCTCAATGGTTTGAGTATCCTTTCATAAAACACAGGAGTCCTTCCTCAATGTATGGATGTTAAAGCCTTAAAACACTTGATCTAATATGTAGCTCCTTTTAAATTAACCGAAAAAGTTTTATTGCTCTTAATCAATGTAAATTTGTACTTAAATAAAGCCTTATTCAAGTTATTTGGATTTTTTAAAAAAGTTTAGTTAAAACCAAAATCATTTAAATGGATAATCTGAAGCAAGGCTCTGACCTCTTTAGATTCAGGAGACCAAAAAAAATATATAAATATGCATATTTGCATGGATATAAACACTTCTTGATGCATTAAAAAGCTACTACATGGTACAGTAGCTCTACTTTCAATTTATTTATTTAAATGTTGCGAAAATATATGACATTCGGAAGTAACATAATTCCAGTTGTAACTGGCGGCAAAACTATCAATTTGTTATATTTTGGTTACTTACACGACCCAGCGATTTTCCCCCTTCTTTGTTAGGTACCCCTAAAAGGTAGCTTCCCAATTGGAAAAAGTATCCATTTTCCCAATTTCAGAGGAAAATAATTCCCAATCTGGTGCATCTTGGCTGCGCAAGTCATGCCATAAGTTAAAATTTGTGCATTTTATGAGGAAATGCATGGCATATCATGCACAAGCTTTTATGTTAGTTTCTATCATCATTAAGATAGATGTCGTTTTTTTAAGAATTCACAAAAATTTCCAATTTGAGAAAAAACGCCGCAATTTTTTACCAATTTGTCTGGTACCGGTACCTTTCCCAAACAAGCAAGAAAAATCGCTGCTGACCTTATCATTAAATTACGGCTACCAGATTAGACTCGAACGTAAAAACAACAAATCTCGATCTAGACACTAATTGTTTATATTTACGGCCACTCACAACTACAATGTAAATCAATGCGCGGAAAATAGTTCTAGCGATAGACCCCTCCTTCCGATAGAAGTGTATAGGTATAGGTAGGTGGAGTTATTGAATAGGATTGTGGAGTCGCGCATTGCAAGAATTGTAATTTAATTATTCCTAACTTGATAATTGGCGCGTGTGTCATAACATAAACACATCAATTTCTGAATGGCGGCGTGATCAATACGAGTGTTACCGGTAATCAAGTGTAACGCCCATTGATTCTATCGGAATGATAAGGATTACAAGTTGGTGGGAATTTTAATTTAAAATTGGGGGAAATGGTTCTTATTTTTGATCGTCACGTGTTTGTTCATCTGTAAGCCTTTTACTCAGTGGATTTTTCTAATTCACTATCGATAGTCGGCGATTTCAACATTACAGCGACGATTGTTCGATTGGGATCACTACCCTGTAAGGAAACTAATAAAATATGAAAATATATTTGATATGCATGCATAAAGGTAAGAATCATGTCAAATTCTCTGTGCTATAGATTTATTTGATAATAGGAACATTTTTGTCTTGAACAATTCAGATAAAATGTCCTTTATTCACATTGAAACACCATCATACTTTTAAGGGGACGGACATTACACATACCATTCCTTTTTTCTCCATTATCTAATATTAAATAAAACAAGACTGCGTTCAATAAATGCATACTTTTTGACAAGATCTCAGCACAGTGCCACCTATACATATTATATCGAAATGACCTTTTATTATTGAATAATATTTTTCCAATATCAATTGTAAACAAAAAGGCGCACAAATATATTTGTTATGTAACAGCCCTTTTGATTAGATAAAGCACCTTACCTCACTAAGTGCTCAGATATAGTTCAATTTTGAACTCTGAGCCATGACCTATCGGACTAGTCCATTTTGGCGGGTAGACCATAGTTAATTACGTTCGCAGGTCATTATTTAATGATGTGAATCTTACATATATCTGTTTGTTATCGAATTACAGTTTAGTGCAGTCGGCAACGTTCAGGATTTCTAACCCGAAGTTCGGTGGTTCAAATTCTCAATTCGCTCATATTTTTACCATTATTTTATGTTATTTAAAGAGTATATAAACTAAAGTTTCTTTTTTTAATTAATCCATGAAAATGTGTTGAATCAATTTATTTTTCATTTTCACTTTTAGCGATCGTTTCCATATTCCGAGTTTACTGACAACCTGTATTACGTTGATTAGCTGTCATAACATTCTACAATACACATGCAAAGCTCTAAAAATACTTTGAAGCATGTAACAAATATGGCTTGTCACATACGGTTATAACACGGATATTGCAATTTATGTGCATTTATAAATTAAAAAATGTGTAAATATAAATCGAAAAAAGAAAAATATATTTTATTTTAGTGAGATTCGAACTTGCCCTGTTCAGACAAAAGTTATTTTACAATGTATCAAGCGTTATACCGTCACGACCATTCAGACACACGGAATAGTTGGCCTTAATTATATTTCTTGTCTTTTCCATTAAACCTATACCAACCTATATCGATTAATGGTTAAAACCTTAAAAGTGCAGTCACGGCTCAATGCTCGAAATCGAACTATACACCTGATAATACTAGAATTCTTAATAAATCAATAATACATTCACACTTCAGTGGCCCAAACAGAGATATCTGTAAGGCCAAACTTAAAATATTCTATGTTTCCCCTTCTTGACTGAAGCAGATAGTAGGTAGTCAGGGGCGTAGCATGATCTAAACAAATGTGTAGGCCAATTTTGAGGGGGGCCTGGGTGCATGCTCCCCTGAATTTTTTTTATTTTCTACATTAGTGTAGGTGCATTCTTAGTACTTTTCAGGCTAAAAACAAGAACAATTATTATGACTCACACTTGTCATTACAACAAATGAAATATCACAAATTAAAGTAGAGCATATCAATTCATATTGAAGGGGGGGGGGGGGGGGGTCAAGGATATCAAGAACCGGCTTTATCCAGGAATCACCGAGACCTTCCGGGTAGGACCGTATCTCTACCTTACGTGTACCATAATAAATCGTAGCATACCAGATATGATATAAGACTGCGGAGAGAGCAGTGAAGTCAATGGTTGACACCTTTTAGACTGAGTTTACTTTGGCATAAGTAAATGCTCTCTTTCCAACACCCATCTCCCATCAGCGGAATAATAGCCTGATTCTGCTTCTAGTTCATCATGCTCAACTGGCATGCATTTCTTAGCTGGTTTCTTATTTTGTGGCATGACTTGATATGATTATCAGTTTAATGACAGCTGATGCTCTTCCCGCCTTTTACCCAAGTTCATATATCATATCTAGTGACTTCCAGGTAGCACTGGCGTGTCACCTGGGCACAGCTGTGGCGAAACTGTCACCGTAATACAACTGGCAATAAACAGGACCTAACCGTACTTTACCGGGGCCCTACCCTAATGAGTCAATGAGTCACCGTATTAAACGGGGAATATTACCCTAGCAGCTTAACCTACTCGGGCGTCACACTGATACACACACAAGAATATTCTTTCAGACGGGGGTACCACCGCGGTAACGTCTTGAATGTGAAAATGCAATTGACTTTTGTTACAACAAGTCATTAAGAATTGCAGGCAATACAGAAGTCCTATTTCTTAAACCTAGCTTAGAAACTGTTTGCGTTATGTGAAGATCCAGATTTTTTGATGGGCAGACAGAGAAGACAGGCAGATGGAGGGCAAACCTGTAGTCCCCTTCAGTTGAAAACTTTAGTAGCTAATAGGACTGCGTGTCAGTTAAAATGATCGATACGATATTTGTATCGATACAAAATGATCGATATTCGATATGTCATTTGATATTTTGTTTTGACAATAAACAATTTAAAAACTGTAAATAGGCACTTTCAGATTTACAACATATATTTAACTTGCAGAACACGATCACGTGAGGCTTGAGATATGTGATAAACAACCTATTTACACATGTTTAAATTGCATGAGTAAATTGCAAAGCAGATTCTTGTTTGAAAATTAGATTCACTCGGACCTAAGCTGTGTCGACGACCTGGCCATTTTGAGACGATACCAAAAGACTACCAAAAACTTAACTGAAAATGGGGATTTTGTTGTGTATTTATGTTGATCGATGTTTTGACCGATACGGACAGGGTCGATACGATGTATTGATCGAACACAAAATACCGGTATTCAATTTATATCGGAAACCGGTACGCAACCCTAGTAGCTAATCAGGGGTGTGGAAATTCCAAAATTTTGCACTTGCCCATGGGCAAGTTGGACTGAAAAATACACTTGCCCTAAACTAAAACTTCTTGCCCAGGAAAACACGAAAAAAATCAAATAAAATTTCAGTTAAATCATTCAATTATTTATCATGTGAAGGATTAGACTCATCAATATTAGATTTAATTCAAAGTTTGTTAAGTAAATCAGTTTTGGTCAGTAATTTAGGTTTCATCATTGTTAAGGTAAAATAAGGAAATTATTTTATTTTCTCATGATTATTTTGCACTTGGCCAAGGGCAAGCTGGATGGAAAAATCTACTTGCCCACACCTGGCAAAAAGCCCAAGTCGGGCAAGTCAGACATTGGAATTCCACACCCTTGCTAATATATATTTTACATTCAGGTTACATCAACACTTCAGTCCTAAAATACACACCATTTACACAACATAAGCCACAATCGCGAATTTGGTCACGTCAGCAAAATTGCCATTCAGTATACGAGGGTCATTCATTTAATACCCGGACGATGGTTATTGCTGGAAAACTGTTGTACTGATATTGATCATTTTATGTCTGATTTTGAATTTTTTTTTTAAATTGTTTATTGGGAATTTCTCATTCAAATTTGGAGAAATTATAGCCTATTAGCAATTGGGAAATGGTCTGTTTACCAGACCCTAATAAAGAAGGAAAAAAGTCACTGGATAACCATACATCGCTTAAAGTTTATTTACTTCCGCGTTTGATCAGCTTCGGTGGCCATTTTGAATAATAAATTTATCTCAGGTGCGTGCGAGAGCTGTTTTAAAAAAACCTGTTATTTGATGAAACATGGTCGAAAACGTCTTAAAATTAAATCAAACCCTTTAATATGCCTATACATAAGAAACAAACGCGTTATTGTTGCTATAAATCATTTAACTCCTATTTGCACAAATAAATATTTAAATTTACGCAGCCGACAATCTTGAAAAATGAAAACATTTATCACATGGTTCGTTTCGGAACCCTTTTGTTATTAGGCAGTGGCTAGCCGACTAGACAGCGAAATTAGTGGTCCGGCATTGGATGACTAGCAAACACTATGTACATTGGCTAGGTCTCCATCATTTTATTTCTATGCATTTAAGGCACTCGGAATTTAGTTATTTTCTTGTGATAAGTATCACAAATGTTTCTACCGAATAATAAACCACAAATTCGTAAATTGAATGAATGCGGAAATCGTTGTCGGGTTTTATAAAGCGCGACAAATAGCAATGTTGCAGCTGTGTATTAGAAATGGCATTAGAAATGGAGTTAGAAGTAGTAACGGAACATATAGTGTTTCAATTACAGTATTATGAGGATGGGGAAAGTATATTACTTCATGCTGAAACAATGAAATTGCCGTGTTAGGTAATTGACAGTTTGGAATGTCACTGGTTTAAAATAGCGTGAAAACAATGTTGCCATTTATGAATCGTATCATGGTAGGCCCTATTTAAAATTTAAAAAAAATTACAATTGTAAATTGTATTGTTTTGTATATATGTGCCATTAAAACTGCGAATGAAAAATAATTAATTGCCATATTAACTTTGTTTGTGTTACCTCGGCAAATTAACGTGCTTACTTTGTTTTCCAATACGGCGGACAATATACGAAGATGTATACACGGCCGGTCACAAAATGGATGCAGATAAATGCTCTAACATGTCTTGCCGAATTCGTAGTTTATTACAAGGTAGAAACATACGTGATACTTATACAAGAAAATAACTGAAATTCTGGATAACTAATGCATAGAAATAGAATGACAGCTACATAGCCAATGTACGTACTGGTTGGCGAGCAGTATCCGACAATTTTTGCATGTTTTCTCCCTTTTCTAGGATACGATGTGGTTTTGAAGAAAATAATTTACCTTTTAATAATCCTGAGCTCATTAGTCCGAAATACACTGCCCACCAAAAGTAAGTATACAAATGTTAATTGCCCACTTACTTGCCTGTAACTATACTATTTGCAGAACAGTAAAGCAACAATATATTTGAAGAAACTGAATATTTTGTTTATTAAATGGAAAGGCCATACATTAATTAATACCCTAGGTGCAAAATCTAAAGTTTCTTTGTCCCCCTAGAATGGTAACTTTGTCACAAAAGGATGGAAAAATTAAGCCTTTTTGACCACATGGTTATTTTAATTCCAAACATCTTTATTTTTATTTCTATCTCTATTTTGACTCATTTAGTAACTGTAGTTTCAGAAACTAGTCTAATTATGACTGTCTGATAAACAGATATTGAATAATTTAACCAAGTTTAATTTTGCAACAATTATTAACTGTATACTTATTTTTGGTGGGCACTGTATTTGTCACTTTTTTGGTACTTTTAACGTAACACAATGAACTGTAATTGGGGCCACAAATGGGTCACTATTTTAGGCCGTTAATTGAATGAAGAGTAGCAGTAGCCGACATTTCGCATTTATTTACTAATCCATCTTTATTTTCCCTGTATTGAGCCTCTTAATTAAGGGGAATTAACTCCTATTGACTGTAAATATTGTTTTAGAGTTGTCTATCGTAGTTTAGAGTACATGCAGACGACGAATGAAGTCGTATAGTCATATCGTTTTCCAATTAGTAAAAAACTATGAAGTCAATTAGTTAGACGTCAATAACGACATATTTTGTCAATATTATTTTTTGCCGACTTTCATTTTGGGTTGCCAATTCCGTTGATGCCTGTTGAGAGCTAAAATAGCTTTATCGACAACTCGGGCAATCCCAAGGCTATAAATAGATAGAGGATATTTGTTGATTTTTGGTGTAAGATCAAATTTATTTCACAGAGTGATCACAGAAAATCAATATTTTCACGAGTGGCCTCACTTTCGATTTTCGGCAATCCCATGACGTCATTTTTCCCGCGGATTAGTTTCGAGACGAATAGCAAATGTCGATCATGTCAAAAGTAGAGTGTTAATAATATTCGGCATCCATTTTTTTATCGTTTGTGGCTGCGTGTTCAAAAAAAGTTATTTTTTCTTAGATCCAATTTAACTCTGTTCAAAAGTAGCTTAATTTGATAGGAAATCTTAACAAAAGGGAAAATTTCTACAACCGACTTCGCCGCACCGCCATTTTTGGCAAGTCACGTGACTGGCATGTGACCAGATCGATCAATTTGTCAGAATTTCCACTTTCTGGTAGAGTGTATGCGTTATGTTACTTATTACGTTAATTAACGCAAGTTATTTGTAATTGAAATTTAATTGGCTATTAGTGATGGCTTGTAGTTGATTGTAAAATCAATGAATTGAAAAAATATCATTGCTTATTTATTTCATGTTATTCAAACATTCAATTCCCGTACCGCTCTGACATTGGCAATTGCATAAGGTCAGACAGGCAGATGATTTCACCTCACCCACTGCATGGGATTTTCGTCCAGCAAAGGCATATACAGAATAATAATTATCTATAAACTCAGATGCCAAAATAAATCAGCCTAATCCTTTATTGACTTGTTGATTCATTTAATTATGCAGCAAAGCTGGTGCTTTTAAGCATGCACACGCTTAATACGCATTGTACATGTTACTAAACAGTGATTATAATCTCTAAACCCAGCAGCCAATGAAAGGCGTCGTTTTAGGTACCCGTCAACAATAATGGCCGCCCCCACGTAGGTTACGGATAAAATGAGTTTTGAGTAAATTTAAGTATTAGAAACTGACAAAAAGTAGCCTATAAAAGAATAAATATCCCGAAGAAATAAGTTAACAATTAAATTCACTTGCAGAAACATTTGTTTAAAGGAAATGTGCCTCAGATCTCTTAAGGGCGTCGAAACTGGTCACTCGGGGATAGCTACGCGACATGCCAGAGGGCATAACAGCCAATAAAAAAACTTGCAGGCAGTTTATCTGTCTAACTAACATTGAAAAGGTAAAATCACATTTATGACAGTTCCCAGCTATTGCCGCCCTTCACCGGTTTGGGGGTTGTGGTTTGAATTGACCGGACCGAATTGACTGGTGCATATCGTGGTGGTATGGGTTGTGGCGCGGTATCAGAAATGGCGCACCTGAGATTAGTGGTCTTTTCTTGAGTTTAAGACCCAAAATGACATACATTTCCAGTATATTTTTGGAAGGATGTATGGTTTTGGTCTGTAATGCAAATAAACAGTGTTCAAAGTAAAATTTGGTGCTTTTAGAACTCGAAAGGTATGCTGTACCCATATTTGTTGTTATTTTCTTATGTCACTTTATTCCTCAAATATCGTAATCCCACAAATTTGTAAAATGAAATTTTAACTTCAAATTTTTTTTGTAAAGAGCACTGGCATCCATGTTAACATCATGTAACATGATTAAAATGTCCTACACACTGTCAAACACAGGAAATGGTGTCCAGAAGGATGTAACTTTCTTATTAAGAAAAACTGAAAAAACTAGTCAAAATCTGAAATAATATGTTTTGAAAATTTTGTTAATATTAACTGTCATTGATATTTTCGGCATTCCCAAGTCAAGTTGGTGACAGATCAGACTATGCAGATGCCATGAATGATTCTTACATGACAGTAATAGATGATTTAACACTTGTTTGGACATCTTCAAGTTGTCTTGGTGACTCTAAAAGTATAATGGCAATTAGTAACCAGTGCAATTCTGTCTCGATACTAATTATTGATTTATTATCTAAGAAGAAGTATACAAAGTAAGCTTACTATTATATAAAAATGGACTATATAGCCATAAAATAAAATTGGAAACAACTACAGCATGAATCCTTTATGTTTTTACCACTAGGGACCTACAGGATAGGTGCGCCATTTCATATCACGCGGACCTGACATAATAAGCTGAGCATGTCTTTCATTGTAATGGTTATACAACATGCATTGATGGAATTGACTATTGATATTTAGTGTCAACATGGTCCCATTGAATTGCCCTATCATTGCTCACTCATTTTTATTATGAACGTTTTATATTTATAACAAAATAACAACGTAAACTGTTAAGTGTGCCATTTCCAATACCACGGGGATATATGCCATAATATGGATGGATAGAAAAATGTAATTTTTATTGACCATCAGTAAATTTATTCCAGACTCCGGACCTCTAGTCACAGACCTCTTGGTAAACAGAGGTCAACTCTTATTTTGACGGGGGAGTGTTTGCTCCAACTAAGGTATCGTGCATTGACCAGTTTCAGTGACCCTAAGGTCTAATCCCTTCATACTGGTTTAATATATTGAAAATAAATTCATGCTTAGTCCTAACTTTAACTTTACGTCATTATGCTTTGATCTATACCAAAATTCCTTCAGAGAATTTTAGATAAACACAGGAAGCTGCCATTTAATGGCATCGATTGAATTATGTTACTGGAAATGAATGGGACCTGTTTCAGTGACCTTTGACATTATCCAAAAATACAGTCTGTAAATAAAAATTCCAAACAAAATTTAATATGCAACTGAAGTTGAAACTATTACCTATCAAATAAATGAATTTATAATATTTCTTCATCTTTCTTGGCTATGCCTGAAGAAGTAGATAAAGGTGGGCAGTATAAAACATGGCACCACACCAGATTTTAGTGCAAAATTAGGAGAAAAAGTGGTCCCTCCTATAACTTTTTTATTTCTGGTTGCACGTTAATGATTTTGATACCATATTAAAGCTAACATTATGAAGCTTTAGGAAATGTAAATGCTAAGGTTATATTTTAATGGCGCCATGTTTTTTTTTCTCGCCAAAAGACGCCAATAGTTCTTGGATGACTATAAAGAATATCAAGCAACACTGTAAGAAGGGTACTAACTTTTGGGGCACCTTGTACATGAAAAAATGGGCAGGACTTGTTTAGATCACATGACTTTGCTCAACAGAGGACAAAAAATGACTGACCCCGGGGAAAATATAAATTTTTGCATTTGGGATCATTTTAGGGCACTTACAAGGATAGGTATAAAAAGTAATAAGAAAAAGTTCAAAAATACCATAGGATAATAAAAACCAGGGGCAATTATTTTTTAGAATCCTTTTTTTTAGTTTTTGCTAACCGCATGGACAGCTGTTTGTTTACAGTTGAGTTTGCATAAATTTTTGACATCATAGAACTCTTCAAAACAGAGTAGGGCACAAGGAAAAACAGGTCACCGAAACAGGTCAGTCACTGAAACAGGGCAATTGACGATACGTGCTGACTGCATCTAGGCTAGAGATTATATCTGATTATTCTATCCCTGTTTCCCTAAAAAATGAAGCAATCAGTTAATTCATTATAAGTCAACTAGAAATAAGACTGGCATATCACTTCTGGCCTACCTGTACAAATGTTCGCCTCCAACCATCCATCATACTTGTCATCACGTGTATCAGTTATAAATCCACCTTTGAATGATTTGAAATAAACAATAAAGTTTCACACTGTTGACATCAGCGCCATTCTCGTGCAGACTCGGGAGATTTGGTTAGATAATCTGATGAGTACATTGCTGGAACATATTCCTCCATTCTTGACCGAACTATTATTAAGGATAAATAGGCCTACCGAACTATCCCGCTAAATTACTAAATTACGACATTTCGATTCGTTTTAACATCAACATATAACTCTCTGCCACTCAATTCTGATTATAAATGGGAGACGATAAAACGATTCACATATACATTAACTATAATTCACGCTTCTATACGCTAATTCACGCTTCTACACGCTATTTCACGCTTCTACACGCAAATTCACGCTTCTACACGCAAATTCACGCTTCTACACGCAAATTCACGCTTTCACGGATACACATTCCAGTGTATCGAAAATGCGCCAATTTGATTGGTCAAAACGCTTTCACGGTTCACGTTTACCGGTTCTCGCTTCACGCTTAAAAAGCGTTAAGCGTTAGTGAATTTACACGATAACGCGGAACCTTCACGCTGACGGTACTGTATCATATACATTTATGTACAACAGTATAATATAGATAACATGGCAACAATACAATGATACGATTGAGATATATACATCTGTAAATGACAAACATGTATAATAATCACAGAAGAACTTTAACATTTTCAGTTATTCCGACATGTAACATTTTCATTACGACTATTTCGTAATACAAGGTAACGAATACATGTAATGACGAAAGCATAAATAATACAATTTACAAGCTTGGTATACCACTCGATATCCAGCCTTGTCCGATAATATTTAAAACAAATTCTATGATCAGCGTATAGTTAATATTTGTATTATTATATAAATATGTTACTGGTACATTGTATGTTTTATTGCTAAGTGATACAAAGGCAATACACAATAGCTCTATGAACACTTACCTCTCCGAGTTAAA
This sequence comes from Spisula solida, assembly GCA_947247005.1. NCBI lineage: Eukaryota > Metazoa > Mollusca > Bivalvia > Venerida > Mactridae > Spisula > Spisula solida. The sequence goes on from OX365951.1 coordinate 102,542, forward strand.
TTATCTTTTTCAGCTGAAAAATAAAAAGTACATCATCAGTATAGCAATCGGTGTTTTGCCGTGGTGGAACGATGGCGGTGATCGATCAAATACTAACACATTACTCATTGTGCCGTCAAATGAACTAATTGGATACAGGACGGGAAAATTATATTAATTTGAATGCATTTGTGTGTAACATTAAATACATTTACGTCACTCATACGGGCAAAGTAACACATCCCTTATTATGCATGCACAGTACAATACAACACGGAGTCTAACAACACATGTTTAAAGGCTCAAATCGTCACATGTTTTGCAAATAAGTATGGTCACAGTTTATGATTTCTGGGTTTATGACGTCACATAAAATACTGAATAGCTGCGAATTATTATCCGATAATACCTTTAACCTGTTCGTTTGGTTTACCTAGCTAAGCAAAAAAATATTATCTGAGGAGAACGGAACAGGTGGACAGTCGAACGCATCCTGTAACCACTGTATGCCGGGATTTGGTTTTGCAAAACTATACTAGGGAAATATGTGCAGCTCAATATTTAAGTCAAAATATTTAAGTTTATCCTGAAGATGCTTTGTAAATTTGCTGTATTATAAACGGGAACATTAAATGCTATGTATAATAATGTTGAGCAGGTGTAACTACACGATGTTTACACATATACACATACGCATATAATTTCATTCGAAAACTTTCTCCGACACTATATTTGCAACTTCTTCGAACACTTTCTCTTAATTATATATTTAGTATGATGATGTAGAGTACACAGTTTGTTAGAGGTGTAAGCAATCAAACGAAGACCAGTGCTTTGTCGCGTTACAACGAAAACCGCGCAATATATATATATAGTGGTAATGACACATTATCGCAACCATTGGATATCTCTTAGTGTACCGATTGTTAAATAGTAAACCAGTTGGAAGAACGTCAACAGAAACAAATCAAAATGTTATCATTGCTTGATTACCACAGCCTATAAGAAATTAGTTTCAGTGAGAAGTAAAGGGTTTTTCTCACAGGAATATTTCCAGTTTATGGCCAGTATGTTAAGTTGTTGACTGACGCGGTCTCTCAACAATCAATATTTATTTAGTAATTTTGTATAACCAGTGTCCTTGGTTATCGAGTAGTTTAAAATAACAGCTATTCGGCAAGTAACTTAATTTATATAGCTTACCTCTAGACTCTGCAATGGTTCAGACCAACATTTTTCTCAGAGGGGGAACCAAGCCTAGTGTTATTCTCCGAGGGGTGACGTAGACATACTTTTAGCCTAAACAACCTTGACTATTGTAAAAAGATTACGATATTAACTAAATGTTTGCCATTTTTCAAAATACCAGGGTGTCCGAACGTCCAGTTACTATACAGGAGTAACGCATAGCCGCCACGCACACACCGTTTCAATCAGTATATAAAACAGACTTACCCCTTAATAAAACATGTACTTTTAAACTTTTCCAAGTAAGATCTGAACTATGGCACACATAATCGCCTTTGTCTTCAATCGTACTGTGTTCTATTATAAGTTCACTAATATAATATTTTCCTTCAAATGACTCTCGTTTCAATATTTCAACTCTACCCTGCCATTCTGGACCAGAAGGAAAGATAGGTTTGCCATCATAAAACCAGTCTATAGCGTCCGGTGCTCGACCAGAACCGGTGGCGTTACACAGTAGGTGAATTTTTTCTCCTTGTCTGACATATTGTGTTCCGGACATTTTCAGCGCTGAAATAGACAGATCAGAGAATTCAATTCAGTAGGAAAAAGATTTCCTTGAAACAACAACGTGTTTCGGTTAAAAAACTTAATCATATTCCATAATCCTGTCAAGATTTGCCCCCCGTGATGCAAACATGATGTTCCACTTTAAGGAAATGAACGGACGGTTGGATTCTCCTTGATAGTTATAATTGATTTGAGACTTCAGGGACAATGGAACGTCTGTTAACTATTTTTACAAATCTAAAAATTCTAGCGATAGTAAAAATAGTTGGTTCTTAAAGACCTCGCACGTTAAGCAAAGTAATTAAGTGAGTATTATTAATTGTTTTCAATGTTTAAGCCTAAACCATCATCTACTATTTTATATGAACTTATTCTTTCAGAATGCACAATGGAGACGACACAAGATGGCGTTCTAGAATGACAGTAAGTACCCGCGTATAATGCTTGATACGATATTGCTTATAAGTCGGTATGTGATAAATATACAATAAGTCTATTGTTCATGTGCGTCTTTTACTTCGAACTTAAGGTGGCACATTAGTAGTTTCATTGGTGTTTCAAATAGCCTACTTCATGGAATTTTGTTTTTTTGGACAACTGAAACTGGTAATTGTGGTGGTTTGGTTTCGTATTTATTTTCGGTTTTGTGTTGGGCGTTGTTGTCTTTAATGTTTCTGTGTTTTCTTTTGCGCTCGGCTGTTTCTATTGAGTTCTGCCTTTCCTTTCAACGATTTTACAATATCTTTATGTTAGCTTTGTCAAATAAATTTAATTGGCTTATACCCCACATCTGTTTGATTCTTTGGACTGAACCATTCACACATGGAAACCATCTGACTATGAAACACACATTTGTAGAATAAAAACGAATATGTTAGTTTGTAGTACAACTGTATCTACGTCCCGAGATTACACAATGTTTGTAGGATTGGTATGCCTAAAAAGTCGTTAATCAAACATGATATAAAAAAATGAATCTGACATCGTGGAAAATTGCCTTCTAGATGCGTTTGTCACTTCTTCATCCAAGATAACGTTCTCACTGATCCAGTCAATAAACGTTAATATAGAGAGGTCAGTGTCGGAGCAAATATTAGAACTTAAAAAACTTATTCCCTTCTCTGATGTACCGTGATATTATTCTGTTTACATCTAATGGAGTGTATTTCTTTCTATCTACATGTAAATCAGGCGATATGAAGACATTCACAAATATATTCTTATACTCAACAAATCGATTCCCCCATCGCAAACAACATTATGCCCCTCTGGAATACGTAAATGAATAATTTTTAAATTACGTTGGTACATTATCATTTATTTTATGATGGTGTTTACGTCTGACAACAAAGAAAGCCGATCTCTCATTGGTACCGTTGCGGAGTTTATGTATACATAAAATGATTAATTACATCAACTTGATTGATAATTTATTTTTTTGTAAGGATGGTACATTGTTATGTATATTTTGAAATAAAATTAGTTGGTATCACGTAATTACTTACAGGTTTACAAGTTTTTACGACAATGATCTCCCGAAAAAGCCAATGCGCGCAATAACACAACATCAACGGATAGGAAGATGTGTGATAAAACAGGAGAATGGTTATGGTCCCTGACAGAAATAATCAAATGAACAAAATTGACTGATATTTATGTTATAAACTATTTACTTAAGTACGGTACCGAAATGAAGAAGTTGTGGAGAGTAACCTGCAGCAGTGCAACTTTGTACCGGTTATTAATTAATTCTGGGATCACTGACTAGGTCAACTTATTGTTTGTGCAACTCGAACACTGCAACATTACTGCGAAAAACAATTCAATGTAAGCAATAACCTGACAAACACAATAATTGAACATGTGTCTCTTTTAATTGACACACGGGCGCTCTGTCAACCGAATGTGTTCAAAGAGTTTGATCCCTCGACAACCAAGTAAGTGAGGTTTTACCATTTAGAAATAAAATAAATCGACAATGTACATGCAGCGTATTCATGTAAAATAATAAAACATCTTAAGATTATGTTGGTTTTAAGTTTGATGCCTTTTGATCTAATGGATCGATCGGTAGAGTCATACATTCGTGTACTTCAAATATCGAATAATATTGCCCTTCATCGTGTAGAACGGGTCCATAAATGATGTAGTTGTAATTATTTGATCCATAACATCCAAAACATCGATGAACAAATTATAAATCCGAATAATCTTGATTTTATAGTTGTCTTTTCTGTGATCACGAGTGCAATAAAATTGATCTTACACCAAAAACACCAAACCCTACACCAAATTTTCTGTTTATTATATGCCTCAATTCCCCTTAAATATGTGCCGAAATTGGAAAAAATCACGTCGAAATTGGAACGTCACGACGTGAGAATTATGACGTCATGATAACGTTACGCATATTTTAAAGTCCGGCGCCGTTGACGTCACGTTTCTTTTTCTGCATGATACTGGAACCAGCATTTAAAACAGTGAAAATATCAAAGAGATAATTTCACTGTTATTTTAACTGAAAAATCTCCATAATCCATTGAAAGCAAATAATAATAACATTTATCTTTTTAATAAGGTAATTGTTCAACTTTTTAGGATTTCTGACAGCTAAAACTAGGTATTTCAACCGTTTCATTGTTGGAACTTGGTCCTTCAGGTTTGACATTCAGTTTTTTGATTGCTGAAACTAGTTAATTCGGCTTTTCGACAACTAGGCCTTTGGCGGATCTTTTACTTGTTCAGTGGGACATGTAAGCCTTGTATGTTTTCTTTGTTCGGCTTGTTACGTTGCATTCTGCCTTCCATGTGTGATTTATTTTTATCTTTTTTCACATTGATTGTATTCCAGAAAGCTTTTCTACGTATTTAAGTAGCTACCAGTCGTTCATAATATTTACTTAGAACTATGAAATACATGTAAACGGTCAATGATATACATAAATGTACATACATTCTGCCTAACATGTTTGACATTTTGACATTTAATGTACTTAATCATAACACGTGGTATATTTAAGAAGTGAATTTGACACTTTCCCGACAGCAGCGGCTGAAAATATTTGTTTTTATAGATTAACTAGTTGGATCAAACTCCGTACTATATTCTCTAGAGACGTCTATTGGGGGCGATTGTATTCGTCTTAACGCTAACCAATTTTTATATCTCTATTTATCACTATTGTAAGGTTACACATGTACTTGTATCGATTGCTATATGATACAGTTGTTGAGAAAACGGAAGGTACGCGACTGCAATCTATGTTTCTAGTTAAGTTCGGTTTAAAAGTCGTATATATTCCTCACCCAATGGGAATCGAACCAACCAAATATCAACTTTTAAATATCTAATTGATAACTGCATGCACCGTCCCATGCATTTATAAAAGTCATATGGTATGTCGGCCTGTGGAGTTAAACATTATCACAAATAGTTTTGTTTTATTTAAATCTTACTGTATACTGTAAGAACAGTACATGGCCGCTAGATGTTTTTAAAGGAAGTCATAAGTATACCTGACGCTAGACTGCAAACTTTGGTTATTTGTAGGACGATCATGTACCTTAGGCAGATACTTCATCTTGGCAAATGTTTTTGAACGCGTAGTGATTCCTATTATATTTTATGGATTAGTTATTGTCTACTTTCGAGAAATTAATCAATTATGCACGAGAACAGTCTTATATCAGAATACAAATTTATCATGAAATTATGTGTTTACACTTTGGATGGGTTATGTTGATTCATTGTCTTGTTGTTTCTTAATTTGGTGTTGGCTTCTGGTAGGTCGTCGGGTACTTACTATCCTTATATTGTGGTTCTAATTAATTACATTTTATATACTTTTAGACGTTTGGATGGTACACTTGTATTTACTTGTTTCATGTGTTTGTCTGCAGGGTGAGTATGAGGTTTGATGTACATGTTGTAAGTTGTGGTTTAAGCCATCCATTGACATTTGTCACTGTTCCTAGCATGGTGAAAACCTCTAAGCAAAATTCGTTTATGTATATAATTTCACTTCTAGATAGAACGAAAAAGCAAAAACAATAGTTTTGTCACTAAAACCTTTTGTTGAACTGGATTGATTGTAATGTATGTTGAGAATTGTGTATGGGTTGTTGAAGTGGTGTGTGGTCGCTCCTTTGGTCTGCTCTTGACTTCTTGATTTTGCCCGTTATATGTTTGACTGACTGAGGTGGCAGGCTGTTGTTGGCTATTTATGTTGTGTGTTCCATTCCCGGTCCGTTTATTATTATCTGTTTGATGTGTTATCGGTTATATCTGATTGACGGATGCGACAGGCTGTCGGAGTAGGTTCTCGTGGTTTTGTAGCTGTTCAGTATATTTAGCGTGTTTAATTGTATTGTTGTTTGTTCGAAACATGTTCTGCCGTTTCTGTTGAGAACTGCTTTCCTTGTCTGATTTGTTATTAGCCTTTATAACCTTTTTAATGGGGAGATTGATTTCTTCAACAAAAACAAAACATATTATCCCAAACGAATTCAATGAAAGAATACTAGATGATGCCTATTGTACCAATTGATGAGATGTTGTATGACGTAATATCGGTATATGTGCATGGGTATTACATTAAACAATTGTTTGGTATGAACATACGGAAATACAACGAAAGGTAATCGGATTCTCGTTGGTCAAATTTATTTTAAATTAGGGCCAGAAATAATGTATATGTTTTGGCAGTGACTGCGGTGTTTGACTAACCGTTGAGAAGAAATGCATCTTCCATGTCTATGACACTGTAACAATGAATGTGTTTAAGATTGTATTCTCATCAACTTGCATATATTCATATATAGCCGATATAACGTGACATAATTATTTCTATCAGTCAACATAATGCCATATAACACGAACAGAGAAGCTCTGCAGCTATTATCGATTAATAATAAACAATTACTTTTAAATATTCATGTTTTTTTCTGACAGCAAACAAGATGTTGGCCCCATTTCGCGTTACCCTTAAATCCGTCTGTCCATCTCCAGCAAGAATAACTCAAGAAAGACAATAACGATCTAACTACGACTACCGAGCACCGATATGGGCAATAATTTACAGCCTCATATAACTCGTAGACAGAAAAAACATACACAATTGCATAATTCATGCTTAATTGTAAAACAGATAGAATATCTATCATATGTTGGTTTCAATCTGAGACACTCGAGTGATATAATTGCCATGTTACTTGTAACGGTATATGCTCTAAATCAAATTGTTACACATCTTTCTAGACGCCATCTTACATGTTGTCTTAAAGATTGGCGTAACTTTGAATGTACGAGGGATGTTCAGAAATAACGAAGACATTCGCTGTAAAACGATTAATGTTATAGAGAGGTTATACATGAACATGCTATTTTAAATCGGAATTATTTGGCCACATGATTGTACTTTTTCGAAACGATTTTATGAATATTACAGGTAAACCCGCCATTTTAATAATCATGGTAACGCGTACCCGGGGTAACCACTTTCTTCCACTTTGTGTCATTACTTTTACTACTGATAGTATCATTTCAAGTTGAAATTGTTGTTTAAAACTTCGCCAATTATAATGCAATGTCAAATCGCTGCACACAGGTGTTTTGATGACATTTAAACGTGATTAATAGATATACGCAATATTTGAATAGCATATGTAATGCAATTCATAACGTACGTGTTGCCGTTATTGATTAGCACGACCAATCGCGCAGTGATACAATCATAAAAGGAATTAGGGGGAACAACCCACTGAAATCTCCAATATGATAAATAATACGCATAGGCCGTCACACTTAGGTGTTAAAATGATATAAAAATAATATGAAAATGTTGGAGGCAGCATTAGAACACCACACTTTACAGCGTTTGTGTTTACGTGGCGTGTTTCAAGCACGAAAACGTTGTGCGGCGTTATAAAAAGAAATAGAAGAAATGTATATGATATACAGCAGGCTACCACCAACATATTCGCACATTACGACCACAATTAGTATAAAGGCATGTTTGAGAAGTGCAATGGAAGGCAATTGTTATATTCGAGACTTAGTGAGGTGATCGTTGAGATTATTAGATCGACACCGACATTGTAACGTCACTGACGACATTATCGTTGCCACGGGTCCATTGTGATGACTGTTTTTGAGGAGCTATATTTTGTTATATACTGGTTACAGATATACATAATTTGGTGTACTGATGCAGAAACATTCCGAATAATTATAATATATTTATTATTGTCGTCAAATAGTAGTCATGTGACCACACAGGTAGTGACGTATCATCTGGCGTTCTCGTCTTGTTCACTCACGAGTGAGGACATGTTTTTATATCGACGAAGAAATTATGTCAAATGCGAACTCCAGAGAAAAAGTCTACATTATTTCTGAACATCCCCCGTATACCGGATATTTCAGGCATATGCTTAGCGGCTTGCATTTGCGACAGAAGTATTGCTAATCTAATGGGTTCGGTACATTGCGACCTTACCAGAAACGACCCCACATATCTGCAGATATTGGCTAATTGGTTTTGTTTGATAGAAAGTAAGGACATATATTATTTATTTTATGAGTCTTAACATGTTTACTAGTACATTGTATGCATTCTTTCATATGAACATACATCATGTAAAATCGCCATACAAAATTACGAAACATTATGCGTGGTTCGAGTATGAGGCAATTTGGGATAATTAACTAGGAAATTGATGATAGCAAGTAACATGGATTGTTAAATGTAGCAAGAAATGGATACTCATTAGGGGTAATGAGAGTAAGAAATGTTTAAAAATACAATAAACATTTGATTTAGTCGTTATTGTTCATTCAGTTCACTAAATTTGGTGTGTATGTGACACGACCGTCGTTAAATGTACTCCTGTCAACCAGTAACAACCACGAAGCTAACATCACCAGTAATGTCATTCATTATGATGTCAATTTTTGCCACACGTGGTCTGTAAAGAGGATGAGGACGAGGAGGTGGGAGCTTCCGCTGGTATGATCGAAAACGCTCCTACAAAGTAGTAGATACACATAGGGCCCTAGGTCTCTCACCTGTGCACATTGATCCAGTAGAACCATATTTCTCATGATTTTTATAAAAAAGTTTTTCTTATCGGTTGCAATGGCAACCAGAGTTCTGCATGGATTATAATTATTTAAGCTATTTTTAAAAAGGATAACCAAAGAAACATTATTACCCATTTAACATGAAATGCCAGTACTTTTAGGAAAGAAGATATTTCTAAAGATATAAAGGAAAACACCCACTGGCGGCCATGTTTGACGAATAACGATACAAATGTCAATTTTGTAAGAGGGTTACCTAACAACTATTTTCATGATTTTGTAAAATATTTTTCTATTTGTTGCCATGGCAACCAGATTTCTGCATAAGTTATAATTCGTTTAGCTATATTAAAACAGAACAATGTTACCAATTTATAATGAAATCCTACCAGTATTGTTAAAGTAAAAGATTTTTAAAGATTATATATAATATAAGCCGTTCTCAAGGAAAACCGGGCTTAGTGACAAAATTATGAAAATCATGATAATATAGCATTAGAAAGACGAGACTCTTTTGAACAGTTTCTGAAAATATTACATCAAATTACAAAGTTACAGACTTTTAAAACTAACCACCCCGCCTACTTTGTTAGTGACGTCGCAAACGTCATTCGAACGTTATTTGACGTTACGTTAACAAGAAGTTCATAAATCTAGTAATTGATGAGTTCTTGACGTAAACTGTTCAAAATTGTATCAAATTTTAGAATTATATTTCTATATGAATAAAACACATCTAAATCGTGAATTTTAGCTTTTAGAGAAATGTAGCTACTGCTTTTAACCACTAACCTCTCGTTTTCATCAATATGGATACACTTCAGAAATTGGTCGCCATAGCAACAACATAAGATATTGTAACATGATTCATAGGAAAAAATAAATCTAAGACATAGTTCTATATGCCTCGTGTGAATGTGCAAGAAGCGGAAATAATAATTAGACCTTGCTGATTGGTTGAAATGTTTTATGATGTCACATATTACATTATTGCATTACTCGTCTGATAAAAAAGTTTATAGAAACACACGTACGCACAATGGTAAGTATTTCAATTGGCTAATGCAGTTTCCCAATAAATCAGCAATACTTGAATACCTCTGTCAGTTTTCATCAACAATAAATATAAAAACAATTTCACCACATAATGAAGACTGTCATTAACCTCCTATTGCACGGTCTTAGCAACATAATGGTGTTTTACTTCATGAAAGAAGACTGAAACAAAAATGTTTCTTTCTTAATGTAAGATGTATTGCGAATAAGTAATACACTGCAATACTTATTTCTCCATTTTCAGTATTTATTTCGACAGACTGGTATAATTACAACAGACATGGCCAGTCTAGACAGTGTTGTTGAGTTGATATTTATCTCTCTATTTGGTATAGCATATTAATAAGGTCTTGTCTATCATATTGGACATATGTGCATTGAAAGAAAACAGTAATAGCTGACGTTAGCTTTTCGGCTAATGAAAAATAACAGTTAAGTATTGGGATATCAAATATAAATATATATATTATTGTAGGAATACTGAAGGATTTCAAGACAAACATAATACCACATGCAAAACATAAATTTCCTCTTACATTTTTGTACATGCATGTGTTCCTGGGTGGATTGACCGGTGGTTCAACTTTTACATACCTATTTTATACACGCAATGCAGCAGACATCAATGCAATTATCTGTTCCATTAAAAATCAAGTTATGCTCTTTTAATTTCGAGAATTTCGAGCATTGTTCGAGCCATTCCAATTAGTTATTATAATCATTATGATGATTGTAATGGACAGAAGGATTTAGAAATTTTTATTACCTTAATTGAGATTTACACAAGCTAGTTAGCGCCTGTTAAGTATTCCTATGTGTTGTTTCTGTTGAGTGTAGCCTTCCTTGTCCGATGAGTGGTTATCATATTGGACAAATACGTCACTCACTGCTATATATATTTAACCTAATTTTTCTTTTTTCGCATTTATATGTTCTTACATGTATATAATTATGCTACTTTAGTTATATTAAACTGAAATAATTCTGTAAATGTATTCCATGAAGCTATGCTGAAAGTGATAGAGTGTCCTAATTTCCATTTGTTACATTGTACGCAGAGAATAAACGAAATCCGACAATAGTGACATCTTAACATATTGGCCTTTACAATAATGAACCATCACACGGTAGCTTGATGGAAATAGGTTTCGGTTTTGCGTGTTCGTTGCGTGTTCTAGGAAGTATATTCATTTTCAGTATATTACTCAAATTGAGTGTACATGTAACTAGTTTTTGTATTTTCGTTTTTCACTCAGTCATCCACTCAAAATGCCTTCGTTAAGATGCGGCTGTGTGTACATCTTTTCAAATATGTTATTGAAGTACATACTGTGGAACCGACGCTACAGCCATTTACATACGACGGCCAAATATACCAACCGGTTTGCCTGTTTATTTTATCAACCAGTACTAACTAAGTTTTCCAAACAAATATGCGAAGGACGTGGCCGTAGACAATGTCACGGAATACTACGCTAACCGGAGCACCTGACAAACAAGTGGAGGAGACTATTTCCTTTCTCTAAGATTGTTAGCTGTACAAATTAAGTCAATGGCGTTGCAAACTGAAAACAAAAAACATTATAACTTCGAAATTTTTATGTTAAAGAGTGTGTGTTCTGCTTAATCAGTCGCTTGCTCATTCTAGATTACACAGTGCGAGTACATGATCGTGCAGTGTTGACTAGTCTACAACAACTATATATGAACTAATAGTCACAGGTAGTGATGATCAATATTGAATAATCTTAATCTTGTATTTTTGGAATCATATCGAAATGAAATCAGTCATTGAAACACTTTGAAATACGCAAAGCCCCGTAAATAAATTTCAGGCAAACGTTTTTTAAGATGTTTAAGTGAAATATTACGTTATTCGTAAAATCAAGACATGCTGTAGTAAACACGAAACATTTTTGTCGTACTTTTTATCATTAACTTCTTATTTCATAAAACAAAAAATACATGTACAGTGGACATTTTCCTCGATTTGGTCATAGCGCTGACTATACTACAACAACTATGTTTAAACTTTTTGTTTTAGCTATATTTGATCATATTGATGTATCTTAAATGTGTAGTATTTGAATCAAATCGTAATAAATCAGTCATTAAAACAGTTTGACATACACAGAGCCCCTAAAATAAATTTCAGGCAAACATCTTATCTCGATTTGGTCATATAGAGGTTCCGTGGCAAGTACATTGTTTTACTAATATTTAAAAATGTGCTAGACCTCTACATGGAATGGCAACCGATCATTGTCCGCATTTTGGTTTATACAAGTAACAAACTAGGTAAATTTGAAGAACCAATTGGATGAATGATTAAAGCTATGGAATTGGAAGTGTGAAATACCTGTATTTATATGTACTACGAGGCTACGAACAAAACAATTCTAAAGATGATATAAACTCGTTAGTAACGCACCAGCCGTTACTTATCAGAACTGACCATGATAACATTCGTCCTGTCAAACTCTCATCACTCCCAAGGCGGTTGTCTGATATTTGGACAGCGTTTACTAAAGTGTTATAAATTTGTTCTTGTAAATTCATTGATAAAATTTAGTATTTCTGCAAAATGTCACATCACTGTTCGATAATTAAATTCCAAGGAATAATCATTGGCATAATCGTGTAGCTGAAGTTCTGCATCTTGAATATCATGCTTCTGTTCTAATATAACCATTGTCTACGAAATTATAACCTAATTCAATAAAACATAATTTGATACAAGATAAATTAATCATACGTTAATTGAAACTGAAACTGAAATGCAAGGTTGTGGTATTAGTGGAGATTAGACGAAGGTGAATTGCGATCTAAAATATTACATAAAACGCTGCACAACTATACACAATCAAGCTCAATGAAACAAACACGTACCTGATCGATGTAACGATCCTTCTGAAACAGAAATAAGGCAACAAATCGTAATCTAAGACGCAACATTTACGATATATATACTGAAGCGGAGATAAATTAGTGTAATCTAAGCTGACATATCTAAAACATTGAAGAACAGTTTACTGGTATGGAATTTCTCTTACTGTAAACTTATTGATAGTCGGTGTTGTAACAGAATGAATATTTGAACACAAATGCATAAAATAGTTGATTTAAATGTCTTGAATCACAAACATGACGATTTGTACATGAAAATTAGTTCGCAATAATATTTTGACGCAATCGACAGAGACGATTGTAAGAGCTAACCAATTGGAATGCCCTGACGTAATCGCGGTTTCCAATGTATATAACTTTGAAATTATTATGTTATTAGTCATGAAACTTTTAACTCAATTTCTATACACAGTTGAGAGACAGTGGTAATGGACTAAAATGTATGGGTTGACCAATCAAGTATGTAAGGATGTAAATATTGCACATGTTTGCATGAATACTGGATAACCTTCGACATAACCGCCAATCACGAAATGGGATTAGCGTACTCTACACTGACGCCTCGTCAGTTAAGAGGCTACACATACATACTGAGACTATCTGTTGCTGGTGAGACATGGGGACGTTTCGACTATAAGATACCAGGAGGAACTGTAGTGGATGATAAGGGTAACCAGCACGAGAAAGGGAGTTTAACAATTCCAACACAGACACAGGAATTTAGATGTCAAAGTTCCCAACAGAGACACCGGATAAACTGGTTATTTAAACATATTTATATATTTTTTGGAACCATCTCTCGCTAAACATGATATAGACAACATTTGCTGCGAGGTATATAATATAATGGGGACTAGGGCCCGAAATCACGAACAATACTTACACTCAGCACTCAACACTCAAATATTGAAAATGTAATAAAATGAGGCCTTATTTTTCCTAGATTGCAAATCTAGATAAGGAAAATGTATAGAATTGTTATAAGAGTCTTGAAAATAACATTTGATACATTTTTTGCTATTGTGTACTATTTAGGAGGTATAAATGTAATTGTTGAATCTGAGTGCCACACTCAGCACTCTGACTGATAAATTACAATTATAGCTTACAAATACTCTTAATTACATGATGAAGTAAGCCAAAAATAATATTTAAAACCTATTTAACATAATAACAACTTCTTACTCTCAAACAATGTCCATATAAACATATTTCTAGATTTGAGTGCACAGTGCTGAGTGTAAGTATTGCTTGTAATCCCGGACCCTGGAGGGAAGACTGAATGGAAGAACCCATTGGTTGTGATCATAAACAGAAAAGACACGAGAATAGCCACGCGAATTAGTTATTAACGATTTTCGACGGTCTGGAACATAACGTGCAACCATTTATATGAAAACTGGGATAACGCTCGGTGAAATAAAACAAATACAACATCACAGCTAGAGTGACTACATGGTTTATCTACACAAGGAAGTAATATCAACTGAGGCGCCTCGCTGTCACTCTTGTTGACATGTTATATTTGTCATATTGCATTATTACGTAACGACATTGATATATGTTATTGCAATTGCAGTTTTACAGCTCGAAAGAATACAGTCAAATGATATTTGTTCTGGTTTTAGTGAACACAATGTTGTAGCGGACAAACTGTTTCAGTGAATAAATGTTGATACTAGTATTTTATTGTGCGTTGCAATTTATTCTATAGTCTTATTGATAGGGGATTTATCCCCAGGCGCGCAGCGGCCGGGAAAATCCCCATTAACGATTACATGCGAAAAACACGTGATTGTTGTTGTTGTAGTTTTGCATTGGCTATTACCAATATTTTTTTGTCAGATGCAGAATAGAGGCAAGTTCTTGCTCAAGATTTGAGAACCAATCTTGTTTAATTAATTTTTATTTCAATATGAAATATAAATGAAATAGTGACAAATACATTTCTTATTTAATCCAACGTAAAAAACAATATGACGAGGTCGGAAATGACGTCACATCATTTAACGCGACGTCATCGCACGTTAACGCGACGTCGTCGCACGGCATAGCGCGTCAACTTGTGAATAATTATGGTGAATTGAAAATTATTATAAATAGCAAATAAAAGACGAGTGTAAAACTATAATAACTATTTATAGGGCATATCTGTTCAATCCGTCACCTAGATCTAACACTCTTTTCTAAGTATTTGTTCGCCTGGTGTTCTATGTGTTGCTGCCTGGCAGCCAGAGGTCTGTGGAGCCAACAAATTCCTTAGTCAGTTTTTCCTCTGTCAGATTATCCGAAGACCTGATGGGAAATCCCTGCTGGATGCAGTGTATTTATTCATATTAAGAATATGTGAATGAACAGTCGGCAGTGGACAGCGGTGTAAACACAAAGCACAGTATTTTGAAATACAACTTGTGATACGAATAATATACAAGAAACTATAAGCCACAAGTACTGATTTTCACGTAACTAGGTAAAGATATATTTATATAATTGGTGGAAAAATATACGTGAATGCTTCATATATAGTGTAGGATATATAAAAAATAAAATAGATATAATTATAATAAAATATAATAATATATCTTATACAAAACTATAAAGAAATAATAAAACTCTCTGATATGAGCAAGCGACGTTTTGACTCTTAACGGAAATCTCTTACTGGTCATAAACGTAACAACAGCAAATTCTAGTTCAATCAGTCGTCTTGATTGTTACCCTAGACAAAAAATGCTTTAACATACTAGTTCAATAAATTGTAATGAATGTTACACTAGCATGGAGTTTAAGTAATTGCGCATACTTATATTATTTCACTAGACATTTAATCTACTACTGGAGCTTAATTGGTTCATGTAAAATCATAGTTCAATTTGTAGTTTTTGTCGTTACACCAGCACAGTATAGTTACATTATTGATACGCCTTGTTTCACTAACGGAGTCCTTCATTTAGTTGTTAACTTGTTGTTTGACCAGAACATATTATTTCAATTACTGTTTCTGATTTTTCACCATTGTATTCCAGTTAATTACTGACAAAATATCTTGCACCAGCAAATACTAGTTCAATTAGTGCCATGATAGTTACATAAGTCATTTATATCACCGTTCTATTATAGGAAGTGGATATACTTTCAAGAGAGAAGATTATATGCAAACAATATATTCTTGCTCTGTGTGCGGAATGCTTTTATGAAAAGGAGAGGTTTTATCTATATGATACTGATAATGTTGGTACTTTTAAATAAGATCCATTCGAACTTGAATCTCCCGTACCATTGTCGGTACTTGAAATATGAATGAAAACCTATAACATACTCATTTGTCAAATAATATTTATTACATAAGAACATTTATCTGGAGTATGATGTAACGATGTTGCAGATATTATCTGACAGACTGTAATCTGATATATATGTTAAACTAGTTTCTGAGAGCGTGGTGGTAAACTTCAAACATTTGTTTTTATAATATGTAACAATTCATTCCCTGTATGGTAATGCTGCAAACGCTGCGAATAAAACAATAACTTAAAATGAATTTATGAACGAAAATGTCACTCTAGACAGGCCGAACCTAACGTAAAGACTCTAAACGCATTTATGGAATTAACAGGTCAGTGTATGCTTTTGTTTTTTAATGCCAGCCTAGACACTGTCGGAGATATTCTCGTATTTAGAGCAAAACGGAAAACACATTTTTAATTGCACAGCAAATCCTCATTTTAATACCACCCTAATGGTAAAACAACGTCACTAATTAGAAAAGGTCTGAGTCCGGCTTTTTCATGAAGACTCAGTATTAAGACATATCCATTAATTTGACCAAATGCATTTAAACTTCTGGAATAAGACCGAACACGTCCGACGTCAGAAATTTTGTCTTGTTTTCGAATGTGTTGTAATATTTTGTTGCTCTTTTTGTCTTTCGTACGCTGCTTTTCTGTTGAGTGTTGCATTCCCTTTCCAATTAATTATCATCTGTTTAACGAAAGAGTAAACGAGCTTAAATGAATTTAACAATGGTCTGTAATATCGGGACTGTCTTCAAGTGAGGCTTTAATGTTTTTATCTCCAACATTCGGCGATTTAATAAAATAATTTTGTGTTATGTTTATCTAAAATCTTACCTTTAACATTAAGGGTTATATATTGAGCAATATGATGACTGGCGCTTATGTGACACTCGTATACCCCAGCATGTGACGGTTTGACACTTTTAATGAGAAGATCCCAAGTGCTGCTGGTTGGGGTGATCTGTGAATGGTCGACCGACATCTCATCAAACTGGGGAAACGTCATATCTCCAATCGTGAGAGGAAATTCCATGGTTGTTAGTCGCCATACCACCTGTAATTGTTTCAATCAGACAAAACACATGACTTTGATAATGAAATAAATAATTGTGACATGTTCCCTTACACAGATTGGCTTGTTAAATCGTTATTATTCTAAACTACATAATAAAAAATAACTTGAGCCGAGACAAACTACTTTCAATGACGAACACTTAAACATAGATACAAACATGTATATTACTTATTTATAATAACAGCTTGAATAAAATGCATAAGCGAATACTACGTGTAAACATAAAGTCGAGGCAATTTCGGACAAATACATAATTTCGGACAAAAATGCTAAATAAAATGTCGCTGTCTAAATTGTTAGTCTACGGAATATTATGTTCGGATATAAGTCAACTAATAATAGCGATAATTAAAATTAAGAAAGAGTATTGTTTAGTAATATATATTAGTTGTGACATATACGATACGATTTTAGTAGTAGTATGTTATTTACATTGACTATTGTCAAATTCTGCCTTTAATAATAGTGCAAACGGTGCATCAGATGAGTGAATGCAATATGAATTGATGAAGTATCGAGGCGGTTTAATGTTCAGTCTTTTTTTATCCTCTAAGTTATCACCCATATACTCTGAGCGGCACCAGTCAATGACTCGATGCGCCCGACGTCAACGTATGTTTAGATGATAAATGTTTTGCCTCTATGTCACTATCACGAAATGTAGACAGTTGAATGCATTCCCTTTGTCACTAAATGTAAGAACTGTTTCATGTACCAAATTGATTCACTCACTACTCAGTGTAACACTTTCCTAGTTATATAATATGAACCTCCGGAAATCTTTATATTACAACGTATATAATGCATATTTCTACACATAGTATTGAAGACACAAAGCATTCTTTGGAATAAATTATATGAATATATGCATTATATGTATGCGTATAATAACTATATATATATACGGCTATATGTTAAAAATAACCCAACATGTCTTAACGTGCATTCTACAGAATTAAAATACTATTTTACTGCAAATAGTCCCATGCGTTATGATAGTCTGTTTACTAGAGTGCAAATATTATAAAACGTAATTCATGCTTTTTCGTTCGTTTGAAAGTTATATGACAGGAAATAACAAAAGTTATGTATATTGGCCGGGGGTTGATGTCATTGTATAGCATAAACTTAACAAGCTCGTAATAAGTAGTTTCACCTTAAATCTATAGATGGAATCATCAACACATCCAATCCGAGATTCGAACACGGATATGCTCAATGAAAACCGAGCACTACATCTTCATCAGTTATGCTTCTGTTACATAGACACGTTTGAAATGATATTGAGCTGTCAACACACCATTTCCTGATTTATCATGCTAAACAGTCCGAATTTAGAATATTTATGTTTCAAACAGAACGCATGTTTGGCATAGTTTTAAGATTACGTGTGTGTGCAACTAATGCAAATAGTTAATATATGTATATATATATGGAGTAATGCGTCATTCCTATACTCCTCATTAAGAACAATACGCCGCCAAGAAACACCAGAAACTTAATATTACACAGAGATACGAATGTCTGGCCCTTACATGTTGTTTTCTTCGATTTGTTCTGTATGTGATAGGACAAAATAGTCAACAGGGAACAAACAAGTATGTCGAAATATTAAATGTAGTTGCTACAATAAAAGCAGCTTGGCGAACAAGGGCAACGGCACAAATCTTGGATTCGATCCCAGATTGCCTAGTGAGAGGCTTGCAACTGCCCAGCAGGGCGACCATTCTGGTACAATTCAGGTGAGCATTCTTGTTCTCGAAAAACGTAACCAACATGTAACCTTGTGTTGAAAATTGAACGAACATTTGTCAATTCTGCAGCCCAATCACAACGCACTAGAAAACAAAGTATGCCTTTCGGCACAGTCAAACAAACCAAATGATTAGCTCGGTATTGTGAGGTCTAACCAAGATATATCAAGAAGAACAGAGGACATTGTTTGATTTCAAATGCGAAAGATGTAGTCTTGTATAACCACATAAAGCTTAGAAAACTTAATTATAACTGTGACTTCTTTTTACGAAATTCTTAAATTGCTCTTAAGTAGTTTAGAGTGACATACGGCTTCTCACCATTACATTACACGCTCATTCCAAGATACATGTAGCAGTGTAGGCAATTGTCGCAGTTGTCGCAATAGATATTTGCTAGAGGGAGCAACCGTTAACATTGTACTTTCAAAGGTATATGCTAGAGGGGAAACGTTCACAAGCCTCGTTTAGTCATCACCCATGACAGACATTTTGATCAATTTCATGTTTTAATCTTGTTACATGTATAGAAGGGATCATGACATATTCCTTATTCACAGAAAATAAATTACTTTCAATGTGTCGGTAAGGGTGTCTTCAATAATTAGCGGTTAAAAGTAACCCACTCCAGTTTTATGAAGTCTGGATGAATCGATACAAAATCGTCTAGATGTGTCCAATGTCATGTAGATGTACTAGACCAATGCATCATGTCTTAAGGGTGCCGCCTCACTAACCGGGCTAAAATGTTTGTAAGAGTTGATTTTTCTACCTAACAAAGTATTTATGTAATAGAAAGCCACTGACGGTTGCTTTATGAAAGGTTTATGGCAAATAAGCAATTTAAACCACTCTTGATATCGCACACTCATCGTTTTTCCTTTTAAAAAATAGCGCACAATTTCCTTCCAACATGCTTGGTATATTATGTTATTCAAACGTGACCGAACTGTAACATTAGCCCTACGGGGCAGTATAAATGATAACAATTAGTAGAGCTAGTTTATTGCCTGTAACTACTGTGCCATTTTCATTAACATCTACCTGTCAAATAGGATATAACAGAACCGTCTTGCAACAAAAAAGTTACGTTTCCTACCCTTATGCCTTAGACTGTCATCAGTAATATGTTAATATCCCGCTCTATGTCGCGTGCATGATCCGGTAGAATACAGTTTTCTCCAACGAACCTATATCTCATTAGCTACGTGGCAGAAAAATACATTCATATCAAACAATTTGTAATTATAATTTTTGAAAATCTTTATAACGCTATTTACCCCGTAATTACGATTTGAATATTTTCTTTGTTCAACCGCGGGCGCTACACTTTTCAGTAATAGTTATTGTCTAATCATATACGACAAAAGTTATATACGGCAGATGTTAGAAGATTTTAAAATATATACGACAGGACATTCGCAGAGTTCGACCATATCAGAAATGCTGCATAAAGATGTGGATTCGGGAAGATTGAAATATTGATAGTTAATTATACGTTTGCATTCTGAAATGTGTTTCTAACCGAACATTGCATTCCCATGAGACGGAAGACGGTAGATGAGAATGTTTTGTGAGAAAGTAATGAAAACCATGATGACGTTTTCAGCACAAAACACGCACATTTTAATCTATATTGTGTAAGATATCAAGTGTATATGGTCGGTGTTTATCCCAACTGATTGATCCAACAATAGAAAACAAATCGTATATATTTCAAATAAAATCTATCCTTTTGATAGCGCTGAGTGGTTGTACTCACGTCATGAGAATATGTCAGAAGAAATTAAAAGAGATGAACGAGCAGAGATGATTTCCATGCCAATGAAACTGTGGATATTGTGATATAATTGATAGTGCTGATAAAGAAAGGAAAGAAGACCATGAGATTCAGGAACAAAATAAGAACCAAAAGCGTTAGTAGTAGTGGCCCAGTAACGAATAACTCGCTTCTGTCATGCAAGATACTAGTACATGTACGTTCACAGATGAGAGAGGAAAACAAACAAACAAGTTGAAGATGTTAGTCATTACAGAAAGAATGTTAGATTTGTGCAAATGTTCTAAGCCAATGGCTTGACAGGACAACGGGTTCAAGTGACATTCTATCCACCAACGTGATCAGTCAAAGAGGTTTCAAGTGCAAGCAGCTTATAATAACTTTTACATACGTAAGACCTAGGTTGAAAAAATACAAGTTCAAGTTATAATTCACTGAGAAATTCTGAGAAAAGGAAGACATTCGAAAAAAATTTATTAAGTGGCTCTTATGCTATTAGAGTTACACTTGTTGAATTGCCGTTGAGTTATAGTTTAAATGAAAATTGATCGAACTGGAAATGTACACACCACGAGCATGTAATGAAGGAACTAATATAACGATTGTACTTATACACTTGTAATTACAATAACTTGCTTGTATCTACCATATCAAAACATTTGAAAAGAGTATGGCCTTACTCTTTGGCAGAATACTTCTATATTTTTAGGTAATGCATTTCAGGTAAGTCGAGTAATGCAAAGTATTTCTAATTAGAATTATTGATGAATCCTAATAAATACTTAATAGAAAAGTTATTAACATATACATTGTTTAAATTATAGGACGGTACGGTACAATTAAACGATTCTATTAAGCATATTATATGTTTTGTTAAGCGCTAAACATACACTATAACGGCATACGCAGTGAATGAACATGACTTTGTGATTTCTTTACTATTCAAAAACAATTATTTGCTGTAAATATGTTATTTGTAACAATTACTCCACATTAGGAAGTTTTTACGAATATTACATGAATGCAAAATCGTAATCGAAACTTGAATGAGGTAAAAACTTAACGTTCTTATAGGCTGCTTCAAAGGATGGAGCCTGTACGTCAACAAACGAATAGGCTAGTATACATTTCTTGCAAATGAATATCCAGTATATATGCTGATAATTTTACAGTATTGTATCATGCCTGAATGTTACATTAAATAGCAAATATTCAAAACAAATCTGAAGTACATGACTTTAATGATAATCTTAAGGAACATAATTCAACAGTTGTTAGATAATTTGTTGTACATGTACATTTTTTCAATGCAGTGAGCAATTGAGAATACATTTTGTGACACACGGATCATTCCTAAGCAATCCTGTGCTATCAAATAAACCATCCTTTTGTATTCTACTACCAAGCAGATATACAAATATGATAATGAATAACGCGAATATTTAAATATTGCTGTTATCAAATTGCTAAAGAAATGAACGGAAACCTATTCGTTTGATCAAAGACAATTTCTACAAGAATAGTCGCCACTTACTTACAACGTATTGCAAAAATGCTCGAATTTTAACATTTCCATTAATTTATCCAACTACATGTAATAATTATGTTTGGCTCTTAAACTAATATTGTGTATATCAGCACTTATTGAACTGGACTCTGGACTGGATATAAATGTAAGTGAAAGTTTATTTTAAAGGTAGGGTAAAGTTGAAAATAATTTTTAATGGAAGTAAGGGCGACAATTCCTACACAAATTGGCAGAATGAACGGAAAACACAATACAATATGTAGCCTACCACGTTTACCATTTTCGTCCCGAGATTTGCTACCCGACATTTTAGCCGTGCTAGTTCACCTTCGTGTACTGTAATATTAGTATCTGTCTTCAAAAAATAAGGTTCACCCTCGACACTTGTGACGTCATAACTCGTTCCTAAAAATAGAAAAAAACGACTAAAACTAGACGGTTATTTCTAGTGATAAAAATAACAACATACCTATAATTAGACGGAATAACTGATCTGTTCACATAGACATTTTTATTAGAAACAAGTTATAAATACATGTACCACACCGAGAAAATACATTTCGTTTCATAATGGTTGTCTCAATAATCATGTGAAACCGTGTTTTATGATGTAAAATAGCGATCGTTATAAATTATTCCTTTTCTTTGAGATCAAGGAAATGCTCTTCTTAATCTGTTTCTGGTCCTCACTCAGAAACCTGAATTACTCCAGGGACATCCCAATCTTATCAGATTGCAACAAAACAAAAGCGAAACCCCTCGGGTATCCGATATTAGTTATGACTTTCTTATACATTTTGGTTTCTACAACGTTTAATCAACGGGAGATATTCTTGTATCATGTTAACATGCATGCAATATTACGTGACAAATGATCTGCCATGTTCAGATTTACACCACAAGCTCACTCGTTTCGACAACCACCAAACGACTTCGTTGTTGTAATTTTATCACAACTCAGAATTCTTATAATTAATAAATCACTTTCTACCGGGTAATATCGGTAAGAAAATATGTCAAACCTATATAGTCAGAGGATATTGCCTTAGTTCTAAGTAATATTTACTATTAAGCGATTAGATGTATATGTATATATAGATTAATCAGTTCAGGCACTTGTTTACATAACAGTTTTAACATTAACATTGCAATTAAAAAAAATACAATGTTATTATATTGCAATGTCTGTATACAAGTGAGAGACCGGATTAAAAAGACTATACAAAAATATATTTTTATTCATAAACTAGTCATCTACGTCCATGTTTTTGTCGAACATCACCATTCCTACTGTATATAATTGGTTTATGCATGTAAATGCATGTACATTTAAACCAATATAATGTGTTTGAACTATTAAGATAATAAAGTTGTTTCTATTGCTAAGTTAAATATTTACCAAACTGACAACGATCACGATGTATAGAACCATTTTAGAACTAACACACTGATACATTCGTCTTTCAAACTAACGAATTTCTTCCAATACAGTGAAAATCGAATATAAAGAACTTGGAAAGGGCTTCAGTGATAGTTGCATAATTGATTGTGCAAAACGCACATTCAGCCACTGCTTACACATTGAGTAACTGAGACTTATATAGCTGGTATTATACTGTGTACCGATTTTCGTGATATCAATAGAACGAACAATGTTATTAACGAACTAAAAATGCCAAGTGCCTTTGAATAAGTTGAAATAGAGTTTATTGTGCAAATATATTGTCCAAAATACGGTTCTTTAATTTTCAGAAAACGCCTATGCTAAAATTGGTACAATAAACAGTTGTCTCAGCACAATTTCATCTAACTCTGAATTGATGATTGGCTGACTCAATAAAATCGTCAATGTCATCAGTAAATAGTATGTGCTCTCTTTACGGAATCTCAACATCTGTTAAATGGGTTTTATAATACAAGTATCTGTATCGAGAAAGTCCTAAATGTCAATACTCTGCCAGAACAAATCTATCATTTTCAATGATTACCACACAAAAACAGCATAGAATCTATAGAATGCTCCTCTTTGATATTCCACTCATTCATTATACTATTATCTACCTCCTCGATAGCCTAGTGGTTGAGCGTTCGCTTCGAGTGCGGGAGGTCTCGGGTTCGATCCCTGGCCGCGTCATACCTAAGACGAAAAAAAAATGGTACCAGAAACTCCCTTGCTAGACGCTCAGCATAAAAGGGAAACTGGCTTTTCTTCTCTCATACCCTCGTGGCGATGGATAACATCAGGAATGAGGTGTCGAGAGTGATTAATATAAGTTGGAAAAACTTGTTTTACAATCGACCTTAAATAAATTAGTATAAACATATTATCTACATTTTTTAGTGATTGTTACATTTTAGGCCAATTGATAAACAAGTTATTACAATCATTATTTATCACTCTCGACACCTCATTCCTTATGGATCCATCGCCACGGTGGTATGAGAGACAGAACAGGCAGCTTTCTCTTTATGATGACCGTTTAGCAATTCGATTTTATGATGTTGCCTGGGATCGAACCTTGGACGTTGTAGTTGCAGTAATGCTTCAAGTCAATTAAACAATTTTCAGTAAGCTATGTAATATACCATGTAAAGCACAGCGCTGGTGCATCTTTAATGACCTCAAATGTAAACGATATATCCAGACCTGTCTAGTTACATAAATTCCCGTGTAAAACTAAATCGATCAGATAACTTTCAAACAACGTGTTACGCCACCTAACAACTGTCTTTATAATCCTTGTTTTGATGGTGACTGGTGAAGCTAGTATGTTGGAATACAAAACGACACGGATTGAAGTTGAAAATGGGCTTTCTTTATTAAAGCCAATAACGTTATATGCAGTATAAGTTCTTAAAGTCATATACTGTTTCAAAAGAGGCAATACAGAATAAAGCCTAAATACAGTATATGACGTGATCGTTTATAATACAACATATATGGGCAGAAAAAAGCAAATCATTTATTCGCATTGTGTTGATATGTGTACAACATATTTGGCCATCCAAATTGCAAATTCAGTTTAGCGCCCGCGGGCTGGTGTCTTTTGAGCTCATAAAAGAAATAAACAAACATTTTCACAATATTTTTTGTTCGAAAAAAGTGAATTTCGCATATTCCGTTGAAAAAAATCAGTTTTGTTTAATACCGCTGTCGATAGACATGTGCAAAATTAAACGTTGAAAACATATCTTTTTTATACATTCTTAACCATTTATAGGTCATAATAAGTTCGTCTTTTCTTCTGGATTTGTGTCCTTTTTCTGGAGGTTAGATAGGTTTTGTGAAAAGGAGTAGACGCTAAACAAAGATAAAATTTGGAACGGCCTTATGTCGAGATGATACTGCAGACTCCCATGAGTATACCGAAAAGCAAATACCATCTGAATGCCTTGCAATATATTACTCTAGGTGACAATAAATGACCTCAGAGAGCAGAATGTGGTCGTCATTCTGTTTAACATTGCAATGTATACATAGAGTCTGATCGGCTTACACAGTCGGAGGAACGCTAAAAGATTATATTAAGTCAGACAGGGGCAAGCCTTCTTGGACGATCATTTTCGGGTTTAGCCGGTTATCTTCACCGCTGACATTGGCTACATCACGGATATATAACTTAATACTTTAGTATCCATGGCTACAGCCAGAAGATGCAAGTGTGAATGAGTTGTTATTTGTTTATTTGTTTGCCTAACAGTATATTAGTACTTAAAAAAGTTAATCAATTAAAAAGAATCTGGTAATTCAACTATGAGTCGTATATAACCAAACTATGGTTGGAAAATGTGTCAAAATGCAAACAAAATGTAGTCGATACCATATAACATAACATGACTTTATATAAAGTTATATAAACAGTTGAGGTTGTGGACATGAGACATGTAAATGTTTGTATGGTTGGCCAGCTAGAGAAATACGTTTGGAAATATAGAACACTCTCCAACATAAGGAATATTTCGATTGGATTTTAGTCCTCGCTGGGACAATCTATAAAACGCCAGTTTCGTGACATCAAATAGATTACTGAGTGGCACAGATGCAAGTTACATTTCAGAAATAAGCCACAATTCTCATTTCAGTCTATTACTTCTAATGGTATTTCATATTCAGGATCATAAGCACATTTGCGTTGTAACAAGCCAAGAAAGTCCTTAAGCGTGTACATGCGCAATGTAGCGAATATGATGCTCAACGGTTCATTAGGGGAGTTCTCTAGAGCATAAAATCACGGAATGCGACCTCGTTAACGATCCGGATTTTATCTTTATTGCATTGAAGATAATGGACCATTTAGGACGAACATTTTCGCGCACCAAATGTATAGTTCGAATTTGTTAGAATGTTTCCATTGTTTGATAGAAATGAGTTCCAAATATCATCAGTGACATTGTATTATAAACCGAAACTTTAAAACAAAATATAATACCCGTTTCTAGGTTGATTTGTTCTAATGGGTGCGATAACATCTGACATTTAACAATTAGAACAAAGTATAGTCTCTAGCAGGAATAAAATGTAAATAATATTGAATTAGAAAATATAATTGTGTCTTAAATATTCACTACATAAAACAACAATATAACTTTGCAAAGAAAACCCCAAAACGTGTGGCATTCTGGGAAGATATTGTACGGTAATTTACTTCGACAAAAATTGCTGATGCTTCGAATTCTCAGAATGACGTCATTAGGGTTACCACGGGGATATTAGCGTACAAATCCATTTATACTCTTAATTCTAAATCGTGCGATACATTCTCACGGGAAACGTAAATCATTAACTGACAATCGAAAG
Source organism: Spisula solida (assembly GCA_947247005.1). Taxonomy (NCBI): domain Eukaryota; kingdom Metazoa; phylum Mollusca; class Bivalvia; order Venerida; family Mactridae; genus Spisula; species Spisula solida. The sequence goes on from OX365951.1 coordinate 129,554, forward strand.
TCCAAAGATCTTACCTAATACTCTAGAGTATATGTGCTATCGTTTTTATTATTCTTTAATTCACCAAAGGGACAAAATAACTTCAACATAGCACCCTCAGAGGACTTGAAGTAGGATTGTTTTACAATAGTACTGTTTCTGGGTATCGGAGTAAACTTTCTCCTTTACATTTGATTTTCAGACACACAGAAAAAGAAGAAGTTTATTCCATATATATACACATTACAAATATACATGGCGATTAGGCCAGGGAGGATCATAATTTGTTAGTTTAAACTTATACGGTAATTACATATTGTAGACTACATGTAAAGTTTAAAGTACAGATATAACGATCAGCGTTGATTCGCATTCTTTTATATAATGAACTCTACCAAGAAAATGCCATGGACGAAGAAGTTGTGAAAATGACGAATCGAATCATAAACTAGAAATTTGTCCACAGGACACGGATGCCCGCTAAAAGCTGTCATCAGTCACATACGTATAAGTTATGCAAATGGAATAATTTGAAATAAAGTTTGTAATTGCTTAAATATGACATTGACCAGAAGACAAGAGCTGGGTCTGTAAGTGTGACCTTGACATTTGAGCTAGGGATCTAAGGGTGTAAATGTTACCAAGTCACATAACAAAGTAACACAACAGACAAAATATGTATACTTGGCCTACTAACTTTTAATCTCTAAGTATGAACTTGGCCTATGAGCTAAGGAACTGGGTCTTGCGCCTGACACATTTTCTTGATGTGGTGAACATTTGTACAAAATTATTTAAATATCCAATTAGATATGACATAGTTACAGAGTGGGCACAATTTAAATGTCTTGAGTACTTTGAGCCTTTAACATTTGACCACTAAGCGTGACCTTGACATTTGAGTTAGTGACCTGCTCTCCTGTGTTACACATCGTCTTGATGTGATGAACATTTATGCCAAGTTATATCAATATCCAATTAGAAAAAACATAGTTACAGAGCGGACACAAATCAAATGCCTATTTAACCCTTTTAACCTTTGACCACTAAGTGTGACATTGACCTTTAAGCTTGGGACCTTGGTCTTATGCATGACACATTGTTTGGTGTGATGAACAATTGTACCAAATATTATAAATATACAATTAGTAATGACATAGTTACAGAGCGAACACGAATCACATGCCTTTTTGAGGCTTTTAACCTTTGACTTCTAAGTGTCACCTTGAACTTTGAGCTAGGGACATGGGTCTTGCGCCTGACTAATCATCTTGATGTTGTAAACATGTGTAGCAGGTATTATAAATATCCAATTAGGAATGACATACATACAGAGCGGACACGAATCCCATGGCCTTTTAACCTTTGACCTCTAAGTGTGACTTTGCCATTTTAGCTAGAGGCCTGGGTCTTGCGCATGACACATTGTCTTAATGTGGTAAGCATGTGTAACAAATATTACAAATATCCAATAAGAAATGACAGAGTTACAGAGCGGACACGAATCAGATGCCTATTTGAACCTTTTAACCTTTGACCTCTAAGTGTGAACTTGACCTTTGAGCTAGGGACCTGGGTATTGCGCATGACACATCATCTTGATGTGGTGAACGTTTGTATAGGGTATTATAAATATCCAATTAGAAATGACATAGATACAGGGCGGATACGACTCCAATGCCTATTTGAGCCTATAAACCTTTGACCTCAAAGTGTGCCCTTGACCTTTTAGCTAGGGACCTGGGTCTTGCGCATGACACATTGTCTTGATATGGTAAACATTTGTACCAAATATTATAAATATCCAATAAGAAATGACAAAGTTAAAGAGCGGACACGATTTCACAATTTTCGAACACACACACACACCCACGCACCCACGCACCCACGCACACACGGACAGGGTGAACACTATATGCCCTTCCGCCATTTCATGGCGGGGGCATAAAAAGAACATGATCATCGAGTCTGAGAAGAAGAATTTAAATACTAGGTTAATTGGTACATTATTCAGAATGTCGATTTAAACGAAGTAGGTATCTTATTCTCCTAAACCATTAGAGGTCTAACACAAACACAAATGATAAAAAAACTTAGACCAGTCGTAAAAATGACAAGAGAGCGTATGTGTTCACTAATAAAAGCTGACATTCGGCTTTATGGTCGCCAAAACATTCGTGCTACATTAGATAAAAAAAATAATAGCAAAAACTTCACGCAAGCAATAAAAGTTTTCTAGATAATGAGCCAAAACCCCACAACCTACTAAAACACAGACAACATAAAACAATGTAAAACAACAAAGGCATCGCAAAACAGTACAGAAGATAAATACGTTACTATCTAGGGATCCGCTGTCTTTGAACAAGTTGTCAGATATGTTATCAAACTGGTTTAGAAGGGTAACATACGTACTTTTTACTGAATGAATATTGACAGACAACACTACTGATGTCAACTGTACTAGAAAAATTCATAGCCTGTGCATAATAACCTAATCTTTGTAATAATATAGGCAGCTGAGTCGGGAAAATAAAACTCTTTTCTGAAATAATTCCGGAGTTAAATCTGTAATTTTCTTTAATAACATTCATGAACAAGCACAACAGTCTATGATTTATTTTACATTTTTTGTTTCTGTCAGGTTACAGTAAATCAATGTTTGAACGAATTATATCAAATTGAAAATTTAAATCTTGCGTACATTGAAGTTTATTTTGTATATTCTCTACAACATAACCAATCTACTTCACCTTACTTACGCCCGTATATATAGTGACCGATACACTAGTACAACTTCACAATGTACTACGACATATACTAAACCTTTAGAAGCGCCTGTGCTTTATATGATTGTCCTAGTTTCAAATATATAACCCACTTGTCAATAAAATACTTGGATAATCGGGTCTATCGCTACTACTTTTGTTAATTAACAGAGACGTTTTGATTCTTTTAGAGATTTTAAAATCTAATCATGTTTTGAGCCGTAAAATAGTTGACGTCTAAAGATGCATGCTATAGATCATTAGATTTAACACAAATTCGTTCACGCGTGCACACTGTTCTACAAATCCCACTCGCGACCTGCTTAGAGTAACGTATTGAAAAAAAACTGTACATAACCAAACTTTGGAACATCAAATTTCAGTATATGTGGTTTATTATATGCATTAGTGACGTTATTGATATAACGAAATGCGATAGAATTAACGTTAATGGACTTGGCATTTAAGTTCGATTTACGCATTATTTTCAATGTAAAGACCACAACTAAGCCACATGACATACCATAATGCATAAATAAAGTAATACGCTGCCATACGTTTGCGATAAAACCGAGAGTTTAAGCACGTTTCAATCAGATTCGCGATGGCTATAAAATGTATGCAATGCTTTTTAATATTTGGTTGAACCTCCTGAATGCTACACCTTTAAATTTCTATAACCATTTTTAAGGAAGTAACCCATACCTTACTTTTTTTACAGAAAACGCAATGGACAGAAACATTTCAGCTTTCTTAACATCCCGATATTGCCAATTTGTGAATCAGTTTAACAACAGTAAATCAGTTTAGTCCTTATACTGTATGCCGCAAGTAGACAAACCATTTCCTTATTTTCGAGTGATTAGATGTAATTTACATACATATCCCGCAGATAATGGAACCATTGGTAGTTTCCCCAGCCATCCGTGGCGTCAGCGTCATTCTATTAACCTCATTACGATATTGTATTGCATAGATGTAAATTGGAAATTGATGTAAACCACAGAAGGGACTGCAGGAGTCAGTATTAGACAATAAACACAGCGCTGTATTACAGGAAATTATGATATACGGTGACTGACTGTAGATAGGATCCATGCCCGAGTAATATCATAAAGCCAGGGACAATAGACGAACATTATATTATAGAATATAGAATAGCTCAACAACTGAACGCTGGTTTGCAACGAACACAAGTGCAAAGACATGATTTTGCGTAAATACTTTTTTATCAGATGAATTGAATTTGTCAATTTGTCTAATACACTCGTATTTGTAATAAACGTACCCAGAACGTGTCTCGAGTAGTCAAAGCATCTTTCTTGGAAGGGGTGGAGGATGGGAGGTTCAAATAATGAGGTTCAATTAGTTTGCCGTTTATTATAGTAGACACATCAATAAAGCCCTATTGATATTGACCCTCTCTGTTAGCGCAATGGATAGGACAATATATGGTCACCCGCGTGTTCCGGGTTCAAATATAGGGTCGGGCAGATCAGGTTCTTCAGTAACATTGTAGAGAATATCTAATGTTTACAGAAAAGAAGATAAATATAGGTTGCATGATAATACATTCCCGTAAAACTAGTTAGTTCTAACCACGAATATGGTTGGAAAGAAGTTTTAAAGAACGCGCTACGATAAAAATCTTTCAACCAATCCCTTTTCATTATGTACTGAAGATTTCGTTAACATATAAAAATAAATAAACCAATAAACTACTTGTGGATATAAAATACATTTGCAACTAAACTGCATTCATCCGATGTCAGCATGATAAAGGTAATTTTACTTCGATGTTTAGTTTTTTTTAATCAGTTTTTTTTTATATTTCCTAAACTATAACTAGATGTGAGTTAGGTTTACACAATTGCCGAAAAAGAATGTAATTCTATTCAGAATAACTCATTGTACATTTAAAACATGTAAATAGCAAGCGCTATTTTCATGAATACAGACAGCAGTCGAATACATCAAATAGAACTGAACGCTCATGTTTGCTTCAAATTCAATAAAAGTCCGTATTGCACAAGTAATGTCGCCAGCAGAACAATCCGGAATATATAATCACCAAGACAAATGTACTGTTGGCGTCACAGATGTAACAGCTTGAAATTTACAATACAATAAATTCTGAATTAAGTACAGTCAAAGAATGTCTAGTTAATACATTTAAATGTTAAAATGTTGAAAGCAAACAACACAATGATAACGGCGTGTGGGTTTATTTTCTGAACAACGTGTTTCGCGCCCAAAGAGAAACGAGCGCACTGATGAAACAAACTATAAAGCATATCAATATTACCAGTATCATACACGCACCAGAACTCTCTTGAAACTAGGCCATTCATTAAGGGCATTCAGCTTTTTGATTTCTGAAACTAGTTCATTCAGCTTTATGACAGCAGTTTATTTTCTCGTTCGGTTATGTGTTAGGCATTGTGCCTTGTTATTGTGGTATGTGGTGTTATTTTATGTTTTCCGTGCTCGGCTGGTTATGCTGAGTGCTGCCTTCCCAGTCGGACTTTATATTATCAGTTTCCACTGTGGATATGGAGACCACATTCTTCTAAATAAGAAGTTACTCATGGTCTCACTAATGTCTTCGATTAAGCTGAAGTCTCCGACTTAAAGCGTTTCTGTGAATGACATGTTGAGATAAGATTTTATCATTTAACATACGATTTAAAGGAAGTAATTTCTCTGCATTTGCAGTCATCTGATTATACCTGATTGTTCAAGGCGATTGTGGAGTGTCATGTCAGACAGCACTGCGCGGCGTTCGTTTGCAGACTTTTATGCAATCTACGTGTACCGTACTACTCCAAGTACTGCGCGCATCCTTTTATCAACTCAGAATTGTAATCAAATAGTGGATGAGTCCTTTACAGCTGATACGCTTTTAGACACATTTTCAATGTAGCCGATTGATAAACAGGAATTCTTACTACGCATTGTTTCTTTTTTTTTCTTTCAAGTTTCTCCCATTTTTGACCTTTGTTTAATCCATAGCTGCGGCTGTGTATAATATTGTGCAGTCACTTATTTTCGTGGTCTTTAAATTTCGTGGATGTTTGTAAAATACCAGTTTTGTAAGGTTTATAATTTGTGGATTTGAAAATGTTGATTTGGGAAATACTTATGCTGTATTTGGTGGTCAACTATTCGTGTGGATTAATTTCACGATTGAGCTAAAAGATGATATTAAGTTGGACAGGGAAGGCCGCACTCAACTTAACCAGCCGAGCACAGAACACATAAAAACATGCAAGGCACAATGCCCAACACACAATCGAGCGAGAAAATGATCCACCCAAATTAGTTTCAGCAATCAATAAGCTAAATGTGCACGCTGAATGACCTAATTGCAACCGTAAATCGGCTGTAGTCCACGAATGAACGAACATTCAACCACCACGAAAAAGAGTAATTTGGCTTGAGCAAACACGGTAACCATATTTCACTTAAGCATTGTGAGCCTGCATCACAGTACATTATGTAATTAAAACAAGATGTTAGTCAATATTCAAGAGATATCAATTTGATGTAGATTAGGAGTGGCTGACAACTGAGTGATATGTGATCATGGACCGGTCATAAATACAGTCTAATACACTCATTGGGCGCTTGAAAAGTGACCCGTTCTAGAGTTGGTATCGATATTGAAGTTAATTAAAGAGCAATATAAACGGACGTGTCAATAATACTATTATAGCATCATGGTCTGAATAATGAGGTTGTTTTATTGTTGAGGTGTATTATGTGAAATTAATGAGACCAGGGGTGGTATTCAATATTGATCTTATTTAATTGGATAATAACAAAAGTCAATCATATCGGCTGTTACTGACCAAGATTTTAATCTGGTGTGATCTGATTGGTTGTCTTTATCCTTAGGTCAAGTTAGATCAATATTGAAAACCCCTGGATCACCCTTGGGGAGCATGAAATGTGATTTTTAGTTAAAAAATTGTCTTAATTTTTTAAAAGTTCAATACAGAGTGAAACTTTGATTTTGTGTTCTTGGCGTTTTTGACGTTAAAGTTGATGCAGAACTCCCAGTAGTGATGTTGCATTCACCAAATTGATGTTAGATTCGTGTTTAATTTAAACCATGCCAGTTCTCTGATTTAATCACCGAAATAGAACATTCGACCGTCCTGTACATCAATATCATTATAACAAAATAACAAGTAATGCTCGATAATGCGTCTCTAGGCTGCAGATATTCAGTAGTCAAACTGAAATGTGTACAATAAAGCTGTATTGTACAATATTTGTTTCTGAGTAAATAAGTTCTTTACATAACGCTTCATAAAGTAACATAATTATCGGATAGGGAAGGCAGCACTCATCAGAAACAGCAGAGCAAGAAATACAGCAAACGGAGTGGCCAACAAACACAATATCTCACACCGACAGCCGGTTACCCCCGTTAGTCTGTGTGTTCATGTATATTTAACTATAAACAATACTGATTCTGTTGATTTGCTCTTGTTGAGCTGGTAGACTTTTATTAAGATTTTAAGAATTTTTAATCTCCTATTATGTTCATGTACTTAAAAGCCTGGAGTGTATGATATCGTTATTACCTAGTTTTACGATACAGTACACCCTTGAAACTCGTGCCCGCATGTCAAAATATGAGTTATTATTAGATAAAATGAGACATTTCTGAAAATAGAAAATGTCGTACATTTAAACCGACATGATCAATCATGTGAACTAGTCTGGCAGTATAATAATTATACTATATAGATTGAATTGAATTGAGCTTGTAGTAAGGTGTGATTGCTTCTTAAATGTTTGAGTAGGTAGTTATTTTCCGGTACCTTAAAACCCATACAATCATTTTCGCGTGATCAAGGTTCGCGAAGTAAAACATGTTAGTGTGTTCACGAGGTTGGATATCAACGACGTCCTACTTGAATATCAGTTATTACATGTATGTATTTCAATATTTGCCAAACTGTCTATGTATACAGTATGTCATTCATGTCTTGAAGAAAATGTTATGGACATATTTTAAGAAAATGACAGTACCCTAAATACTAGTAGTATACACACAGACTCGGTAATAATGTGCATTGATAAATCATTTTCTGAAAAACAAAATAACTCTGCACCATTGTGTCAGTAGACGCGTTACAGTGTTTAGGATCATCATTTTGTTTATTTGTATACGTGGATATTCCCCAAGGACAAAATGTATGCTAATTCTGAATTTCATTCTTACAAGGTGAAAATGTAGCGCGTTTTTAAAATATCTTAGTGGAGTTCTGTTTGTCCAATATTAGCGAATTTAATAAAATCGCTAACCAACATTTCCTCATCGCTAATTTTACCGTTATACAGTATGACAGGGAGCGTCATATAACGTTGAAGTGTTTCGAAAGATCTTGGACATAATACGATCAAGGGTTTTATATGAAAATCAACGTCAGATCTATCCAGAACATATGCAAATTTATACTTTGTGAAGAGAACTTTCTAACGACTATGACTCCGAATTTGTCGTGGCAGACATGCACTTAGACCAGGGAAATGTAATTACAGTAAAGGAATCATGTGTCTTATCGAATCTTCATACATAACATAATATACATAACTCTTACCACGACAGTATGGTCCCAGGGGAGATCCTATATCTTTTACCTGACAGATTCGATTCATTAGCGCAAATATGGGAGAATGTCAATGCTATTTCTAGAACATTATATTTGACTCGGAAAATCAGGCATGGATGTAGACTCGGATATAACAACTAGTATTATATGTTTCAAACGCATTACATACGTCTAAACCATTGACATCCGTCCCGAAGCCAAGTGGTAGAGCGTGTCCGCTTAGAGTGTGAGATATGTCGAAGTTCGATCCCAGGCCGCGACATACCATGTCGTTGAAATAGTACTGGTATGATTCCTTTGCTAGACCCTCAGTATATTTAGTTACAGGTAACTGCTTGTTCATCCGTAGCTAAGATAAATAATAATTAAATGGGACTTAAAACAGCAAATCCGGATACAATTCGAGGTCGAGCAAATTACATTCATGTTCTTTCGTAATATTGGCAACGGTCACGACCGTATTTCGAGATGGGCATATTAGCAGGCCCACTAATTAACACTTAATTCCAAAAACGTGGTGAAAATAATTTATAAGGATGGTATTCATTATACTCAAAGGACCTATCTTACAATAAATGACAATTCGTAATAGAAATAACTATCTAGGTACATTGTATTGTTTTTTCCCACGAAAATCCCAGTTGGACGCTACACCTTTGAATATTACAAATTAATCGAATTATATATATATAATTATAAACAGTGTGTATATATATATATAGCATATGTTCAGTATGTTCCAGAGATTGCCTTATTTATTATTTATTACTGTACAGAAATATCCGGGCGTAAATATGATGAACATTGTCGGGAAAGTAACAAACGTCAATACATCGAATCAGAACAAATGATAATAGTAAATCAGACAGGGAAAGCAGCAATCTACAGAAACAGCGGATCACAAAAAGCACAAGAGTGATATATTACATAACATGAGCACTGCTATAAACACAACCTGACACTCAGTCAACTTGCATCCACCGACTATAATAGCTTGCCACATCTACCAACCAATTACAATTAAGTTCAACCGGAGTACAGCGAACAATAACGAATCACACATACATTTACACCAGGAAATACTATAAATCGCAAATCTATACGTGTATAATTTTTGTTATTTCTATTTTAGATAAACAATTTAAAATGTTTAATAATGTATATCCAAAGCGATAATTGTCGATATGTTAGCTTTGTCGTTAAAGGAAACTGTAGAACATGCTTAGAACATTTTTTTATTATTAGAAAGACAAAACAAAGACGTGTTTGAACCGGTTTACTCAGTGTCAGAATACTATGACTTGGTAGTATCCATATGTTAATGTTAATGTAGACGGTATTTTAAACCTTTCTGGTATTTCAAACAAATCAAACACAATGAACTCAAGATGTGTTTAATCAGATATTTAGAAACAAAGTCAGTTCCTTATAACACTTCGTAAAAAGTTTGAAGTATTCATGTTGGTTTTAGGCAGCACATCAATTATTCCTGTCTAGCAATTTAACCCAATTTATTTTCCATCAAATTCGCAGCAAACGGTTTGGAAATGAAAACATTATGAGGCGAAACACGAGGATACTGTAGCAACACCAATTTGCCTCAATGATGTTCGTTGTATGTTTCAATTAAGTCACAGAAATATTTTTTTTATTTTACGATTAAACAATTGTGTCATTCTACATTAAAATGTAATACTAGGTTCAGATTGTTTTACTCAGAAGCGTTTGTTCTCTTCCAATACCCACGAGTGGTGATAAGGTATTATCAGAAATATTCCTATTCAGTCCCTATCTTCATACACTTGGACATGTTATTTCCGTGCGAATATAGCTCATTGTCATCACCAAAGACGTGTTAATCCCCCTGAATAGTAGTTTGACTCACATACACCGATAAAGACAACGTTTTATAATATAATACCGTACGATGGCATCCTGGGATAATGCATAAATTTCCTGTCCACTAATTCCACGGAAAAGAGATTTACCAGAAAATACGATTGAGGATTCTCTTGGTGACAATTTTATTACCAATCTTCCAGGATGTACCAAGGATGCGGGAAATCTTCCAGGATGTACCAAGGATGCGGGAAATCTTCTAGGATGTACCAAGGATGCAGGAAATCTTCTAGGATTTACAAAGGATGCGAGAAATCTTCTAGGATGTACCAAGGATGCAGGAAATCTTCTAGGATGTACCAAGGATGCGACATCGTAGTGAAAGCTTATTACCTGCTATATTTTCAGCCACTTGTCACACTACACATTCAGTATACACAATCGACACAAAGACATCAATACGGGTCTATACAGTACTATGTATTTTAGTTGCCTCTAATTATACGGATATCATTATGGTAGATAGCAACCTTAAGGGTGTGTGTGTTTGTTTCGTGTATTGCATTACAAATCACCAGTGGTTGTTAGAGGCGTGCACTCGTGTCAAGAAAAATATGTTTTTAAACAGAAAGCAAGTAAATGCATTGCTTGCAGCGTACATTGCTCACATATTAATCTTACTTTTCGCCCTGTAAGCACTTTGTTGATTCAAATATCATGTGCACTCGTAGAATAACAACCAATATATTCATGAATAAATATTTGTATTTTCAATAGTGAAAAGATGCCACCGGCTTCTTGTTATAGTTATGAATAATTTTCCGCTATGAATTAGACGAACCCACCTTCAGGGACTTCTGTCTCTCTTATTCTAATATATTGAGTTAGATATTAAGTATTGTCTAAATTGATTTAGTTTATTACCTTCCTTATCAACAGTCCAACCGCATATCTTAGAATATTCCCCTCCAGTTTTTGTTTGTACTTTTTTTTTATCTCACCAATCATAATTCATTATTGTGCGAGATGAGAAGCTTTATCTAATAACGTGTTCAGACTCTTGTATTTATGGTTAAGGCGACACAGTATGGATGTTGCACTTTTAGTATGGCTTGCTAGGACTTCGGTAGTTCATTTGCTCGTTCGGTTATTTGTTGAGCATTGTGCCTTGTATGTGTTTATGTTTTCTATGTCCGGCTGGATAAGTTGAGTGTTGCCTTCCCTGTATGATTTAATATTACCCTGATGCACTGTCTCAATTAGTCCTTCCAAATATTGTTTCATCGTGTTCAGCAATTGTGAAGTCGCATAGTTAGGCGATCAGTCGACATCACCAGTTGTCATAGAGTTCATCATCAACTAGTCTGGTTCCCGTTCCCCAATCTTACATTTCATTAGATTAGGTCCGGCATCATCCAATTAAACTGGATTCTACTACTGGTAAAACAAGATGGCGGGTGTACATTAGTTTATATATGCATTTTTAAATAATCTCCCCAAAACGTATGTTCTTTTGGTGTCGTTTCGATAAGACTTCGTATATCACTTGAAAAATGTACAACCTATCCAACTACACAGGTTTCATCAAAACGACACCACAAATACAAATGTATGTACTAAATAACGTTAATTAATTTATGTAATTATTTAGTAGCAGCATATATACATGTATAGTGCATATAAATATCGATTTAAAAATTGCCCGCTTAGCTCAATCGGTAGAGCGTTTGGCTAGTAGTCACAATGGTACAGGTTCGAATCCCGCATCGACCGCTTTCTTTTTTCCAAAAATTATTTCCCATGAATTTATACTTTTGTTTTAAGAAATATGACACTGCAATAAAATGTTTTTGAAAACGGGAATATAGCAAAACAACTGAAGGCCATAAAAAAATTAAAATGCTATAGATTATATATAGGTAAAACACAGACCATACAGGGCTCGAACCAACAGTATCGTGTTTACAAGGCAGACGCTCAACATATTGAGCTTAACGGGCACACAATATTATTTGTCATTTATATGTAGTATGTGCATTGCTATAAAGGTTTTTTCATTATTTTTATCAACGAATTTTAGTGAATAACAGTGGTGTCGTGCCAATAATCACTATGTCCCACGAAGATCACATTTTATTTCATCTAAATACAAAGTTTAGTTGAAACGACACAAACACCATTATGTATTTGTAAAAATAATATTTTACTATATACAACACTGTACTTCCGCCATTTTGAATTTTACCATGGGGCCGCCATTTTATTTAGATGACACCAGACCTTTACTGCGTAGATTGTAAAGATCGGGAACCAGACTACTCATCAACTAGCAGGGACTTACAAGCAACTGACAACTTCCCCACATGTGCTTAACCCTTAACATGACTGACCACAGACATGATATTACATGATAGTTAATCTGAGAAGATAGATACGTTCTATAAAAATACAAACTTTTGCAGTTTCCATTGGCGGTCTTCGCAGACAGGTTTGTTTAATTAATGTTGTTAACTTACAAACAGCATTTGAATAAAGAAATATGCATTGAATTAATAGTGATGCGTGTAATGTCATAGCGACACATGCAAAAACTAGGACTCCTCAATGAAACATTCATTAAAGAACAATTAATTAACAACACGATCCCTTTTGTAAGTGAACTTAATTTAAGAATGTTCCATTTGCACACACAGCATGATGTTACGACGGGCAGAATATTTATTCTGAAAGCTCCGTGGGTGTAGTTACGAGTAAGAGAAATACAGGTTCTATTTTCGATTACGTCTGTGTTATCACAAAATCCAATCAATACAGTTGTCCGCATTTCTCCGTTTTATACATCAGAACTTTAATTTGCAAAAATTCCTATAATTGTTAAGTTTATCCAAAAGGATTATAAACTGGGCGCGATCCTTACCCTATTCTACCAGTGTTAGACTTTCTGTCATCGGCATAAATGAATTATCAGTTATTGACTTTAAGCGAAATGTGTGAGAGTGACCAACACTGTGTTTTTTATTTTAGATTATACAGCAATCGATTGTATTTCATTCATTAGAAGCTCAGTCAGAGCGTGGTCAAACCAATATTTGAGGTACTCGGACCGTCAAGATACATACTTATAATACCAGTAGTATTTGGTATTTATTTAGTACATGTATAACACAATTTGTGTAGCACATTTTAACATCCAAGTGCACGTTAGAAAGTGCTTTACAATCATAACCATAGGTAGCCAGCACGTACCCTACTACTCCCCCAGTCAATTCAAACTTCTCATTGTTTACCTATATGTATATTAAGAAAGGCAAATATCGGAAAATGGGGTGCCTACCACATAACCTGTCGTATTTTTTATTTATTCATTCAAATGCTATACTACCGGTATCAGCGTGAAGCGAAGATATTTTACTTTCAGGATATATCAACACTTCAGTCCTTAAATACACACCCTTTGCACAATATAAGTCAGAATCGCGAATTTGGTTTGGTCACCAATTTTGGCGTTCAGTATTTACACCGGACACTAACGGAAATGGCCGAGCTTTCACGATTGAACAAGTAACGACTTTATTTATAGTGGATAACATATTTGGCAGAGCCAATTTACAATATGGTCCACATACATGCAACTATGGATGTCGCGACGTGCAGTCTAGCCAATCAAATGATCGCTTCGAGATCTGTTGAGGTCGAAAAGTTATCGGAATACTAAATAGAATTGAAAATTGACGATAACAAATTTCGTACAATTTTTTTTAAATATCGATCTAGTGAAATGTTGCGATGTTTAAGTGGCATGTTAGGTAAGTTATTCAGTTACACTAACTAAAAGGATGACCAGCTAGGCCCGTTTGTGAAGAATAAATTCAGCTTCAAGGCAAAATTCACGTTTACAAGCGGGTAAATCTGGGTAGTGCTGAACGCCTAAACTAGCGACCAAATTAAAGAAGTGTGGTTCCTGATTCTGACGTTCGCCGTGTAAAGTGTGTGTATTTCTGGACTAAAGTGTTGATATATGCTGAAAGAAAAATATAGTTGCTACTCGCTGATACCCGTAATATACCATTGCAATGAATAATAAACCTACACGGCTACAAATGTGACAGGCACTTTTATATTCGGCAATTCTGTCAGTAGCCTGTCATATATAGTAAACAGTGGTAAAATCTGATTTGGCTGGGGGAGTATTTGGGTACGTGCTGACTGCCTATGATCATAACTCTGACACAACTAAAATATTAGAAATGCATAAAACACATACATGTGAACACAGCATGTGCAGGACATAGATAATAACAGACTGTGCATATAAACGTTTTAATTTTATGTATAACTGATGTATTGAAACAAGTTAAAAAACACAATGTAGAATATAATACTATTCTATTTGTAGAATACTATTCTGTTTTCACTGGAATGTCTGGTATGGATCACACTATCTACCATATATATGAGACGGACCTTGCAACTATTAACTTATCGGGACCTATATTGTTGACCATATGAACAGACTGAATGCTATCAGTAGGGATTTTGAAGACATATTTGACCTTCTACAAATATTTGCAATTATTGTAAAGTGGTTGGACAATCATCTACTAAACATTGCTGTGTACAATGACCGCTGCAAATCACAATCTTCGAAGCTGCTAACTGATGATTACGCCAACATAGATCTTAACAAACTGACGGACAATTGCCTCTATAAGACGGCATAATAGTACAGGCCTTCACAGACGTAAGTTAATCAAATGACAAAACAAATCAAAACATCAAATCATTGTGCTAAATCAAGACCAACTTCATCGGTATTAACATTTAGTGATGAACTGAAATTGCAAATTCGTCTAAATAAAACGAAGTTTTTCGTTTTAGGAGGAAATTGATTTTGGAATTAAAGGTAATATTTAAGACAATAACTCAGAAAGTCAGATAAATGTTTTGGAATAAACTAATCCTCGGAGAATTAAAACATTCTGCGAACTACTGTGAGCAAAATATTTAAGAATTAGTGCAAAACAGATTAATATCTGTTAAAATGTACAACGCATTTAAAAAAAGCCCTCTCGACGCCTGGATCAAAGTGAAGTATAAACAAACTAACAAAGAGAATGTCGACACGAGATAATGGAAAAAACTCGCCAGGTCAGGTCAGTGGGGTAAGGAGAGATATTTGAATGATAACCAAAACTTCTAAATATAGTGATAAGAAACAGACAAAACATATTTTTACTATGACTGACCGTAAGTATGTACTCGTAGGGAGACATTGATGCGCATTGTTGATTGCGAACGTGAGGTAGAAGTTTGCATAATGGTAAAGTGACTATTGCCAAAAAGTCATCAATTTTAGGAGTAGGTAGGACTAGTCTGTCAATAAGACATTCCTCATACATGTACCAAACTGTTCGGATAATACTATAATACATATAACTGCGACTGCCGGCATCAATTCTCAAAAATGGAAGCATTTCGAAAGATCCAAGATGGATTCCAAGATGGCCGCCTTTTTTTATAAATCAATATCACATCATGAAAATTACAGGAATATGACGCATTTCTTTGAAATTACATATAGTTTCCTTAATTGTTTTAGAGACATGCATTTTCAAATACTATATTCAAATACTATATTAAGTCAGACAGGGAAGGCAACACTCAACTTAACCTGCCGAGCACCGAAAACACTAAAAACACACTAAGCACTGAAAACACGGCATCCCGTCCCGAAAGTCTGCCGCCTAAGCCAGTCAAACCAAAACAGAACGAGAGCCATGTGACGAGAAAACAACAACCGGACACCACAAGGACAATCTGCAACATATATATAGTGTACATGCAATTTTGAAAGATACGAAGCAGCCTTGTGCTGGACAACGAAATTGCAGAATGGCACATACAAAATGAACAAAGTTCAATAAAAAGGCACAAAGGCGAAATATTTTTGTATTTTTGTATTTTTACTATAAAGTGGACAATACATACATAGAAGAATGGCTTCCGCCTTGGTACGGACAGCGACTAATGTCACTTGGGGCTTAAACGTTTTACAGTGCACCAAACCTCACACTTACCCAGTAGACAACCGTATAGCAATTACAGTGTAAATAAAAGTTTCCCGCCATGTAATGCCCTCTAACAGAATGGCCACAGTGATAGGTAATAAAAGAATGTAAAACATGAAACATAATATAAATAACGTCCATCGAGTAGCACAGTCAGTACTCAATAACATATCAGAAGTCAGAGCAACAAGAGAGCAAAACATTTAAGGGTACGACAAGACAATGTAACAAGCATGCATCAATGCCAGTCGTCAAAAAAGGCTTGAGGTTAGGTATATCATAGAGTCTGTATATTGTCCGGTCATCGCACAACACTTTCATGTCATTAGAGATATATGTATAGTAATGAATATGTGCATAAAAATTCAGTTTTGCCATGTTAGTAAAACAGTACTAAAACAATAACTGATTTCAGTTCAAAACATACTTCAAGTAAGGACATATTTGTAATACATGTACGTTTAAGTGCAATAAATTAAGGTGAAACCAATATATGAGATCTTTGCTTGACATACATTTCAAGTTTGTATCCAGAGAGAAGAAACGAATGCCACATCACGCATTTAATTCACACAAACAAGAAGAAACGGATCTCAATAAGAACATGAACCTATTTAAACACACACACGATGTATATATTGAACTAGGTTAACATTTCTAAAATATCCTTAAAAACGGCAAGAAATGTCAAACATCAAATTAACACAAATCTCAGACACGCATTAGAATTCCGTTGGAAATAATTTAACAATTCTAGACAATACAGAGATAGATACCATAGACCTTGTTGATGTTACATAAAGAGATGCGTTTGTTTAGGCGTATTAATCGATGTTCGTCATTCTTTGTTTGGGCGTATTAATCGATGTTCGTCATTCTTTGTTTGGGCGTATTAATCGATGTTCGTCATTCTTTGTTTGGGCGTATTAATCGATGTTCGTCATTCTTTGTTTGGGCGTATTAATCGATGTTCGTCATTCTTTGTTTGGGCGTATTAATCGATGTTTGTCATTCTTTGTTTGGGCGTATTAATCGATGTTCGTCATTCTAATGTCAATCATACAACTTCTTTACGTAAATATATTGTAATATTCGTTTCTTTACGACGCCTACAAACATTCTATACAAGAATACTGATAAAACCGCCTATAGACCGAAAGTACAATGAGTTCAATGCATTGGACATTGGCAGGGAGAAGGCCCTATGTTTGAGATAGTACAATGTAATTACTACATATTTTATCAATGTTGTAATTATGTGGGATATTTTGATTAAAACGGCTGATTATGATGATTTGTTTTTAAACTTAACATGAACACTTGTAGTAAGATTCTGTTGCAGTATGCTCATTGTCACTTTCTGAATCTTGTTGACACATTTCTCGTTCATGTTTGTGTATGGCATTGTGACTGATGCTTGTAGTCTGTGCTATATTTGTATATATTGTGACTTATGCTTGTAGTCTGTGCTATATTTGTAGTGTTGCTTTTGTACCGTTTATGTTAAGTTCTGCTTTTACTGTCTGTTCTTTCATTATCAAAAAATACCAAAGAACAAAATATTCGAAAATCAATACTGAATTTATTACCTAAAATGACAAAATAATGTAATAGCAAACTGGAAATTTCTCTTTTATGGATCGCTGTATATTTGTTTTATAATCATGCTACCCAACCAATAATAGTAATTTGTACGACCATTGCTTCAATCCTACACACAGAACAGATCCATAGCCAATGTAACCAATAGGAAACACAATTAAATAACAATTTGTTTTGTTCTGGTAAGCTCGATAAACATGCATAAGGGTATGCCCAAAACAACAAAATGGTGTTATTTTGTTCAAGGCATCTAATTAATTTACAACCTGTGGATATTCAGAGAGACACTGGACGAGATAGATACTTACGGCCACTTGCTAAGTTCTTTGGTGGCACACATGATACTACATAATGTATCATAAAGCCAAAGGTGGTCTAATTAATTGCATCGGCATATTTTAGATTAAACGCGGTGTAACCTTTAAACTATGCTATAGAAATTTGACCGCTACCGCTGTGATTAATTAACCCAACTCGCACTAAGCTCATCCCTGTCCTTGTAGAATTGAACAAAGCATATGAAATATCAATGATTTAGTAACAAGACTTCCATTAAGCTTGCTTCACCATTGCAACCCAATTTTATCCCCTTTGTGGATTCAATGGCATTTATATGAAGATGGAGATCACGCTTCAACTCTTTTAGAATGTTAGTTCGACTCAGACAGATTGTTCAAGGCAGAACTGTATAATTCATTTCGTGCCATTCCTCCATAAAATGTCCCTAGAGTCGATGCTATGGAAAAGAATATATTATTAATAACATCGGATCTTGTCCATCGTGCCTCGGGAACAAAACTTTCTGTTTTATGCTTAAAGCAGGAATGTGTCACCAGACAGACATCTGCATTTGTTGTGAATAGGATGTAAAGCATTCATCTATCAATAACACAAATTGTTGTGATATTGCAATCATTTAAAGCATGGTGAGGAAGGAAGAAATTCGAAATATTTCATTACGAGTGCTGACAAACTCGTATACGTGTAAGGAAATATGGTGCTTACTAAATCTCGTGCATTTGTTACAGCCCTATTTACTATACACAATACATGTACTAGTATGTAGATAAATCCATGAGCATTGTCAACGGCTGACCATTGAACATGGCGCACATCTAAGTTTGATTTGACAGTAACCGTAAGATCTATGAATGCCTTGGTACTGGTTTCACAGCGAGTTTACCTACAATGTTAAGCTTTGATGTCGGGTTTTAACAATGAATCAGACTCTAACAAACCCATGCGTGCCCTTATCTTGTATTGCTATCAATGGGTTATAGAAATTTGTCAGAGAAAGTAACAGTGAAAATAACAGTGAAAATAACAATTTGTGATTTTCACCGTTTTAGAAGCTGGTTCCAGTATCATGCAGAAAAAGAAAAGTAACGTTAACGGCGACGGGCTTTAAAATGCGTTACATCATTATGACGTCATAATTGTCACGTCGTGTCGTTCTAATTTAAATGTGATTTATCCAATTAAGCCAATTACGCTACCATTTTAAGAGCAATTGAAACTTATAATAAGCAGAAAAAGTTTCGATCTTTGGTCCAAATCAATTTTATTTCACTCAATATTTAATTTGCTGTGACCTCTCAGTGAAATAAAGTTAAATCATACACCCATATCAATAAATATTCCCTATATATATATATATTAAATTATGGTTGTAAAGGCAATATATGGAATTTGAAAATAAGAGTTAGGTTAAGAATTTCGTTAGGGCATTGATAAAACAGTCTGACCCACAATATAACAAAGTATATAGAGGATATTTGTTGATTTTGGTGAAAGATTGAATTTTATTTCACTGAGTGATCACAGAAAATCAATAATTAATTTTCTGTGATCACGAGTGAAATAAAATTGATCTTACACCAAAAATCAACAAATTTTCTGTTTATTATGTGCCTCAATTTCTCTTACGACGCGAGAATTATGACGTCATGATGACGTAACGCATATTTTAAAGCCCGGCACCGTTGACGTTATGTTTCTTTTTCCACATGATACTGGAATCAGCTTCAGAACAGTGAAAATAGCAAAATGGTAATTTCACTGTTATTTTCATTGTTATTTTCACTGAAAAAGCTCCATAATCCATTGAAAGCAAATAATAAACAGTTATAATCACATCACGACGAGCATGGTTTAGCAATTACCAGTAAGAAGAGTAAGCACCATGTAATTGTCGTGTGAATACTTAGTGAGTACTGATTATTAGAAAGCTAGCACCTCCCTAAAGCAATCAGAATGGAAATATTTGCTTGTTTCAATCTACATTCAGTGCGTTTGGATCGAATAGTTAGCACTTACTAACAGATCAGTAAATCAAGCGATGGACAAATTCAATAAAACGTATACAACATCACACTCAAACGATATAGAAAATTACCATTAACGCCTGATTGTGTCTGCTTGCATGCCGTGTAATATTCACAGGGACATAAAAGCTTACAATAAGGTTTACCACTTCGGTCCTCCATATTTCGTCCAAGATAAAGGAAATCAACAACGTTTGGTCGACGGGGCATCGTTTGTACAGCAATACTAATGAAATTGAGACTTGTCAGTGTTGGACCAAGGTAACATATATTATACCTTTATTTGACACGATGCCAAAGTGAGCAGCGAGGCAGTAAATAACTTGTAATTGGATCAATACAATGTAGAAACCAAATATTGTCTAGACACGTTATGTCGATATAAATTAGACCAGAAAACAAGTTTCGGACAGACAATCAATGTACAAGTGACATAAGTCAAATACACAAGAAAGTGCCAATAAATTACCGTAGGGTATCATTGATAAAAAAGCACATGCAATTTCATATTCAGTTATATTCCCTGTATACAGATTCATCCCTCAAAGGTCCTAGAATACGACTATAGGGCAAGCGTCTACCTTATAAGTATGTAAGGAAATGAAAGTGTATTACGTTTGCCCTTAGTCGTGCCATAAATGGCTTCAATTAATTTGATCTGGCTTCTGATATGTCATAGAGTACACAACCACGTGTTTCGGTCTACGAATTGACTGTTTTATATATCTATGTCTGGTTACAGCATTACCCTTAGATCAGTTTCTCAAGAAGATGACAGACCGCGATGTTCTTGTTTGCAGTTCTTGAGACGTTTGTGTCGCATTTTAACTGGCTCCATCTATAGATGCTGTTTTTATGTTGAAAAGTGGCACTTCTTTGAAACTCGTATTTGCTATGTTATTGTTACTAGTGCACGTGTAAGCATGTTTTATATATGCCTTAAGTAGTCACATTGAACTAAATGTCGGAAAACATTGTTCCCCATATCCATCACAGTGGTAATACAATACCGGACAAGATAAAGGTATATTGCCAAGGACTGAAGTTAATAAAATTGAATCCCATTTAACAGGGACAAGGGGAATCCAGTATTACTGTACAGACACCTACAAGCCTAAACATATCGGCAGCTTATCATGTTTATGTTGCCGGAACTCTGTGTATGTTGTTGGCATATTTGTACGCATTGCTGCTTAGTACGCTTGATAATAAATACATGTTATAATAATAAAGAATATACGACACATGTTATTCTAACTAGGATGTCACTTAAAGGTGCTGCTTTACAGATTGGGCTTAATTTTTGTATATCGTGATTTTCCAACCTAACTAAGTATTGATGTAACAGAAAGCCACTGAAGGTTGCTTTATGACAGATTTGGTGCATATTAAGCAATTTTAAACACTCTCGATATCGCCCACTGAGTATTTTGTTCTTGGAAAAAGCGTAACCATGCTTTGTGAATTATGTAATTCACAATGGAAACAAATTTTAGGCAATTTAAGTAATAGTAGTGTTAATTCTATAGGGTATAAATACCTTATAGAATTTGTGATGTAAAAATACTAAATAATTTATTTAGTTATTTTGGATGTCAGTGTGGTTTTTTATGGGATATACAGCCAACTATACCAAAATTACGAAAATATTTGACAATTTCATTTTATTTTTGCAATACACCAATATGTGAGGCAGTCCCTTGAATTAACACAATGTTAATTCGTATACATTTTATGGTTCAATTTATGATATATTAATGTAATTTATTTCATTCTAAATTACCACAATGTTCTAATGAAATGTCTACAAATTGATGCGTTAGTAGCGTTTGTAACTCATTGTGTGTTTTTTACTAGCATTCGATAATTGTAAACACTTGTGCCAGACGCATCAACTACAATGCGTTTGATACAGACCGAAAATAACAGAGACGTTTTTGTATTATTATGACACTTTTGTTGGTATATCGAAGCTAACTAATTTGCTACGGTTTATAAATGTTTGTGTTTGTCTCAAACTTGCAACTAATGCAGGCAGCTATGTAGCAGTTATGTGCATCCGATAACAATGTACGCCAACATTGTTTCCATCCTCATGGTCGTAAAGCCTAGGTGCGCCAAACACATCTTTATAAGTTATTCATTAGACTACATTGTAAGAGTACATTTTAATTTTTAGTCGTACAAAAACAATGTGCATACCGTTAGGTGAATTTACATCCAGAAGTTAAATGGATACTTTATTCTCATGAGAAATTAAATCATGTATATTTGAGTGAAACTGGTGGTGCAAATTTGTATAAAAAGAAATATATGGGCCTAAGAAATTATTCCCGACGAACTACGGACATCTTGATGTTTTTAGAATGTTGAATTCACGTTAATCTTCTGATCAGATATGTCTCAATTATGTTGGTTATCAAAGTATGCATAACTGATCAATGTATTGCTCTTGTAATATTGATGTTGTTTGCACTAAAGGGCTTCAGGTGCTAGAGATAGTCGAAACAGCATGAGCGCAGCAAACTTACACAAAAGAAAATCACATATTACAACTACAGGTCATGAGAACAAACATAAAACTGACGAGACAAAATGAAACTCAACAATTACCAGTCTTGTTGTAGTAATGTACTACGACACATACTTCCGTCTTGGCCCTGGGCCGACAAATTTATAAATGACATCATTCATGTAGAAGCATTGTAAAGTCTATACTCATTGTTTTTATGCATCAATGCAATCATCTTATGCATTGTCATCGTGTTATGGATAAAACATTGCAGCTAAACGATAATAGAGTATCGGACATGGAAGGCGGCACTCAACTTAAACAGCCGAGCACAGAATTCGTCACTCGTACAGTTACCATACGCAACATTGTGGGGAGTGGTGGCCTAGAGGTAGGGCGCGCGCTTCGGGATCGAGAGGTCCCGGGTTCAACCCCCGTCTGGACCACTGCTTAATTTCTCTGAGCACGAATAACCCACACGCTCCACTCGACCAAGGTGTGAATTGGTACCTGTGAGGGCTGTGTCTGAACATGTTCGATAGTCCTGGGCGCCGAAAATCGATGTTGACTGCACACCAACCAGGAGATAAATAGTCTCCCCAGGGAGACTCGAACGTAGGTTTCCATAGGTAGCCCAATGAACAGGGGAAGTTTAAATGTCAAAGGGTGGCTGAACGGCTGAACTGCTGAAAGCAGCCCTAGAAAATTGGTAACTTAACTTTTTTTAACATAAAAATGTTTTGAGGTTTGAGCAACAAGTTCAATAAATTTGTTATGGCTTTGATTTGATATGAGTTTATAAGGTCCTTGTATCGGCATATACCTTTCGGTAATCTGGTTTTTTGTAGAACCCAATTTGTCATGGCTCCCCCCATCCTCATATTTATGGTCTTGTGTAGATGCTGCTTTCAAAGTTCGTATCCACACTGGCTGCGTTTATGTGAAAGTATATTCTAAAGCAACAAAAGCCATTGAAGAATTAATGACCGTTATTGATGAGAAATAAACTAATTAAATGATCATTGAAACGTACAATACCGGACCCAATACCGTTTATTGTGTTTGACAGTTGCGCAATTACAGTCTATAATCATCCATTGATATAACATAGAGCTAATTGCAGCTCAATCAATGACAAACGAATACATTCTACAACTCTCCGAGCTATATTGGCTTTCCATTATTTCTACATTAATGGACGGCAATATTAACAACCCTCTTTCACTTCACAGGCCAATGAATTGATTTTCATCGCTCTCTGCTTTCCTTTTATGTGCCGTGCCTTTGTAATTCAAATAAACATGATGATGAAGCACATTGGATCAGAAACAAATGGATGTAATATCGGTGTAAGAATGTCATTAGAAATACATTTACGTCATCAATATATAATAAGAAAACACTCTTTAATACAACAAAGTCCATTTGCGGTTTTATCTGTGCTTTATTTACCGTCTGGTGAACTATATCCTGAGAGTCTTATACCGTTGTCATGTTATCAATCATAACCTCACGAAAGACAATGATTACTTACACAATAGTATAAATAAAAAAACATACTCGTATAGAAGTGACAGAAACAAACTTAACGTTAACCTGTTATGTGTTTTTATGTTTTCTGTGCTCGGAAGTAGAGTGCATCCTTTCTTGTTCGACTTTCTATTATATTTTGTATTTAAACGAATCATTACGCTTGTGTAAATAACAGCCACCTGTTTTATCAAGCTGGTATCCTTATGCCATTGTGGTCATGTTTTGATATGTATGTGATACACTAGTATTTGACCATCTGCTTTGAAAAACATTAATACATGTTAAGCAGCTTTCGTAATAACAGTAGGTGTTTTACTTGAGCATTTGTATTGTGTTTATATTAAGTGAAAAACATTATCATCAAATTGGCGTCTATTCTAAGTTTTGTACTTTGACCATAGGCAACTATTCAAACAAGACCTTCATCAACATACAATAAATGACAAAACGGAAGTGCCATGATCGGATTTTTTGACCTTCTATAATTTCTAATCATGCCTATCTAAACCATCAGACTGTTTGCATCTTGACCTGTACTAGACGCCTTTGATGCAATCTACACAGTATTCATATCCTTTTCAACAGCTATCTCGTCTTTGATTTCCGTCAATTATAGCATTAGTTTACAGAAAACAGCCCGTCAAACAGTCGCTTCATGACTTTATTTCCCGGAGGTAAAACCTAGATTGATGTTGGGATTTGATAGAATGTTACATGCTATTACCCTAATATAAAATACAATGTATGCTTTTCTAAGCTTTCCCAATCTCATTTACCCGAACGTCTGGGTCGTATGCATGTATTTGCATTAACAGTTTTACACACATTAAACTTTCAAACCATGTTGAACTTGCATTAGTCGAATTGTCCGTTAAGTCGAGGTGTCTAAAACGAATAACAACATGGGGTGGTATTCAATATTGATTTCATTTAATTGGTAGAATAAGGATAGCCAATCATATCGCCTGTTACTGACTGAAAGTTGTTTGATACGGTATGATCTGATTGGTTGTCCTTATATTTAAGTCAAGTAAGATCAAAATTAAATACCACGCCAAGTCCACCTTCAAACGGTTATGTCGTTTTTTAAGGCGAATCCCCATAAGCACTCGGGATATCGAGACTAGACTGGATTTATTGATATTGATGTCACATGATATTGCATCTATAGTCACGACAGCGTCACTTAACACAGCTACCAGACATACCACTTCACACACATTCACAATGGAATTATCAATGATTACATTTAATGTCAAAACATATCTGAGTGTTGCATATGATGGCTGTACTTTATCTAAATACCAGTTGAAACATATGTCCAATACAATGCATAGAACTAAGCATTTACGACTGCTGTGTGAGAATACACGACACATACATTACAACTTATAACACCATTTCAACGTACATATTTATGTAACAAGATGAGGTTAAAACAGACTAAGCACATCTCGATTAAGGTAAGTAGCATTTGCATATCCTATTTGTCGTCTGTGATCATACCTGCAATATTGTATTGTCGGTCAACATCATACGTTCACGTACATAAGTCATACACACTTGCCGACTTCCAATTGTGATAGGCAATTTTATCTAATAGTATTTTTCTATGTAGATAAAATTAAAACACTACATAGTTCGTACGGTGCAAACATTTCTAACAACATTACATACTATTTAAAGCTCGTGTAAAATGATGGATATTACCTTAGTGCAATATGAAAGTATTCTCGATGCTAGAAACCAAGATCCAACAGAAATATGTTGATGTTTTATATGTGAACCAGTCTGATCTCAAAACCAAAAGTCAAGTATATGAAAAAAAGATGATGATTATAATATTAAATAACCACCAAATTACATGTACATGCATCGTCTCAATACGTTTGTTGTCTACTTGAACTGAACCTTGCACGTACAGGTTCAATGTAATTAAACACATTACGTTTTCTCAATTTTGCCTTTATTATATTATAACTTATGTATGATTAAATTATGCTTAATTATATTTTATCATATGTTGTACTTCAGTATAAGAATGTACAGGTGTCGACAGAGACGCTAGTGTATAAAACATATCGAGTACATTGTACCACCATAACTGTGTCTGTAATGTTTTTGAAGGTTTATGACGCACGCATCCTTTCCTAAGTTGAACGAAAGTATGATTGTTATTTTGATATTCTCTTGGGTAGGTTAACAGATATAAGGGCGGTGATAATAACGTTCGGCTGCATCTGCGAACAGAAAGAATAGAACGAAATTATAACTGCAATTTATAGAACATTGAACTCTGTCCCTACGAATATCCCTATTGACTTACATGTACACCGTTCCACAACGTTACATGGCACCATTTCTATGTACTGCTTGCGATCGACCCATGTAATTGTTTTATATGTACATGCCCAGTGATACAACTATAGTACATTTACCACATTTCAAGGTTTTACCTACATACGTGTACGAATAGTTGACTGGTATGTATCCATTTACATCCTCATAGTTCATTCAATACGACAATGTTAATTTAATATGACAATATTAATTGGATGTAGTATCTTTACAGTAACTCATATTAGGCGTTATTGTTCATTTTGATTTAACATCATATTTCGCGATGTTATCAGGTTGTATATTTGCCGAGATCAATAAAAGATCGAATCACAAATTCCACACGAACAATGACAGTGGTTTATAAAATAACATTTATTTGAGATGTCACACAATTAACATTATACGACAATAAGTCTATGACTTTCAATAAGGAATTATTTGGGTTTTTTCCTGTGATTCAAAAAGATAATAACCAATCTATACCAGGAACCCCAACACTAAAAGGAAACAGAAACCAGAAACGCACGAAAAGGAGAAACATAAATGGAATGGCACAGACCACAAGCACACGCCATAATGACAAACACACAAAAAACAACCTTAGTCCTAAGAGACCACATTTAAGGCATTTTTATAACATTCAGCAATTTTTTTGTATGGAAACTAACAAGAGCATTTCAGTATAAAGGGCGCCAGGCTAGACTGGTTTTCGGTGGTTTATGTAATAGAGGTTTTATGTATTATTTAAATAGATGTTATACTAATGGACCAAGGAAATGAAGTAGCCGTCTGTGTACAGAATAATGCAGAATAAATGTTAGGGTATATTAAGCAAACTAAATTACTTATTGTAAAGATGTAAAGACCCTTAATGTTTTACCGTAATGGATAGCAACCGAAATTTTAAGTGTCATTTAATAGAACTGTCTGCTGCAATTTACTTATTGCTATTATAATGCATTATGCTTTTATAAGTGCGGCTCTTGCAGTATACACATGATTGCACGGATTGTTGAACCAGTCTACAGTCGAACATGATATGTGTTTAAAATCATCTACAATATGCAATTAACTGTATCAGTCATTAACAGTTTCAGCAGCAGTAACTTGTATGTGCAACATCACTAGCATTTAGTTAACATCATCAGAGGTATATACATCACCGACGAAAAATTAATGTACAATAAGTTCAATCAGCAGCAAGATTCGTATATAGTTAAACACTAACAATTACCTCAGCTAAATTTCAACATCAACAAGGATTGATTTATCAAATTCATCTATTATATGTGTGTTTCATGTGTTTCCAAAATAAACAACCTTTATTTAGCTTCAGTTAAATGGAAAATGCGATCAAAGAAACAATATTAACCAACTATTCATCAAATGTATCACTTATCGAATTGTTATTAATAATGTAAACGAAGCAATGACCTGTTTCACCTCTAGAATGTTCGACGCCTCACCGACATGCACTTCCTTCCTTTTGGATACAATTTTGATAACGCGTGGCTGGATTGTGTGAAAATGACATAATCTGATTGTATACATATTTCATTGGTTGATTACGTCCGAGACAGTTGGTGATCAACGATAGATCCATCATGAATGTTTACCATCACTGTAATTACTGACCTCATAAATTAGAAATGTTCCAACGTGATCTCGCCATTGTCGCTGTAGAAAGTTTTACTATTATATAATCGTAAACATTCGAACCCCGTAATGCCAAAAGCAGTCAGAAGGAGATAATTTGTCAAAATATACATTAATAAATAAAAGGGAAAATATCTTTTGACACATACGGAGCATTACAAGTAGATCACGCTTTTATTTACGATTAATTAGAAGCTCTTGCCCAAATACCTCATATTCAAATGTCGTCTGATCCATTGATACCAAAGCCCTCTTCGGACCAGGGACCCGATCTGAAATGCCACATGGTCCATAGGTTGTCAGTGGCTAGGGTGCATTAAAGCCATCTTATTTGAGTTGGTACTGGTCCATGTTTAGATTATTGTTCGGTAATCAAACGATTGTTACCTAAATTGTTTCTTGACGAGTGTCATACCTCATGATCGTCTGATCACGCTGTGACGGGAGATGAACGGGAAATAATGGTGAATTGTATTTAAACGTTTAGTCCATTACCAAGGTTCTTTTTTTCTTAGAGTGGCATATTGCCTGATTACACATATAACACAGTTTATAAAAAATACTGCAAGTTGTTTGAGGAGTTTACGTTCTGATTATTTGGTTACAACGCCAACTGCTGCATATAAACACAACACAAATCGCATCACCAAATATAGCAAAGTATAGCTAAAATTCATACACCAAATTTAACTAAATGTCCAACACAAACTATAGCTAAAATCTACAATTAAGTATAGCTAGAATTCCAACACCTAATAGCTAGAATTCCAACGCATAATATAGCTAAATATACACCACCGAATATAGCTGAAACTCCAACACTAAATATAGCTAAAATTTCAACACCAAATGTAGCAAAATCGCACCACTAAATAAAGTAAATAATTACACCACCAAATAAAGTAAAATATTGCACCACCAAAATAAAGCAAAAACTCACACAGCCAATATAGCCAAAATCGCAATACCAAATATAAAATCCTCAATAATAAATATATAGCAAATGAATGCAATATCAAATAAAACAAATACTCGTACAGTAAACACCGCACCACAAATTTTAAAGTATAATGCTTAAAATACAGGCGTTGGTATGAATGGCAAATACAGTAGCAGAAACGCGACAACAAATATAGCAAATCGCACAGGGAAGGCAGCACTAAACATAACACGCCGCGCACAGAAAACATAAAACTTACAAGGCAAAATGACCTACACAAAATCGAACGAGAAAACGATCCACCAAAGTCCAAGCTGTCAAAAAGCTAAATAAACCAGTTTCAGTAATCAAAACAGCTGAATGCCCAAACACGATGTTGTTCCATAAAACAGGTACTTCACACATCACGTTGTCACAGACCAAGTACCTAGAGCGTCAATCATAAGTAGTAAATAAGTTAAAACATGAAGATCGATACACGCTAATACCAAGTACTTATTAAGATTTACTAAAAGATGAAAGCGATGACAAACCATGATACCAGAACTCAGACAACTGTAACTGTGATGGTTCATTTAATGAACGATTTAAGCTTATGATAAGTATACTTAATTAGTGATGGCATGCATAACAATTGCATTTAAATAAATGAATATACTAGAAAGACAACGAGGCAAGGACTGCATCTCGTGTTAGCCAAGCTTCCTTGAGCTAGAAGAAAAGAAAAGAAAGTTAAGTATATGATCTTATCCTAATCGATTGCTTATATGAATCGAGCGATTGTGAGGATTAGATCGATCGAAGGATAAACATAATTACTTTCATTTATGGGGTTTAAAACCTAGCCATTATGTTAAATGACGTGAATGATCAGGTGATGACAGGGGTTAAGAAACTGAACATTTACAGACACATGGTAAACACATCGTCTTCATGGTTGTGTATATACGGGGGGGGTAAAAAGTTCATGCACTGGCCCGTTCATTTTATTATGCGCTACATTGTATGTGATTGAATTCTTTGTTTTGCCATCTTAAAATATATTCAATTCTGTACTAAGAAACCAATAACAAGTTGGCTACATGCTAATAGTAATAAAATATTTAACCGATTCAAAAGATGACCGACAGCCACCGGCGCACTTTTCGTCGTCACGACGTCGTTCAACGTCAGCACATCTGTCACGTTTGGATCGAGCATCGGTTATTCTTTCACGAAGTGTGGTCTTGCCCACTTGATACACTTTTATCATGTTCTGATCCACTGATCGTTAAAGCTTAAAACGCGCATATAATAATTTCCGCCATTATGAGATGTGCGATCGACAATAACACACCTATATTCTAGCATCGTCACCCATAATGTTTATTCTTAATTATGTGTAATATTGCTTTATCACAAGGCGCCGAATTGGGGTTATAGGCTAAATGTGTATAGTTTTCAATCATAATTTAGCCTCGAAAACGTCCATTTGACAACTTCAGTTGTATGTGTCGCATTTTTGTCATCGCAAAAATGTTTTTAAAGTTTGAAAGAAATGCCCGTGAAGTCTGACCGGCGCGGCCTTTGCTGTTTGAAGTCCTGGGATCAAACACTCACAAACCATAGACAGTTCCGTGATACTGTGTTGAACTGTCGTATACGAGTACCTCACCGGCTTACCGGAAACTCAATATTACTGCCTATTCTGTATAAATATGTGTCTGTCACAGGTAACGAAAGATTTGACCAGTTCACTTCTTTCATCACACTGCTGAATAGGTCTACTAACGATAAGCACCATCTAACTCTTTCATCGCTACATGTCTTATGTCATTTAAACAGGAATAGTCCTAAGACAGCCTCATTTTTTTACATACTTAAGTGGTATGTTCTAATCGTATCCAAATGTTGGGGCATATCTGTGTAAAGAGCATTATGCAATGGTGTTTCGAAATTTTGAGCGTAACGTCATGATGAAAAGTGCGCCGACGTCATAAAATTCGATTAAAATCGCGTTACCCAAATTCAGATATATTTGGCGTCACGTCAGTATGCATGCAACTAGCGAAATATACATTAGGTTGATGCTACGGTCTTAATGGTTACGTCGGTGGTTTAAGATATCAAGTCGGATGACGATTCACAGAATTATAAGTATATGTTGTAGGTCAAGTCCATTATAATTTTAAAGTGCGCCGCGGGGCATTTTTTAAATTACCATAGTAACCGCCACATACTTAGCAAAATGTTTTATTCGCTGAAAATTCGAAAACTTATTAACTCCCTTATATTATTACACGCTATCCATGCGCTCTTTTATGAGGAACAAATCCATTCTGTTCTAGAATATATGGGTATTGGAGTGTGACTCAAAATAATTCGTCTTTTATCAATTGTTTTATGCATTCCGTCCACTATAACAACTTGCGTTGTATAAAACGTCCAAAACGTCGCAAAACTGCACTATAGGACAATCTTCCTCCAAACACACAATAAAGTGTGTCGGACTTATTTAAAAGCAATCTTATTGAATTTTTAAAAGTAAAAACTTAACTAAAATAATTTTATTTCAAGGTACAAATGTACTATGACTATTAGTTTAGATATTACGTTTCGAATATCGACTAAGCTACAACACATCGCGAAAACGCGTACATAGGACATTCTTCCTCCACACGCATTATTGTAATTATCTCAAAAACTATTTTATCACATACCATGTGGTCCAGGAGTGCCGTAAAGCCGTGACGTAAATATCGTTCGGCACTCCCAGACCGTGCAATAAATATTTAAATTAGCTTGACGTGACGTTAGCCAATCAATGCATTGATCCGTCACTGACGTTAGGATAATATCAACGTCACCATGATGTCGCGCTCATTGTACCGCTAAATTTTGGCTGAAACATACGCAGCGCACATCATCCTTCTGAACAATATTGAGCGTTTTCTAAGGTTATGTGATGAATAGAATCTTACATTCGTGCTCATTACATACGGGTTTTATTAAACTCGTCGGCAAAAACAATATATCACTTGTCCACTCGTTTAATAAAACTCGTATGTAATGAGCACTCATGCAAGATCCTCTATGTCTAGCATGCCTTGGGATTTTGATATTTATGATATAACAAAAATAATATTTTGAAATTGCAATCATAATTATTTTATATATACATTTAAAATGTAGTTGTGTCCTAATTTTGCGTCTTATGAAATTTTTCAGCACTTTTTGGCAAAATTACACTTTTTCGTGTTAACAGTTTATTGTTTTACTTTTTTGTTTTTCACACCCGTGATTTTTTCAAGATCATATGTTGAAACACGCTTCTTCTGGTGCTGACCGGTGAAATATCCCGCCAATTAAAAGTTATTTTAAAATGGCTGTTTTTTTATGCCGATGACCAATATTTTGTGTTACAAATTACACCCAGTTGTTTGTATATTCCCAGCGTCTTGTCTCCCATTTTCTACTTCATTGCGGTTTTAACATTTTTCCTATAAGTATGTGGAAGACATATGTTCAGCCGAAGATGGCATGTAACTAACAAGTCCATTGATATATAACCAGTCATATGTATGGTATTGGAGCGACGTTCAATGTTCCATTAATGTATTTTACGTTATACCGACGACATTTTATGTATATTTAAAAATTATATTATCCAGCATTGTATGAATCCTAACATTCAATTACGATCTGTCTAGTCAGTATTAGGATTTGGCAAACTGTTGGTGATCAACTTTTGTCCTGGTTTAGTAAGGTAAAAAAAATATATATATATATATAGAAAACCACACTCTTCAAAGTATTATATCTAAATTCAATGAATATTGCCATTTTTGTGCCCATTAAATGAACACTCATTTTGATGTTACGTCAGATTTATTGCCATAAGTCACGTGACGTCTAGAAAACAAACTGTGTACACAGTTCTCCGTACACTCGTCACCATTTAGCCCTAGATCATTAGTATATTATGCAAAGCAAATTATCGGAATCAAGGGAGAGAGCGAGCGAGGGCACATACTTTGTCAAGGCACTAACAAGTGTACACTCAAGGCAATGTTACTGATTATTGTCCAGACAGATTTGATTCTCATTTTACCCTAATGTGTAGACTGTATCGCAACTATTAAGTTACGAATCCTATTTGCCAGGGATGTTAGCTACACTTGACGGGAATAGAAACGCATTTACATCCATAAATAACATTTGTAGACCCCCAACTGAATTCGAAATGTAAGTCTCACGCCATTAGGAAAGTGCCATTAGCCAGTCGAGAAAATGTCCTCAATCGACCGAACACCTGGATGTCAGAAGATACACGGTCGCATACTTTTACAAGGACACGCATTTCAGACTGGCAATTAAGTAGCAATACACGTCAATACTGGATTCCAACACAGTTTTATGAGCCAACAATATAGCGATAGATATGGATACAATTGGTAAATAATGAGGAATTGGTGACTACTAAAACTATAGTGTCAAGAATAAATACGATACTATTTTATCATATCAAGTCTGAGGATTGGAACATCCCCCCCTGGGTACAACAGCTGTAGGTCACGAGTCAGAAGACAAATCTTAGTTATGTGGTCAACCAAACATATAATAACAAGTCGGTCAAGGAAGGGACATCACTCAATAAATAACAGAAACAACCGAGAACGAAATTTACAAAAATAACACATACAACATACAATTCAGAGACAATCCCAAGTTCAAGTTACTATAACAATCAGTCAATCACAGAACAAACAAGCGAATTAGAACAACTACAAACCAAGAAAGGATGCACACCGCCAGTTACTAGAGTAAGAGACAGCAGACAAGAACTAGTCACATGGACAGCAAAATAGCAGCAGCCAACAGAAGCAGTTTCGTGAGTCAGAATACAAATCTTAGTTACCAAGTCCAGAGGCAGCAAATGAATTAATTCTACCAATTTATTTAAGGTTGATTGTGAAACAAGTCTTCCAGTTTTTATTAATCACTCTTACCACCTCATCCCCGATGTTATCCAGGATGGTAAGGGAAAAGAGAAGCCTTTGATCACGTGATTCTTTTTCATCAGACAATGTGACAATTTCAGCAAATCGTATATCATTGTGTGTTTCGTTATTTACTCTTTTTGGTGTGTAAATAAATGGTTGGACTGGAACGTGATTTTTGTCAGGATTTGGACGATTTTGCCTCAATCAGAGTACCCGGTAGCTTTTACCACTTACAACGAAACCCATCAAGAAAATGGCATATATTTATATTTGGTGTTTATTTTCAGTAGTGTTATCAGCTTTTTTTTGTCTTAATGGAATCATACAAACTGATGTTTGTCATTTTGTTCTGTTCTTGTCTTATGGTTCATGTTCCGGAATTGTTTGATTTACTGAAGCGGCAGGATGATGAAGTAGAGTGACGTGGTGTTGTAGATGATCAGTTTGTTATACAAAAATGTAGTTGTGTAGTCATGCTCTGCTGTTTATGCTGAGTAGTGTGTGTCTTGTACGATTGTTATTTTATTACAATAGCATAGTTCAACCAGCCATAAAATCAGTTTCCAGGACTCAAGTTGAAGTACTTTAAGTAACATGATCGACTACATTAACCATACGTCAATACACCAAGTAACATTGACTGTACTTTTATGGAATGGTAATGTATAATTATTTACTTTTATGAAACAAGATTTGCAGGGAAAACACAACAACGGTTGTTATTGACAATAAGTCAAAGAAATTGATTTTAATGATATTCAGACGCAATAAATTACTTCAACTTTTACTGTTTTTTTCTACGTTTTCGTTACTAGTCAAATCAGACGCTGTTTATTAATTATGAACGGTTGGCACAGATCGCTCATTGAAAAATGGGCTGCATAATGTTTAAATGCAATTTGCATGATTGGGATAAAACCACGTTAATAATTTGGTGCTGGAAACCGTAACTAGGCGGTATGAATTATACGAGTCATGTGCATATTAATAAACAATAAAAGATACTTAGGCGTGAATATAAATCCTGTATTTATACAATAGTCATAAGACACTAATAAACCATATAGTATTGTCATATTTTATGCGAACAGTCCTAGAAAAGAAACCAAAACTCTCATAATCTAAAATGGGTTGCAAATCTGATGCATAACAGCAAGGCAGATGTTCTCCCTTGTAGTGATTAGTCATGTAACATTGCCTTGTAATTTGTCACGTCTATAATAGAGCCGATACCAAAAAGACTTGTAGGTATTCTTGCATTCTGTCATTATGCGAGGGCTTTTGAAAACAAGTATACTGTTGTTCGAAAATTCTACGATTTGAATGAATAATTGGAAGACATATAGTACGTGCATTTGGCATTGCTTCGACGATGGCAGATGACAGTTTTAGTTTTGAACGTCCCTTGAATGCTTAAGTAATTCAGGGACGATTGCTTTCATACATTTGTACGCTGATAAACGCACCTGTTTCTCTAAATCTTTAAATTATGATTGCTTTATAAGTACCAAATATGAGTATCTCTTTCTTAACATGCAAGCGTTTGAAATAGCATTACTGAACTCTAGGCAACTTTAAAGGGAAGAAATGACACGTAGTTTAAAACTAAATCTAGTTAATTTCTCACACCTAACCTTTTAGTTTACTGAAGCCAAAAGCATGATCCTGCAACTATAAAACATTTTCTATAAAGCATATAGACATTCAAACCCATTACCCTCTTATTATTCCGTGAATAATGGATTTCAAAATGATGAAAACAATTCATAAAAGGAAAGTTTTCTTAATAATTTAGTAGATGTCATTACGCAGTACTTCGGGAAGATTTTATTGTTTCCTGTCGATGGTCGCAGTTTCAAGAGAAACGATACGCCAAGAAAATACCGTCACGTATTCTAGTACATGACGCTTCTTTAAAGTACAAATCATTCGCAATATGAATAACAAAACTATGTACAACTTATCCATACTTGGTGACATATATTTTATAGCTGAAACTAGGTCATTCACCATTTTATAGCTGAAACTAGGTTTTCCTGTTGAATTTCTAAGGTCAGACGTGTCATCAACGAAATACTTGGTATCAACCCTGGAGAGGTGTAAGTGGTCAAATTAAACTACAAATGACGTAAACGTACGTTCAATACATTTCTCATTCGGGTTATTCATATAGGTATTTGACGTCCTAAAGGTCAACGACCTTACACTAGGGTAATATATCAGGAAATAAATGAACATACATACACGGCATGCGAACGTTTATTTTGTTTATTTTGTTTAGCGCCATGTGGTTTCAAAATGTTTAGTCATATGCGTAAAAATAACTTTATTATTCAGGTCAGTTATATGTTTAAAACGTGCAATTGCTCTTATTGATTACTACGAGGGGTGATCCAGAATAACGTGGACTTTTGGTCTAATTAAAAAACCTTTAAACTTACCGTTACAAATCTGTAAACAATGTAATATTGATACTTATTGCACAAGTATACCAAATTTCATTTGTACGTATATGATCATAAATAACGAGACTACAGCGTCTGTAAGAGGGCATAGTTATAAATCGCGGGGAAGCCCAGAAATAACGTACGGCGTCATCTTCACGTCTGTATCATTTCATGATGCTTTTGAACACTGTTAATCAACTGTTCTTTATTTTTCCCAACCCATTATGCTCTTATATTATGCATATTTATTCGTCCTGCCAAAATGTACTGAACTGTACCGTTACAAGCTCTGTAAGATCATATTTTCCACTAATGTAACGGATGGTTGATTCAGACCAACGTAAGTACTGATTCAGTCAACGTCGCGTTTGTACCTCTACCCTCATTGTCTGTGACATCATCCAGGCAGATTTTAAAACGTTTATGCCATTTAAAACAAGCGGCCGTGATACAATAGGTCTTATACTTAATTTATCCAACATTTCTTTTGTCTGCGTTGGGGTTTTTCATAGCTGTACACCTAATTGCATGGTTATGAGACTGTAAATGAAATCTTGTGACGTCATTATTTACAGTAATACGTATATTCATAACATGACGAATATAACGAATTTAACCTCGACATTTCTCCCAGTTGTCAATACGACAATAGACAACATAATGCCTTATTTCTGATGTTTTTAAATGAAGAAAGACAGTCACAATCAGCAATAATGTAAAACGTTTCACTGACAAAATATGTGTGGATCCGCGAAAGCATTTCAGTGTTGCTATGGTAGCGTATATCTGTTAATGCAGATAATGGATTTTAGATATGTGTTGTGATGCTTGTCAATAATAGATAAAAGCCGCTTTTGGGTAAATTTCATACCGATCTAACCTAAAAAAAACTTTTATAAGCAAAAGTCAACGTAATTCTGGATCACCCCTCGTATATTTCACAATATTATATGCATAAGTATGTGTCTTTAAAAAGGATAAGATACTGCCTTTATCCGATTAAAACCCTGCAAACAATACACATATAGGTTTTGATATTACATTATTTTATACAAGTGTCATACTACATGTGTATAATTAACGGGTTAACGAGTTAACTTAACACGTTTTATTCTTGCTAATCATCAATCAGTAATAAACATTTTCCAGCTTGGAACTGAAATCTTCTCATTTCCTCGACGATCAGTTGTTTGCTAAGCATTGTGCCATGTATGTTTTAATTTTTTCTGTGATCGGGTGGTTACATTTAATTGAGTGCTCCCTTCCATGTCCAATTTAATATTATCTTTCTTCACATACGGTATCGAATGATACGGACGACTATATCTTAACCGTCCTCATATTCGAACAAAAAGGAACACTCAGATGGCAAGTGAGATTGATCTATTCAGTGAAAACTAGTTAGGTGATATGTCTGTTTCTAATGTCAGACAATTGGTGTAACACAGCGTAAAGCCAGATGAAACACTACCCAGAATGAGGCAGAAATCCATTGTAACGCAGCATTCATGTAATATAATATTCACTGTCATTTTGTTACATCCGTTTGAAATCTAATTGATTTGTAATAAAACAACAAGACAATTTGTAGAAATGCTTAGAAGAAATTATACGAACGGAACTTGATATTTCAATGAAGTATTGGGGGAAATGTGAATGAAATCAGACAAGTGGATATAGAATTCTCCAAATGAACGAATACTGCTGCAATT
Source organism: Spisula solida (assembly GCA_947247005.1). Classification (NCBI taxonomy): domain Eukaryota; kingdom Metazoa; phylum Mollusca; class Bivalvia; order Venerida; family Mactridae; genus Spisula; species Spisula solida. The sequence goes on from OX365951.1 coordinate 167,883, forward strand.
AGGTTAAGTCTTGTATGAGACGAAACTCGATGTCATTTGCTTCTTGTTTGGTTTTATTTCATGATAGCTTAAACTAGGTTATGCAGAGTTATTGTAATAGAACTATATGTATTTCTGGCTTTAGACAACAGGGACCTCGGCTTTCGGTGGTGAAGTTCATTCCCTAGTTTAGTTATGTGTAGGGCATTGTGGTTCTTGTATGTGATGTTTTTGTTTGATGTGCTGCCTTTCCTGTCCGATTTTCCATTATCTTTTTTATGTAAGTAAAATCGAAAATACGCGAAGTTGAAATCACTCAATTGACTCTATACATAGTTCTAACAATATCCTTCTTCTATTCAAGCGATTGCTGTCTTTGGTTGCAAAATTATACTACGTTTTATATAAAATGTGAATACGATTTGCCTTCAAAACAAGAGATGTCAATTCACAGTACTTGATTTTGTAGCGTAGTGCTTCCCTAAAATTAACTTAAATATCTTCCCCACGAATAAAAGTGAATGTAAATTAAAGGCAACGTTCGCTACTCACCGAACTAAATCAAGTTATGAGTTAACTGAATTTTATTGCTCGTATTAGGACGTAATGGAACCCATTTCATGATAAAAAACCTATGTAGAAGTAGAATCTCCACATTAAAAATCGTAAAGTATTCCAGAATTCTATATGAATATTTTAGGGAATATGATTATTGCCTCGCTCTCAGACACAGTTTGGTTAAATCTCTCTAAGCATTTAATTTGCAGATCTTTTATCACATCGATCTTGGTACCAACTTCAATTTGTCTTCATTCGTTTATTTCAATATTACATATATCCGTAAAATGGAGTGACATTTATGACGTCAACTCAATTCGGAGATTCTCGGAATCTACCGTATTTACTGCATATTCAATATTAATGACATGGATAATCCTGTTTGACAGGCAGTAATCATGATATTGGCTTATCATCAGATTACAGATGACGACTATTGAGTGTAAGTATCGGCAGCAGTTTATAAAGGTGCACTGGAGTGATGTTATTGCCTAGAGAATGTAAGACTATCTAACATTTGACGTCGTAAAAAGGTCTGCCGGTTATGATTGTAGAGATTACATTCAGATTCATACGTTGCATATAAAGAGCAATGCCCGCTTAATAAATAACAAACATGTACATATTTTGTTGTATTTTCAGTATTATGTGTGTTAAATTAGCATTTTATGACAACTACAAATATCAGAAAAATCAAATATAGGAGACGAAATAAAGTTCTTAAACGTTCAACTTGCTGTTTGAAGATATCTACATTTGCTAGTAACTTTTATTTTGTTTCGCAAGCGAATTTGAAATGTAACATGTGTACACGTATTTTTTTTATACGTGTACGGGTAACTACATGTGCATGTTCTCGCGCGCGATTGTTTCGCAACCAATTATCACATGGCTGATTCGTCTGTACTACGTAATTATCATAGTTTGTATTATTGATCAATTAAATTAAACCAATAGTTGATTAACATTAATACCAAAGAAATATGGTAACAAAGTATATCGTTAGTTGATACAACATGTCCAAACACGTGACAGAACATATTTAACTCAGTAGTAAATCATTCATGGTATTTACGTAAGTAAAACATAATATAATGAACCGTCAGTGTATATAGGATGATAATTCATCATGTGGATGATTAAACGTATTGTGTCTCTACCATCGTTTGTGATAGAAATAACGACTTCATATACAACTCGTAATCAATTTGACACGGATTAGTAACCTGCATTAGCGCGTATAAAATGAGGTCAAGTAAGGTATAAGCGCATACTCAAACACAGGACCGTTATTTGATGAATAAGACGCACAACGTTTACGTGTGACAATGGCCATGAAGTTCTACATCATTGCGGTTTGAACATTTTTCCTATAATATGTAGAAGACATATGGTCAGCCGAAGATGACATCTAACTAATAGAGTAACCCTGTGTTTTGATGAAGTTAGGCGTCAACAAGTACATTGGTTGCTATATACATATGTATGGTATTAAAGCGACGTTCAATATTCTATTAGCGTATCGTACGTTATACCAACGATATTTTATGTGTATATACAAATTACATTATCCAGCAATTGCATGAATCCTAACTTTGAATTACGATATGTCTAGTCAGTATCAATGTTTGGCAAACTGTGGCTGGACCACTTTGATCGTGGTTTAGTACGGTAATATATATATATATAATTAACCACACTCTAGCACGGTATACGTCTCAATTCAATGTGTATTGCCACTTTTGTGCCCATTAAATAAACACTCATTTTGATGTTACTTAAGTTTTATTGCCACAAGTCACGTGGCGTCTAGAAGTCTGAAAACACATGAAACAAACTGTGTAAAGTTCTCCGAATACTTGTCGCCATTTAGCCCTGGATCGTTAGTACATTAAGCAAAGCAAAGTATCGCAAGCAAGGGAGAGAGAGGGCGGGGGCACACACTTTGTCAAAGCACTAACAAGTGTACGCTCTAGGCAATGGTACTGATTATTTTCCAGACAGATTTGATTCTCTTTCTACCCTAAAGTGTAGACTGTATCGCAACTATTAAGTTACGAATCCTATTTGCCAGGGATGTTAGCTTTTTACATTTACATAAATAAATAACATTTGTAGACCCCCAACTGAATTCGAAATGTAAGTCTCACGCCATAAGGAAAAAGTGCCATTAGCCAGTCGAGAAATTGTCCTCAATCGACCGAACACCTGTATGTCAGAAGATTCACGGTCGCATACTTAAACAAGGACAGGAATTCAGAATGACAATAAAGTAGCAATACACGTCAATACTTGATTCCAACACAGTTTTACGAGCCGACAATATAGCGATTGATAAGGATACAATTGATAAATAACGAGGAATTGGTGACTACTAAAACCGTAGTGTCAACAATAGCTACTATACTATTTTATCATATCAAAACCTAGGATTGGAACATCCTCCTCTGGGTACCATAACCGTATGTCACTAGTCTGAAGACAAGCCTTAGTTATGTGGTCAACCAAACATAAGATAACAAGTCAGACAAGGAAGGGGCATCACTTAATATATAATAGAAAAAGTAGGAACGGAAGGTACAAAAGGAACACATACAAAATACAATTCACAGAAGTTTTTTTTCTGTTTAGCAGTTTGTTGATTATGAAGGGTTGCCACAATTTGTTCATGGCATAATGGTTTGCATAAGGTTTAAATGCAATTGACGTGATTGTGATAAAACCACGTAAATATTCAGATGCTTGAAACCGTACCTCAGGCGGTATGAATTCTACGAATCCTGTTCATATTAATAAACGATAAGAGATACTAGTGAAGATAAATCCTGTATTTCTAAACAAGTCATAAGACACTAATAAACCGTATAAAACTGTCATATTTTATGAGAAAAGTCCTACAAAACGAACCAAAATTCTCATAATCTTAAGTGCGTAACAAATCTGATGCATTATACCTAGGCAGAACTTCTCTTATGAAGTGATTAACCGTGCAACATTACCTTGTACTTTGTCACTTCTAAAATAGAGCCTAGAGCAAATAGACTTGTAGGTATTCTTTCATTTTGTCATTATGCTAGGGTTTTTAAAAAAATACATATACTGTTGCTCGCAAGTTCTACATTTTGTATAAATAGTAAAAAAACATATGTGCATTCCACACTCACGAATGGTTATTATAATAAGTCAGTCAGCGAGGTTTGCTTTCGTACATTTGTACTCAGGAACACGTACATATGTTTCTCTAAATAATAATTATTTATAAGTACCAAATACGAGAAGTTCTTTCTAAACATGTAAGCGTTTGAGGTAGCATTACTGGACTCGACCTCTAGGCAACTTAAAAGTGAAGAAAAGACACACGGTTAATACTATAAATCTAGTCCATTTCTCACACCTACATTTTGTAAAGGTTTAGTTTACTGATGCCAAAAGCATGACTATGCACATATAAAAACTTTTTCTATAAAGCATCATTACATTCAAACCCATTACTCTCCTAAGAATTCCTTTAATTATGGACTTCAAAATGATAAAACAATTCATAAAAGGAAACTTTGCTTAATAATTTACTTGATGTCATTACGCAGCAATTCCGGTAGCTTGACTTTATTGTTTCTTGGTGGCGGTTGCAGTTCCTGGCGAAACGATACGCCAAGAAAATACCCTCGCGTAGTCTAGTGCATAACACATTTTAAACGAACAAATCATTCGAAATGTGAATTTCGAACAAGAGGGCCCTATACGCACACATGTGCCCATTGATTCAGAAAAACCATATTGCTAATGTTTATTAAAAACGTTTTTCTTATCGGTCGCCATGGCAACCAGAGTTCAGCATGGATTATAATTATTTCAGCTATTTCTAGAAATAATAACCCAAGGAACATTGTTACCCCTTTAGCATGAAATACCAGTACTTTTGGAGAAGAATATTTTAAAAGATTATACTATAGATATATAGAAAAAAACAGGGCGCCACCCACTGGGGGCCATGTTCTTTGACGAATCACGACAAAATGTCAATTTTGTAAGATGGTCACCCAACAACTATTTCTGTAAAATTATTTTGAAATCTAGCCATTGGTGGATTGTTACGATGTTTTATGATTTTCATATTGGTTGCCATGGCAACCAGAGTTGTGCATATGTTATAATTCGTTTAGCTATTTTAAGAAAGAACCACACAAGGAACAATTTTACGAGTTTATAGTGAAAACCAACAAGTACTTTTAGAGAAGATTTTTTTCAACGTTTTTACAATAGATATATGGTAGAAAACAGCGCCCCACCCACTGGCGGCCATGTTTTTCGTCGAATCACTATTTCTGCAAAATTATTTTTAAATCTGACAAACGGTTGATTTTTTATGATTTTCTTTTAAAGATTTTCCTATTGGTTGCCATGGCAACGATATCTATTTATAGATTGCAATTCTTTTAGCTATTTGGAGAAAGGATACCCAAGGAACATTCCAGTGAAAATTGGTTAAATTGGTCAAGTGGTTAAGGAGGAGACGTCGTTTGAATGAATTGATGACGGACGAGCGGACGACGGAACGCGAACGAAGAGTGATCAAAATTGCTAGCATTGTCACTATATGACAGTTGAGCTAAAGACCTGTGCGTCTTATCCATTTTTGATGACATAGTTTTTATATCTGAAATCATGTCTTTCAGAAGTTTGACAACTAGACAATTGCTTATCGTTCCTGTATATTATTCCGATTCGAATTTTACACATATTGGGATTTCGATAACTTATCCACACATTTGGCGATCTATCCTTTTTCGTCTTCCATTTTCAATTAAGGGTCGCATAAAAGCATACTTGCATCGATAATTCCTGTCAAATATTGTGGCTACATTGTAACAAGCCTGTCCAACAATGAAGTCCCAAGAGTCTCCCAGGTAACTATAACGTATTACATATTATTTACCTTGCCACTTCATCAAGCACCTACAACGTGCTAATACTTATTTTGTGATATATTTATAGGTACTCGTACCTTCACCTTTGAAAAAAAATGTATCACCATATGCACACACAGGTGCAAACCACTCCAAACGCACATATTACTGATAGTAATTCACAGAACAATCCACTATGTTTGTAGTTACTCAGATGTAACATAACACATTTCTAATTGAACCAATCAGATAAAAATGAAATATACATGTACATGTAATAATCACAAATAAGTAAGCCGATAGTACAGCTTTTAACATTTTTATCATTTATTAAGTACGACACTCAATCAAATTGCTGGTTTATCAATAAAATGTCAGATTCATTGCATAATCCGTGAACATTATTTCTTGATTGTTTTAATTGAGTAGGTTTCGCTTTGTCTACCGACCTACACTATGTAATACAAAGCAACTCACTTCTTTGAATTATGCGTTGACTGCATGCCCTATCATAATGTTATGCAAACACGATGATCCATATTGCAAATCTTGATTGTACGAGGTGTATACATGTACATGTATTTGGTCAGCAGCAACACAAGGGCAACATTATGGTTGTAGTAAGTTGTCAATTACACACGATGCGTATATATTCGACAGTATGCGTTTCAAAGCCAAATTGGCCGAGCTTTGAAATAGGGGTAAAATCATAAGAAACAAATGATTTAATTTACTTTTCTATAAATATTATATAATTTTATACACACATACATGTAACGAAATGTACAAGTTACTGTTACAAATTTTTCTGTCAAGGTAAGTCATGTTCACTAAAATTAATGTCTGAATTTTCTGATGATATCAGCAACAAACAACCAAACCCCAGAAGGAATTTAAAGTTATTGGGTATTCTTCGCGCAGTACAGTGTTCAGCACTGAGCCCTCTTTATGTCGAAAAACTAATTCAAATCTCAGAAATTTCTCCCTGGAGTAAAATGTCCTTCTTGTCAGCAAAGCGATTCGGTTTGGAAATAATTGTTTTGCGAAAAGCAGTTAATAAAACATCCAGCGACTTCATTTATGTCAACTCTGTCAACAGCGTTGTCTGGGAGACTAATTTGGTCTTCTACAAGTGGTTGTTCTGATGGATTTCTAAGGTCAGACGTGTCACAAGCGGAATACAAAATGTACTTAGTATCAGCCCTAGAGAGATGTTCTTGTTCAAATTAAACTACAAATGACGCAAACGTACGTTCAATACATTCTTCAAACGGGTTTTTCGTTTAGGGTATTTGACGTCCAAAAGGTCAATGGCTTTACCATGAGGTAACTAGGGAAAAGAACAGGGAAAAAGGAAAATATACAACTACTTCATGCGACCACCTTGCAAACGTTTTCTATTATTTATCGCGTTTAACACAATGTGTTTTTCAAAACATGTTCAGTCATATGCGTAAGGAGTACGATTTCTTTTAATAATTACTACATTCACAGATACTACATGCATTGGTACATGTCTTTAAAGAGGGTAATGTATTTATTTGTACTGCCTTTTTATCCGATAAAAACCTTGCAAACATTTAACGCTAGGTTTTGATATTGCATTATGTTCTACAATTGTCATACTAAAATGAACGGATAGTACACTAGTCAAGTGGACCTAACACGTTGTGTTCATACTGATTATCTACCACACGCTTGGAACTGACAACTTCTGTGTGTGTTTTCTTTGCTCAGATTGTTAAGTTGAATGCTGCCTTTCCTGTCCCACTTAATATTATCTTTCTCCACATATCGAATGACACGGTAGAACATATCCTAGCCGTCCTGACACGGACGAATATATCCTAGCCGTCCTGACACGGACGAATATATCATAGCCGTCCTGACACGGACGAATATATCCTAGCCGTCCTGACACGGACGAATATATCCTAGCCGTCCTGACACGGACGAATATATCATAGCCGTCCTGACACGGACGAATATATCCTAGCCGTCCTGACATGGACGAATATATCATAGCCATCCTGACACGGACGAATATATCCTAGCCGTCCTGACACGGACGAATACATCCTAGCCATCCTGACACGGACGAATACATCCTAGCAGTCCTGACACGGACGAATATATCCTAGCCATCCTGGCACGGACGAATACATCCTAGCCATCCTGACACGGACGAATACATCCTAGCCGCCCTGACACGGACGAATACATCCTAGCCATCCTGACGCGGACGAAAATATCCTACCCGTCCTGACAATGACGAATATATCCTAGCCGTCCTGACACGGACGAATACATCCTAGCCGTCCTGACACGGACGATAATATCCTAGCCGCCCTGATACCCGAACAAAAGAGGAACACTCGGGTGCCAAGCTAGATTGATATATTCAGTGAAAACTAGTTGATATGTCTGTTTCTAATGTCAGACAATTGGTGTAACACAGCGTAAAACCAGATGAAACACAAACCCAACATGTTGCAGAAATCCGTTCTAACGCAGCATTCGTATAATATAATATTCACTGCCATTATGTTACATCCGTTTGAAATCGAATTGGTTCGTAATAAAAGAACAAGACAATTTGTAGCAATGCTTATAAGAAATTATACCAGCGAAAATTGATATTTCAATGAAGTATTGAGGGAAATGTGAATGTAATCATGAAAAGTGAATATCGAATCATCCAAATAAACGAATAATGCTGCAATTAGGTTAAGTCTTGTATGAGATGCAAATCGATCTCAGTTCCTTCCTGTTCGGTCTGGAAAAACATACGAACTCCGTAAAATCTTAAACTTACGTTGTGTTTAACCTTCGTTAACTGTTTATGAGTAAAGTAAAAAGTTGAAGACACGGAATTGACTATAATATACTCGTACACAGAATTCATACATAACTTGATAGCATACAGATCACTATATCATGAAATTGTCCATTAGAGTTAATGGGACTGCCTCACGTATTGGTGTATTGCAAAAATAAAATTAAATTGTCCAATATTCGTGTAATTTTGGTATAGTTTCCTGTATATGCCATAAACAACCACATTGACATAAAACTAACTTGGGAAACATCGGCATTTTGTAGTAATTTAGCATTTTTACACCAAAAATTCCAAAAAAGGGTAATAGCACTACTATCACTTAATTTGCCTGGAATTTGTTTCCATTCGATGAAAATGAATTGCGAATGGAACCGAATACTTCACAGATGTTTTGGCTTTAGTTTGTTGAAGCTACAGTTTGATTATGTGTGAATTACATTCACAGAACATTTTCGAAGGAAACTCTGCGATATTTTCAAACAGAAAAACACTGAGTGCCAAATATCAAGAGTGATTTAAATTGCTTATATGCCATAAATCTTTCATAAAGCAACCATCAGTGACTTTCTGTTATATAAATATTTTGCGTAAAATATGAGGCAGCACCTTTAAGACCAACATATCATATGGACACAAGTTGTCTTTAGAATTAATTGACAATTAATTATTATGTTCTATTTTATGTACATTAATGCGATTAAATTTGCCTTTAAAGATGGCCGACCTTTCAATCAAAATATGTCAATTCGATGTACTTGATTTTGTAGCCGAGTGTTTCCCTAAAATCAACTAAAACCCATACCCCCGATTAATAGTAAAGGTAAATAAGAGACTACGTTTGGTACTCACCGAGCTTAATCAAATTATTAGTTGACAATGGAACATATTTCCAAATGTAGTAACCTAACGTAATTTCCACATTGAATATTATAAAGTAATCCAGTGTGTTACATGTATCTGAATATTTTAGGAACAACGATTATTGCCGTGATTTCAGACATGGCTTGTTTAAACTATCTCTGAACATTTACTTTGCAGATTTTTTATCACATCGATCTTTGTACCAACTTTAATTTGTCTTCATTTATTTCTTACAATGGTACATATATCTGTTAAACGGAGTGACATTTATGACGTTAAATCCATACAGAGATTCTCGGATTTCACCGTATTAACTGCATATTCAATATTATTGACAAGGATAAACCTGTTTGACAGGAAGTAATCAAGATATTGGCTCATCATCAGATTACAGATGACGAATATTGAGTGTAACTATCGGCAACAGTTTATAAAGGTGCACTGGAGTGATGTTATTGCCTAGATAATGTAAGACTATCTAACATTTAACGTCGTAAAAAGGTCTGCCTGTTATGATTGTAGAGATTGCATTCAGATTCATATCAAGAGCAATGCCCGCTTAATAAATAACAAAAATGTACATATTTTGTTGTATTTTCAGTATTATGTGTGTTGAATTAGCATTTTATGACAACTACAAATATCAGAAAAATCAAATATAGGAGACGAAATAAAGTTCTTAAACGTTCAACTTGCTGTTTGAAGATATCTACATTTGCTAGTAACTTTTATGTGCGCTCGGTTTTCTCGTCGTAGAAATAATGTGTCGCTGATTATCAGAGTATATTATTTTATCTTGTCTACCAACACGTTTAAACCGCAAGTAACTATATCATTGAAAAGTATTTAAAACATGCTGTGATTGTAAAATTAAATTTTACACATATCAACATGCTTTGTTTCGCAAGCGAATTTAAAATATAACGTATACATAAACGTGTAGAGGAAACTACATGTGAATGTTCTTGCACGCGATTATTTTGCAACCGATTATTACATGACTGACTCGTCTGTGCTATGTTAGTATCATATTTTGTACTTAACTACATACATCATGTCCAACCACGTGACCTTATTTACTAAGTAGTAAAATATTCATGATGTTTATATTAGTAAAACATAGAATAATAACCCGCCAGTGTATAGAGGTTGATAATCCATCATGTGGAAGATTAAACTTATTGCATCTCTACCACCGTTTGTGATAGAAATAATAATTTCATATACAAATCTTAATCGATGATGACCTGGATTAGTAAACTGCATTAGCGCGTATAAAATGAGGTCATGTGAGGTAAATGCGCATACTCAAACACATGGCCGTCAAATGATGAATAATACGCACCAGGCATTGCCCACTATGTTTCCGGTGCAGATAAAGTATTTTTAGTTGCAGTTTCAAAACTTTTCATAGTAGACATAAAAAGTACGTTCAGCTAAAGATGGTAAAAAATATTCAGCAAGTGTATGAATCCTAACTATGAATTATGATCTGTCTAGTCAGTATCAATGTTTGGCAAACTGTGGGTGGACCACTTTGGCCCTGGTTTAGTACGGTAATATATAAACAACACTCTAGAACGTAATACGTCTCAATTTAATGAGTATTGCCACTTTTGTGCCCATTAAATGAACACTCATTTTGATGTTACGTTTGATTTATTGCAATAAGTCACGTGAGGTCTAGAAGTTTGTATATATATCACGTGACGTCTGAAGCATCTTTACATTCAAACCCATTTCCCTCCTATTAATTCCGTTAATTATGGACTTAAAAATGATGGAAACAATTCATATAAGGAAACTTTGCTTAATAATTTAGTAGATGCTATTACGCAGTACTTCGGGATGTTTGATGTTATTGTTTCTTGCTGGTAGTGACAGTTTGAGGCGAAACAATACGTCACGAAAATACAATCACGTAGTTTTGTACATGACACTTCTTAAAAGTACAAATCATTCGGAATCGGAGTAACAAAATATGTTTGGCGATGTAGGGCCGCATAGCACCATACTCGCATCAATACGTCCCTAAGTCTCCTAAGTAACAGTGTCTGATAACATGTTATCAATCAAGCTACTTCAGCAGGTTGGTACAACGTTCTAATACTTGTTCTGTGATATATTTTTATGTATCTTCACCTCTGAAATTAATGTATCACCATAACCAAACGCGCATTATTGACAGTTATTAACAGAAAAATATAATATGTTTGTAGCTACTCATATGTAACATAACACATTTGTCATTAAAACAATAGGACAAAAATGAAATATAATCCATTCATAGGTGCAATAATCACAAATAAGTTAGATAAGATAGAACAACTTTAATATATTTTATTATTGATAAAGCAACACCCTATCAAATTCCTGATTTATTAGTTATATGTCAGATTGTTTGCATAAACCGTAAACATTATTCCTTGATTGTTTCGATTGAGTTAATCTGAGACTAGGTTTGCTTTTAAAATATAAGTATAGGATGAGCTTAACATAGTTACTGGTGCAATTCAAACCATGAGGTCAACTACTGAGGCCGACCAAACTGCATCCGAAGCTTAAGTATTCTCATCCAAACCGTTATTAGAATATAACCTATGAGTTAACATTATGAGCCAATGAAAACGCCGCATTTTCGCGGTTAAATGAAAATTTAATCATTAAAGTTTTCTCTTAACAGACTTGACGTCTTGCGTTGGCGCTAATTTCTATCGGCCAATCAGAATGCAGAATGTTATATTCTAAGTTAGTTAGAACATATTAAGTAAATTTTAATGACTAAAAAGGCCTCGCTTCGCTTCACTCGCTCCGCCCTTTTTAATCATTAAAATTTACTTAATATGTTCTAACTATAACTTTAACTATAATTTTTTATTATTGTTTGGAAATTATTATGTAAAGCAATGCATCTCACCTGTTTGAAGCATTGTGTTAACTATAGGCCCTATCATTAGGTTATGCAAAATATATGATTCATATTGTAATTATTGATTGTATGAGGTGTAAACGAACTCGTACATGTATTTGGTCAGCGGTATTATTTGGAAAATAAATATGGATCGTTGTCATATACATATTATGAGTATAATTAGTGGGGAAAGTAGATATGTCTAGACAGTATGCGTCTCGAAAGCCAATTTTTCAAGACTTGAAATCGGGATAACATTAACAAAAAATGAATTTACTTTTATATAAATATTATATAAACAATCATAAATGTCCAAGTTATTGTTACAAACTTTCCTGTCAAAGTAACACATGCTTACTACAATAATATCTGAACTTTCTGCTGTTATCATCAACAAGCAACTGAGAATTTAAAGGAATTTAAAATTATTGGATATTCTTCGCGCAGTACTTTTCCAGAAAAAACACAAGATACTGGTGTGCGGAGATTAATGCATGCCCAGCACTGAACTCTCTTTATGTCAAAAAAACTAATTCTAATTTCAGAAAGTTTTCGAATTACTCCCAGGAGTAAATAGTCCTTCTTGTCTGCAAGGCGATTCGATTTGGAAAAATTATTTTGCGAAAAACAGTTAATAAAACATCCCAATACTGCATTTATGTCAAATCTGTCAACACCGTTCTCTGGGAGACTAATCTGGTCTTCTACAAGTGGGTTTCCTGATGGATTTCTAAGGTCAGACGTGTCACCAGCGAAACACTTAGTATCAGCCCTAGAGAGATGTTCGTGTTCAAATTAAACTACAAATGACGTAACGGTACGTTCAATACATTCTTCATACGGGTTATTCATTTAGGTATTTGACGTTCTAAAGGCCACTGACCTTACTATGAGGTAATTAGCGTGTAGAACACGAAAGAGATACTCATATAAACACTACATGCGACCTTTTGAACGTTTAATTTTTTATATATATCGCGTTGAGCGCCATGTGTTTTTCAAAAATGTTCAATCATATGCGGTACGTATAACTCGATTATATGTTTAAAGAAGTGCCAATGCATTTATTAGTTACTACGTGTCTTAGATACTGCATGTACTATATTTATGTGTCTACAAAGAGGAACAAATACTGCCTTTATATCCGAGTAAAACCCTGCAAACAATAAACAGGTTTTGACATTACATCATTTCATACAAGTGTCACAATAAAATTAACGGATTATACATTGGTGAGTTAACTTAACACGTTTTATTCATGCTTATCATCAACCAGTTATAAACATGTTCCCGCTTGGAACTGACGACGTCTGTGTTGATGTTTTCTGTATTCGGATGCTTTAGTTAAATGCTGACTTCCCTTTCCCACTTAATATTATCTTTCTCCACATATCGAATGACACGGACGAATTTATCCTAGCCATCCTCATATTCGAACAAATAAGGAACATTCGGGTGTCAAGCAAAATTGATCTATTCAGTGAAAACTAGTTAGGTGATATGTCTGTTTCTAATGTCAGACGTTTGGTGTAACACAGCGTAAAGCCAGATGAAACACAAATCAAGAATGTTGCAGAAATCTATTATAACGTATCATTCGTATAATATAATATTCACTGTCAGTTTGTTACATCCGTTTGAAATCGAATTGGTTCGTAATAAAACAACAAGACAATTTGTAGAAATGCTTAGAAGAAATTATATGAACGAAACTTGATATTTCAATGAAATATTGGGGGAAATGTGAATGCAAGCAGACAAGTGAATATAGAATCATCCAAATAAACGAATATTGCTGCAATTAGGTTAAGTCTTGTATGAGACGAAAATCGATGTCAGTTCCTTCCTTCCTTCATGGTCTGGAATGACATACGAATATCGAAAAACTTTAACTTTTGAAAACTCGTAAAGTCGAAAATACGCGAAGTTTAAGACACGGAATTGACTATATTCATAGATATCATACATGACTTGAAAGCATACAGGTCACTATATCATGAAATTGTCCATTAGAGTTAAAGGACCAACATATCATATGGACACGCTAGCATTATTTATAATTAATTATCAATTAATTTAGTATGTTCTATTATTAATTGACTATACAATATTGGGCGCGTTTTCACTCCAAATGCAGGGCCAATATGAAGCTCATCTCGACATTATAGACACAAAACTCGGCCATTATGGAAAGACTCGGCAATTATGAAAACAACTCGGTCATTTTAAAAAAACACGGCCATTATGAGATTCTGGCGTTCTGATTGGCTGTCTAACTCGGCCATTATGAAATTTGTTGTTCTCTTGAAAAAACAAAGTAGCCATTTTGAAACCCTAACCATAACCCTTCACTAAAGTCATATTCTGAATGTTTTTAAAGACGAGGACCCTCTCTGCGATGACTTAAAACAATGGAAAATCGCAAAATATCGGCCAGATTGGACGACTTATATTTAATCCTTGGATTACGTTATCGAAGCGCGTCATTATACAAAGCGCGTCATCAACGGGCGGCACAAAAATGAACGAAGGGGAGTGTATTCTGAGCCAATTTCATAGACAGTAAAACGGGTAAACAAAATTACTTTGATGTAACCATGTTTGATATTAATGGAGACTTTTGTGACAATTTCACTGCGAATCTATCTGGCCAGTCGGATAGTTCTGTGCAAGTCTCTGATCATGCTATTCCGGATTTAGATCTACTTCCAATTCTTGTGAATGACAGTTTGTGTCAATAAACGTTTTAAACGTATAGACTAATTAGTAAAACTAGAAGCTTTGTTAAAAAAAAGCTATATAAGGTAAAATTGTAGAGTTAATTAATAAAATTGCCAATGATTAAGTGGTTTCATAATGTCCTTGCTATTGGGCTTCAGACAATCTCTTCAAAGTCTTCAGTCCAATAACTAGGCCATTATGAAACAACATAATTATTAACATTATATTATACATGCATTAATGCGAATTAGATTTTCCTTTAAAGATGGCGACTTTTCAAAACAAGATATGTCAATTCGATGTACTTTTTTTATTTCGTAGCCGAGTGCTTCCCTAATATCCAAAAAACTTATGCCCCGATTAATAGTGAATAAGAGAGAACGTTTGCTGCTCAACGAGCTAAATCAAATTATGAGTTTACAATGGAACACATTTCAAGATGTAGTAACCTAACCTAGTCTCCACATTGAAGATCATAAAGTAATCCAGAATTTTATCTGAATAGTTGAGGGATTATGATTATTGCCTGGCTTTCAGACATGGTTTGGTTAAAATATTTCTAAGCATTTAATTTGCAGATTTTTTATCACATCGATATCTGTACCAACTTCAAATTGTCTTCATTCGTTCCTTTCAATGTTACATATATCAAATGGAGTGACCTTTATGACTTTAAATCAATTCGGAGATTCTCGGATTCTAACGTATTAACTGCATATTCAATATTATTTGATAAGGATAATCCCGTTTGACAGGCAGTAATCATGATATTGGCTTATCATCATATTACAGATGACGAATATTGAGTTAAATTATTGGCAGTAGTTTATTAAGGTGCACTGGAGTGATATATCTGCCTAGAGAATGTAAGATTATGTAACATTTTACGTCGTAAAAAGGTGTGTATACTATGAGTGAAGAGATTGCATTCAGATTCATACTTTGCAAATCAAAGAGCAATGCTGGCGTAATAAATAACAAAACATGTACTTGATTTGTATGTTTTCCATTAAAAATGTATGTTGAATTTGCATTTTACGGCGAAATATCATAATAAATGACTACTACAAAGATCAGAAAACTCAAATACACGATTTTAGAGAGGAAATAAAGATATTAAACGATTTTGTTTCGAGTTATCTGCATTTGTCAGTAACTGTTACTTCGCACTTGTCTTTCTCGTATAAATAATGTGTCTCAAAGTTTAAAAGCAGTCTAAACTATCGAAGTAAATCATTTTTGTCTTAGTTTAAACATTAGCTAAGACAAAAATGATCTACTTTGATGGTCTTGTCTTAAAACAATTTTAAAAATAATACTCCCGGCTTTGTTTACACACGCTGAATACCAATGTTCCTGACGTGCACGCACAACTCAGTATTGTATGATCACGTGTGGTCTGATCACGTTACGTATGATCACATCGTTGGCTAAGAATTAGAAGACTCATGCATATTTGACATCTGCATCACAATGCGCTTCTTATGAGCCATGTTAACCAAACTGAAGTTCAGAAAGCTTGTTTTTCCATAAGTAAAGAGTAGTGAAATTGTGAAATGCAACCTATTAACATCAAACCTCTCTACATCTTCACCACCAGGCAGACAAACATTCACACTGTTGTTGGGAAATTGTTGCTCTGCGAAGATTAAATTAATAGGAAATGTATGGCTACAGAAAAAAGTTTGATGTTATAGGACAGGTCTTCCTCCTTCAGATGAGGCCATATTTTACAATTCAAAATCGACGTTAATTTTTATTACATTTGTGATTAATGCTATAACTGTCGTGAAAAAGGCAGCATTTCACACTATGAGAAGGCTTGTTATCAATTATGCATGCTGCTCATTGGAGGCCGTTTTAATTGCGTGACAAACCTGATTGTTAAATAAATCACTACATAGGAATCTATTGTTTTTATCATTCTAACCGTCTGCATGGTTTCAAAAAGGATTGGTTGGACAGAGTGGATGGTTAGACACCTAGTTCCGTCGGTTAATACGATAAAAGTAACGTTATTAATTATTTGCATAGCCTGTTTAAAGGTTTTCCAGGACCCTACACAATGCCTGATACCTCGTCCGATTTTACGGGGATTCTGGTTTTCAGAGTGTCTGGTTTGGAGGGAGTTTATTGTAAGTGCCCTGATTTGTTATGGGAATACAACTTAAATTGTATACATATATTGTGTTTATTTGTTTCCAGGAAATCATGACAATTTCTTTTTGAATTGAATTGTACATCAATGCAGTACTTCATAAGTCAATTAAAGTTTATAAAAACATGGTTAAGTCACTAATTTCATTTGATCAATCGGAATAAAATCATCGTCACAATGTGCTAGGTTTTTAAAGAATATCTTGTTTGCTTGCCTTGTAGACTAACCCCAAAACATTTAAGATATCTAATATAATTATGATGTTGGCTTTGGAACGATCTACAGGCAATTTAATTACAATATATATGTATAATTTACATCATAATTACTTCTAAAAAACATTTGGTATGTTTTTTTTTAACTATTTTGTAATTATATATTAATGTTTATTCAGCACATTTAATCTACATGTATATACTGAAGTAACTTATTGCTTATTATATTCGGAGATATGTGGGCATAAGTGATGTGAACGATATGAACTTATGAAGTTTGGACTACATATTGTAACAATCAAATTATTACCAACAATGAAAAATGACGTCGGCCTGGTACAAATGTATACCCAAAGGCATTGTTAACAATTGAAGTCGACATGTGCCGTTTATAATTCCAATATAATTACGTAAAATGGAAATAAAACGATGATAATGATAGTGTGTCCATCTTATCTAATTTTATTGTTATTGCGAATTTATGGTGATTAGTGTTTATGTTCATTACTATTTTTTATCATTCCGTTCTGACAAAAGTCACATTCGGATGTAAACCCGAATAAAGTAATGTAAACAAATGATATAACGACGGTGGGTCATTGTATAACATGTCTGTCTGCGTGGTAACATTTCCTGTAGAGTATGCCGTCTGTTGAATACAAATTGTACAACAAAGACACGTGTACAGACAGGCAGATTTAATGGTGCTTACATGCCTAATAAACAGGCTGTTAATGACTGCATATGCCACCACTTATTTATGATTGACCATGGGGTGTACAAACATACTATACGACCCTTACCACAATGAATGA
The DNA here is from genome assembly GCA_947247005.1 of Spisula solida. NCBI lineage: Eukaryota > Metazoa > Mollusca > Bivalvia > Venerida > Mactridae > Spisula > Spisula solida. The sequence goes on from OX365951.1 coordinate 185,847, forward strand.
ACGCCGAAATCATTTAAACTGTACCAAGTACAATAACCAGAATGCTATCAAATAGGTGATATTAATCTTGTAATAAAATAAGTTATATTCTATTTTACTTTCGTTTAAACCTATTCTGGTACTTATCATTAATATGAAGAGCGTCACCTCCACCAGAATCTGATCTATACCTACATGAGGAAAACCTGATATTTTGACAAAAATATTGATTTTGAGATGTCCCATTATTTCACAGAGTAATCAAAGCCAAGCAAAATGGAAAAAAGTAATTTTGTGAATATCCTAATTATTAAAGACGTTACCGCGGATTGTGAAGAGTTCTTATTGGGGCTTTTTGCGTGACGCCGCAAACGGTATTCTAACAGTATTTGGCGTAAATGCAGCACGTCTTTCATAAATACAATGTTTTAATCGATATCTGACATAATAAAGGCGTTTCAAAATTGTATTACGTTTTAGAATTATGTTTTAATGTTTGAAATTTATATTGAAATTGCAAATGTTTGCATTTAGAAATAGACTACGACCGATTTTAACAACTAAGTCCTCTTTTTTTTCTTTAAATTGGTCACCATAGTAACAAAGTACATTGTTTTAACATAATTCACTTTTAAATATAAATATATTTGATACGACATGGGTAAATAACTTGAACATGAAAGGACCGAGATGTGTGTTTTCATATTTAGAGCTTTTTTAAAACCTTAATTACATAAATTCTAAATACATAATGTCAAAATAGCGGATTTTCCTGGAGACTTGCTCATATGCATGTGGTTCTTATTGATTGATGACGTCATAACACAACCGGAAGTTAACGTTTCTCAAGACAAAACTCTTTATTTATCTAAATAGCGAGATGGTTACTGTGCGTGCGTGTGTTACATAATACATCACGATGTCTTATTTTTCCCGGTGAGAAATAGATTAATTTCAATAGCAAACATGGCATGACAGATAGATAGATACGTATTAAGTAATTTAGTATCAATTTCAACGGAGAAAACCGGAAGTTGCCTGGTTATGTGCCTAAAGTACGCCGAACATACAAAAAGGTCGATTGTTGAACTACTGTGTCGATTCGAGGTGATCTAAAAACTTTCGTTTTCGACAAGAATAGAACTAAAATTTGATAATGATGAGATTGTTTCATAGTGGTTTTAAACAAATTTCATAGACACCAATCAAATCATGACTGTCGTTTCACCAGCCAAATAAACAACCTAACTTGAAATATACACAATAAAGTGTGTAAAAAACTGATAAAACACAGTGGCATCCTAAAATGTTGATAAATGACCAATTATATAACAATGGGAAATCGTAAATCACGAAGAAAAGGCGATTTAACCCCGTGTTCCAAAAGATTTGTTAGAATTTATACGATTTATGGATTAATCAGTTCGTCAATGAAGATAAATCTGTCCTGACTGTTCAACAAATTAGGTTAGGTTCTGTCGGAACATCATTATTATGATAGAGTTTACAAAACCTGCATTATCAGAAATGTTGTTTTTCCCGATCAATGCAATCACCGAAAAAAACGAAGAAATCACAGAAAGTGTCGGTATTGCAAAATGCTTGGAAAAAGGAAAAGTTCAAGAGCATCATTCTTTATCCAGTGGTAAATTGTTCAAGTCTGACTGATTATTATTTCTATGGTCCAATAAAAGTGACAGTACGTAGAAGTACAAGGTAATTCATATTTATTTATTGTGGCAAGACTTGATCTCTTGCCTCGAATTCCTGGTAGTCGCTGGAAGCAATGGTGATAAAGTACCATAACTCGATAGTGTGTGACGCATTTTATACATGATACGTATACCGTCGAATCTGGTTATATAGTTTTTATGGGAACCTTAGAAAGAAACGAAAAAAACTCGTCTTAAACATTTCGATATCAAGAGGCCGTGTCGGGCATTCTCTATATAGACGTTTATTGCATTTCAAATCCTAAAGGGTCAGTAAACATGATTACGTTCATATATTTTAAACAGGGTCATAGCTTCCTATAGGGACTACACATTCTTTCTAGATAAGTAAAACATATAAATGCCATCAATTGCAATAACAATCGATGGGGTTAGATGTTCAATCTGAAGAATTAGGACTTCCCAGAATGCATTCTGTAATAGTATAAAATCAACAATGTAGTGTTAAGTCTACAGACATACGCTGACACAAACACCAACTACCCGGATGCGATTACTGAGGGGGGGGCATGGTTTATATACTGTACAAGCATGTGTTTCTGCGAGGCGTTCAAATTTCACGAATTTGTTGTACTGAAGTAGTTCGCAGAGACAAATATTCGCGATTTTTGTATAAAATAACATATTAACATAAACACAGAATTAGCTCACTTTCTGTGTTTAAGTGCATATTGCCAAAATTAATCCCTCACGAAAGTATGTCAGTTTACAGTAATGGCGACGCTGCCATGTTGATCATTCCGATCGTAACTTGCACGTGAATCAGGTGCATTCAGTTTTGCTGTCTTAAAACAATATTACATCTGTAACAACAGTCATAAGTTGATGAAGCTTAAAATTGGTTACCTGTATACAGTATCAACATAATTCATACACGTTGGGATAACCATTATGTTATAATGAAATGCGGGTGTACGGCGTCTCGCGAATGTTGCGCAACGCTTAGTGACCTATAACATAAGCATGAGGTATAAATTGGTTACAGAATGCGGATTGTTTTCTGGTTAATTAGATAAAAATGGTTCATATTACCCCGTCTGTCACGTTTAGAAAGAAAACAATTTGAGCTGTTGATTAATTTGATGGTTTAGAGGAATTTGTCGGATACAATTCCGACGATTTTGTTTGAGCGGACACCGACACAAAGTGAATACCACATTGATTTCATTGCAATACATATGTACGCGACAACCGTATACAATATACAGACCGCCCATGGTTACTACAACTCGTGCCGCAGTAGAAAGAAATGCAAACTGCGCAAATGTATCTTGTTTGTAATCACCGGAATGCATCGGCCACCCACATGTGCAAGCGGCACACTGTATTAAGCGAACATTAGTGTACGTATACTAGTATTTGAACATGTGCTTGTAGACACCTAACTCTCCAGTGACCACCTTTCTGTTAACACCCGAGCACGTGCTTGTCGCCCGACCACTTAATAAAATCATTACGTGTTACAACTTTAATGACTCCCAATTAAACCTGTTTAGTTAATACATGTATATGGAATACAATAATGATTATTGGTATATAAACAATCACCTGCCTTTAAATGTCACATTTCATGTTTCCATAGGTTGGCCGGTTAAGACAGGGTATAATAACACGTACACAAACTCTACATCGGGATTGAACAATGTTAACCCACAAATTAATGTGTGCCACCAAGTGCATTGACATAATTATAGCCAAGTTAAGATAGTTCAAACAGGCAAAAATCGCAATAATGACGTAAAACTAATTAACCAATTAGTGCAATCATTGTATTTAGTTTGAAGAACTAGAACAAATTGCTATGTAATATACACACTCATAACAGTTACGGCCTATTTCAGTACAACACGATATATTGTAAACACAGTTAATTTCGTGGGCGGCAAATAACAGGTCAATTAATCAAGGTAATTTGGTGTCCATCGTTCGTTCAGGAAACGCTAGTTTTCTCCCTTATCAATAGCACGCATAACCTCGTGAGGACTGATACCATGTCGACAGTGATAAATATAAGTTGTAAAATGGTAATACTTGTTCATTAATCGAACTAAAAAGTATCATATCAACTGCTACAATGTGTTATGAACATTAAACCAAATTCCAAAGTAATAATTTCCCTCATTTAGCATTTTCTTTACACCCGGATTCCTTTGTACGAATGTAACATACAACTGTCCTCTCCCTCTACGTATGAGGTCATTGTCCACTGTGAGAAATGTAAATCCGAATGGCCACACAGTAGAGCGCAAACAAAAGAAGAAACAAGTAATAATATTATATCATGAACATACTTTACTCAAGTTCCAATGATGTATTTATATCAGTATAAACAACAAGGTATGAATAAATACCACTGAAGTGCATGTAAAGCTTTATGTAATTCTTCTTGTTTCGATTCTAACAGAAATAAGTATTTTATTGATGTGCATTGTTTATATGTTCCAATATATCGCTTTATGACAAAAGTAACGAGTTCAATAAACAACATGGTTTTGGTTCTTATCCGCAGCGCTAATTTACTTGGAAGTATGCAAGTAATAATAAAGGCAATACGGGGATTAATATGGTATAAATAAAGGATTCCAAACAGCGAACACATTTCTGCAATAGTATGATACATAACTTACTGCTTGACTGTTATATTTATTTAATGATGCGTATAATATGTATCTGTTTGTGTTGGATACGCGTCAGACAAGCGGGGATGGTTAAGTGGTACCCTCGCCCAATAGTTCCAGGTTTTATTCAGCGAGTTAGAGATACAAATGTACATGACGTAGAATAATTTTCCGGGCATTGACATGGGTGACCAATAGTATTGCTAATCAAATGATAATTTATAACAGGATAACTGGTTATGAGAACTTGTCCATGTTATATTTAGGAAAATATCGAGAGGTTTCTGTGTTTTTTTTTGTTTTAAAGAATATTTCAATATAACGAACTATCTTTATCAATACGTGATTTTGTATACCGTTGTATTAACTTAACTCTTGTTAATATCGAAGTATAAGGGTATGGAGAACAACGCTGCGAATATCTTGGATTGAACTGAAATACTATTATGGCGTAACACACGTTTGTATTTATTATAATGCACAAGTCAGATCAACTAATAGTATCATTAAAACAAATGAATACAACACAATCCATGCAATAAGCCCTGTGATAATTAAGAATGTATTATTAGGCATGCTTGGTTAAGTATAACTTATCGCCAGAAATTATGATGTTTGAAACACATAAAGTATTTACTAATCAGAAGTATGCATATTTCATCGTTTGATGTGGATAATTGAATCGCTCGTTGTACCTATTATTGTACGCAACAAAGTGCGATTAATTTTACACACCGAACTAACCGAGTTTTTGCCAAGGTCGTTGAGCTAGGTGCAGTCTTAGACTAATGGATACATTAATGGAGCGTTTTATGTGAATGGACTAATTTTTCAAAGAGTTCTTTTTTTATCTCACTTGAAAACGATAATCCAACCCTATCGTATTGATAAGTACTCGTGCTCAAACAGTGAAACAGAATAATTATACATGTACGTAAAATCCAAAGACTTCTTATGTCGTAATAACGGAATTAAGATGCGAATTTTTAGGCCATGAATGCGTACGCATCAGGAGATACAAAGCGAGCATTGCAAATTATCTACGTACAAATTAAGATTTCTTTCAAAAGCGAACCAAAAATACAATCGCATTATCGCATCAAAAATCAAAACGCCCGGATGGTATTAATTTTATTAATTAGTGGTAGATTATTGCATAATTGAATGCATACCGTATCAAGCCGCGTTAATGGCCCATTCTTTGAAAATCATTGCTGAATAACGCGCACAAAAGCCCTATATATTTTGCTTGGCAAATGAACTATTTGTTTTCATTGTTACCTTTTATAAGTTATTTCAAGAACATGTGAATCACATAATGGTAGAATAATACAGTTAAAACAGCGGTGTAACAATCAAGGCTCGTTAAAACATGGATCTGTTATCTCCGTATCATAGCATTAATAGGAACATGGTTTCAAATTACGTTCAATAGACATAAACACATTACAACTGTAAGATACTTTAGTCAGAAAGTAATTGTACACATTCTAGATATTGATTATCGATCAAAAGGCAAGCATCTAAAAACAATTGAAGAGAAGCAAAACATTCGAAGACTCAGGAGGGTGTTTTATGTTATTTCTTCTTGTTCGACCTACATGTAGTTGTATCTTGAATTATCCGGTATGTTTTTTGTTTCAATGCAATGGATTAAAACATGCAGCAATCCGTGCGCCATGCGTTATAAATTTCATGTTTTCACGTCTCCATGCTGTGATGCGGAATGTTTTCTTCCCCCGTGCCAAATAAGTAATTAAACTCGTGCGAGGAAATCATTATACTAGACAACGCGAACTGACAATGCAAGAAACGTATCAATATAAAGGAATCTACGCATCGCTCATATATTTAACCAAATCCATATTATTGCTACAATAACTATCAGGTATGATCAAACAAACATGAAGTTATTGTCGACGTGATCAAAGCTGGGCAACAACAAGTGTGCCAATGATAAACACATATGATGACAGACCGACCGACGTTATATAGTATCTGGATGATAGTAAGCTATTTACACCTGCAGTACTAGAACGATAGACAGGACTAGCTTAATCACAACAGTACACAACCGTCTGGTATGTGATATATATACCTTCATAAGCAGCAAATGCATTTCCTATCATTACATACATATCTGAGGCATATTAGTACTACTGGCATACTTCATCACCATGGATGCTTTGTATATCTTGCTGAAAGCAATCGAAACAGCACACAGCGAGGTAGGATACTGTGCTATTATATATTTTCATTTATTCATTTTGATTATCATAGAACTTAGCTGAAATAGTTGCATTTAGATACATGTATGCATCTCTTAAAGATTTAATATCACTTAAAATGCCGTGGTCTAGTTAGAAGACTTGCAGATATGTTTTGTAACGGAGGTGTTCGTTTGAAGATGGTCGTTTAGCACAGGTCATAGTTGTTTCAATGAGCTGTCTCCGTGAAATGCGTTTAGCACAGGTCATAGTTGTTTCAATGAGCTGTCTCCGTGAAATGCGTTTAGCACAGGTCATAGTTGTTTCAATGAGCTGTCTCTGTCAAATGCGTTTAGCACAGGTCATAGTTGTTTCAATGAGCTGTCTCCGTCAAATGCAAAATTTAATACGCGTTGGTAATACGTCTTTTGTTTAATAACTATGCATTGCCCTATAGTAGCGGTTGAATATGAATGGAGTATCTAATTGCGTACAACGTTAGATAGACAGTACTGTATTTATGTGCAATTACATCACTCCAGTGCACCTTAATAAACTCCTGCCAATACGTACACTCAATATTCGTCATCTGTAATATGATGATAAGCCAATATCATGATTACTGTCTGTCAAACAGGATTATCCTTGTCATTAATATTGAATATGCAGTTAACACGGTAGAATCCGAGAATCTCCGAATTGAGTTGACGTCATAAATGTCACTCCATTTAACTGATATATGTAACATTGTAAGACATGAATGAAGACAAATTGAAGTTGGTCCAGTGGTTGATATGATAAAAATCTGCAAATTTTATGCTTAGAAAAAGATGAAGATTATAATCAAACGATGCAATATTATATTAAATATGTTCAGTAAGATACTCATTACAACATTCACCGTGAAGATAGTTGGTCAGAAAATGAACTATAGTAATACAGATAATAATGATGATAATAAAATTCGGCGGTGGCTGCGGAGGCGGAATTATTGTCGATTGTGGTGTAAGATCGAATTTTGTTTCACCGCGTGATCAAAGAAAATCAATATTAAATGTAAATTTCTGATATCACGAGTGAAATAGATAATATTAAGTCAGACAGGGAAGGCAGCACTCTGCTTACCCAGCCGAGAACAGAAAACATAAAAAACACACAAGCTACAATGCCCACCTGAACCAGCCGAGCACAGAAAACATAAAAGGCACAATGCCCAACTAAACAAGTTATAATCCTCCCATGTTCAAGCTGTCGAAATTCTGAATGAACCAGATTCAGCAATCAAAAAGCTGAATGCCCAAACTGAATGATTTAGTTCCAACAGTAAAATGGCTGAAATACCTAGTTTAAGTTGTCAGAAGTTCTAAAATGTGTACAAAAGAAGAAAAATCTCAGTGTCAAGGTTTCAGCTAAATGACTTAGTTTCAGCAATACATATGAGCCGAATGCCCCCAGCTGACTTACTTTGAACACACGTTTCAACAGCAAAACAGAACTATGCCCCTAGCCGAGTGACCTACTTAGAACAATTAGTAATTCCAGGTAAAATAACCGCGTTTCAAAAGCAAAAATAAATGCCCCGCCGAGTGACCTACTTTGAAAATTAGTAATCCCAGGTAAAATAACCACGTTTCAACAGCAAAAAAGAGAATTAAATTTGACTTTGAAACAAAATCAACATTCGTTTTTGTTTCTATTTATTATATGCTTCAATTTCTCTTAAAATGTTATAGTAATTGGCTTAATTGGAACAATCAGGTTGAAATTAGAACTTGACAATTATGACGTCATAATGACTTAACGCATATTTGTTTACCTGGCACCGTTAGGACATTAAGTCTTTTTCGGTATGGTAATGGACACAAGCTTCTAAAGTAGACGAGATTGCTGTGCTAGAAACCGTTATTTACTCATTGGCGATACCTTGAAGCGGATTGCGGAGCTTCTGCACTCGAAGTGGACGCTATGTACAAATGGCTTTAGTAATACACATAATGCATGTTGGAGCCTTGTTAGGTTTGAAGTCAACTTATTTGATTAAACAACAAAACTCGTTGTATCGAATATTAAGACAACTGGTGTTTATAACACTACTAACTTTAAGTATAAACTAGAAACTCAACTCCTTCGTTGGTGTTTGAAATTCACCCGTGTTATAGAGAATAAAACAATTGCACTACCACTGATTGTAACGTAGCGTGACTGTTTGGCACCAAACGATAATGTTGTATACAGATACATACATTGTTACTGACAGGTACAACACATAACTACGTACTCCAAGGTAAAAATTAACAAATTACGGTGATGATAAACAGTGCTGGTATTTTTGGCGCTGTTGACGTTGAGCGACATTTATTTCACAATTCACCTCTTTGCCAGCGCCTTTGTACATGGCATAATGTTAACACTATTAATGTGCTTCGACAACATAACACAATGGATGTCATTTTCGTGTAAACATAATAGTCAGGCGTAACGTTTAAATTCCTTTGAAATGTTTAGACCTATCAGCAAGCTGGATAGTTTCATTTTTAATTGAAGCGCATACTTTCTAATAAGTACACATATAAAGGTACCTAACCACAGAATAGTTTTTCTGGAGAGTCCATAAACTCTATGAATAAAAACTGACTGGCGCGCGTACACTATCGAATGTTTACGAAAACCTTTGCACACGATAGAAGAGAAAATAGTTTCTGACGCAGAGGTTATATACTATTCTGTTTATCACATTGCTTGGAACGTTATCCGTCTAAAATGATGGTTTGAATGTGTATTTTATGTATTGTAGGTGCTATATATCTTCGCTAAACCGGATTGGGATGACAGCAAGTACAACTACGTCGTCAGTGATTTAAACGTTTGGAGAGTCAGATGCATCTTCGCTATGTTTCAATGCAATAGAATAATCATCTATAGACCATCAGAATTATACCAAGATATACAGCCAAATCGTCATCCATAAAGTTAGTTGTCTCTCGAAAAACAGAATTACAACATGCCATTGAAAATGGTAGTACAGTACAACCTCTCCAACCTCTTTAGAGCATAACCTTTCTATAACGATACCCTCCTTAAGCCTCCTCGATAGCCTAGTGATTGAGAGTTCGCTTAGAGTACGGGAGGTCTCGGGGGTTCGATCCCTGGTCGCGTCTACCAAAGATGAAATAAAAATGGTACCAGAAATGTCATTGCTTGACGCCCAGCATAATAGGTAAACTGGCTTCTCTTCTCTCATACTCTCGTGGCGATGGATAACATCAGGAATGAGGGGTCGATAGTTATTAATATAAGTTATATAACAATCGACCTTAAATAAATTAGTATCAACCTTCCCTTAGCCTATATGTACTATAAATTTGATCTCTGTATAGCAACAACCTGAAAACTACGGCCAATAGTTGCAGCTCCAAATGGTATTGCTCTACAGAGGTTGCACAGTATTTGCACATAGCTGTTGTAACTGAGGTCTTCGTTTGCAGATGGTCTCACATGAATGACTGTAATTGGAAAACGATTCAGTATAATGTATCGTACCAAAGATAATATGAACAAATGCACTGCATCCAGCGGGGATTTCCCATCAGGTTTGAGGATAATATAATCGAGGAAAAATGACTAAGGAATTTGTTTGCTCCACAGAGGCTAAAGGTCTAGCCTCTGACTGCCAGGCAGCACCACATAGGAGACCAGGCGAACACATACTTAGAAAAGAGTGTTTACCGATCTAGGAGACGGGTTGCACAGATATGACCTATAAATAGTTATTATAGTTTTACACTCGTCTTTTATTTGCTATTTATATTTCAATTCAACATAATTATTCACACGTTGGCGCGCTTTGCCTTGCGACGACGTCGCGTTAACGGGCGATGACGTCGCTTCAATTGATGTGACGTCATTTCCGACGTCGCCATATTGTTTTATTACGTTGGATTAAATCAGATATGTATTTTTTCAATAATGTTAAGGCTTATATGCCGAAACGTTATTAAAAGAGTGGAACTGTATTTATATTTCATATTCGAAAAAATAAGTTAAACAAGATTGGTTCTCAAATCTTGGGCAACAACTTGCCTCTACCGGAAGTGGGACGTGAAATTCAGTCTACCGAATCACTATTCCGCATCCGGTCTGTCAGAAAAAAACAGGCCATAGTCAATGCAACTACAACAACAAAAATCACGTGATTTTCGCATGTAATCGTTAATGGGGATTAATCCCCTATTAAACACACATACATAGTTTCCTTTATCCCGTCTAGATACCTAACTAACTAATAGTGTAATATTGCGGGCGATTTTGTTTGAGGCAATCTACGAAGCAGCAAGCTATTTCCAATTAAAATAGCGTACAGCTATTCTCCTAGTTTACACTAATAGATGGAACATATCGGTAACCCGATTTATGTTAGTCTTGTAGAAACTTTATGTAATGGTGTTTGTGCCTTCGTTAAACATATCCTCTGTTTTAGTATGCGTTATCAAATAGCAATACCTCAGTTTACTCTGTGCAAGTTTCCAGGAGTACAGGACATGAACATTACAATACAACCTATCCAGAGCAGCCCTCTGTAAAGCAACAACCTCTCTATAACAATACACGACGTTTCCAGTGAAGCTAATCACTATCAATATTAACCTTTCAGTCACGAAAACCTGTAAGGTCCATTATTTGCAGCTCTCAAAGGGTTCATTTTCCGGAGTTTGTATTGTATTCTAGTTAGGTTTTCCGTCGAAACTGCCATTGTCCTAAATTGAAATCAAGGACTGTGGTATTGACCCAATTGACGTAATTAAACATACAGAACAACAAAATCATTAAACGTGTAGGAAACTGACATCAAAGAACATTTAATTTCTAAACTACTTCAGAAATTGAGGTTTCATGGAAATTTATGGTGTTACGGTATATAATTGTATGTAAAAGTCTCGGAAATTCAGTGATTTGAAAGTAATAGAGGGTAAGTAGAAGTAAACGGAAGTTGTAAGTAAGACAAGTCATAATGTGAGTTATATGATACAGACATCACCAGTATAGCGTGAAGCACGACATGTTCAATTATACAGAATTAGAAAGAAGACGATTTGAAGGAGATGTGAACTGACAACCATAAGACAAACCTCCGTCATGTTGATCACAACAGTGTGTATATATCACTCCTCTACTACCAACCAGTCAGATCAAATTTAGATTCAGGATAATCACAACGAAGTCTCGACATGAAATTGAATCCCTAAACAATTGTCAATCAGTGGAAATCTAGTGCCAAACATAACGTTCTAAAATATCATTTAATTTCCTAACTAGGTGTTACATTTTTTTCGTGGAATTTATAAATGACAAAATCGATAGATCGTTAAGTCGTGGATCAAATGTACACATGGGTAGGAGACCACGATTTGAGGTGTTTTGGGACGAAAAATCGATAGGGTTATCCGTATTTCGTGGAAATGTTCAGTCCAAGAAATCATAGCATATATATCTCAAACGAATATTTTTTCATTAACATATATAGGAAGAAGCGAATCCGTACAAACATCACAAAGTGTAAACCCTCTCGTTGAAACTGTTAATGTTCTCATAACTCATATCGGGTAAATGCATATTTCATAGTTATTGGCCAAGGAAATTTGATGCAAAAACATCGAAACCACAATTGAAATTAATATATATCATCGAACAGAAAATTTAGGACTAGTAATCTAGTATTGCCTTACATCGTACGTCATGTGGTAATTCCAGGAAACGTACCATTGTAAGAGAATCTACAACCCTTTATATCAATCCCACCAACTCGAAGAAGTCTACAAATCAAATATCGCGTGACATCTATAGGAAATGCAAAAACAGTACAGTAACGTTACACTAAACACACAGCTTTTGTCAATTAAAATCATGTCTAATTTTGCAAATGTTAAGAACGAATTCAATTCAATTCATAATGCTTATTTCAGAACAAATATGATTTGCTATCGAGACCCCGTTTCTAATCTTATTAGCGGAACTTAATTATTGTTTATACCTTTACAACACAACATATTCAAAGAGGAACGACCTATGACTGAAACCGCGACCTCTCGTACATTTTCGTTCGCGTGTTGTTCTGTTAGTATACATATCGAATCAAAATGATCATTTACAAATGGAGCTAATTTAGTGTATGCTTCTAATATGTCTTGCACTTGAATTGAAACATACTGTAACCAACGGGGAAGTATTTACGTCACACGGAAACGACCCAATTATGTGACAATCTTAACAATACCCGAAACATTAATCCCAACCCACATGTTCCTTACACGCTGTGTACCAAACAAGGGGCGGGTACTCATCTTAAACATGTCGTCATTTATACATTATATATACATCCAACACATAGATTCGTGATAGCTTCGCCAACATCTCTGGGAATCAATTTCCATTGAAGTGTCGAACTGTCATGTTAAAACTGCAAAGTGTTAATCTAAAATGTGTTACAATAACACTGGTTATAAATCATTCTTACAAACCCACCCCCTGTTGCATGTAAACAAATTAACTAAATGAACCGACTGTCTAAGTATTTCTTTTGATTTCCGAACTGTTTGTGTTTCATTAGTTCTGGAATGTGCGCAAGTTCCAAAACGCGAATTATGACATATTCTTATTTTCCTGCAAGAAGAATAACAAAGTTATCCGAATAAAAATGTTCAAACTTGACGTTGTGCGGTTTGCGGTGATAATGCATGTATATAATACCACTGACTTTCATTGTATTTTAATAATAGGGAGTGAAATCTATGTAACGAGTATTTACAAGCGCACACAAAACAATCAACCAAAAAACCTCATACGTGACGATATGTAGATGGCGAAATTATGCATAACAACTGTAGAGTTATTTTAAGATAAAAGATCAATCGGTATAACTATTATGAAAAGATAATTTCCAACCAAATGCATAAAACCAATCACTAAGTATTTATACGAGACAGATATAGCTCGGTCGGCGGCAATGATATGTAGTTCTGTTACACTTATATCAAATTTAATTATATATAGTTTATTCAAGAAAACCAAAATATGCCTATCATTCTACAAATATATACAATTTCTTATATTTTACAATGGTTAATGGTGACATTATTAGCATATTCAGGTATAATTGTATCAAATATATTGATATAATAATAAACAATATAATCAATTTGTAAGTTTTAACTTTATCATACAACATAATCGGTTTAAATGTATGGTACGTATACACTCCTACTGTAATTGTAGTTATTCAATGAACACATATACATATATACAAAGTGAGAGAGTTATTAAAGTGAAATATTCTACAGTACTAATTAAAAGCATATATGATTGTCTTGCGTCTTATTTCGAAACTTTTCTGTAAGAACATAGATATGTTTTTCTGGATAGTTTTATTATCATATTTTAAAAGTTCAACAAATTTGGGCACATTTGGATGATTCCAGAGATATCGTTTAATATGACATTTTCTTATTTCGCGATATAAGGGACAGTTTAATAAAAAGTGAAATTCGTCTTCTAGAGAATGACATGTATGACATTTTCTCTCATCGTATGGGATTTTATGTGACTTGTGCCATCTTCCGGCCTCAACCTCTAACCTGTGTGCTGAGACACGGAATCTAGTGAGCGCAAACCTGTTTTTATCAAAATTAATTTTATCTAAGTAAGTATGAAAGTTGAAACTACAAAATAATTTATAAGTTCTTGCCCTTGTCGAATGTTCTACTTCGTTATTCCAAATTTGTAAATAACTATCTTTTACTCTTTGTTTAAACATAGACAGAAACAATTTACTGTTAGTGACATTCTGATTTAATTTAGTCTAGGGATTTCAGTTACTATCTTATAACAGTTTCGATTTCAGATCAATGTATTGCCAAATAATTCCGACGTATTAAGATTCAATTACCATGTATCTTACAGACATAGCGAAACAGTTCGTCAATAAACCCCCAGTAATCGCAATGCTGAATGTAATCAGTTTTTATGTCCATTTTATTACGATCTAAATAGAACATTCTGAATGTATTAAGGAAACAATACAAAAAGTAAAAATTTCCGCGAGAACAAGACACACATATATTGGAACCATGAGGCACATTTAGTGGTGCTGAGTGTGGTAGTGTGGCTGTATATAAGATGATTTGGTAATCGTTTGAGAATCAAAAAGTACTTTTAACACTCAGAGTTTTTTTAAGCGGTGCAATATTAAAGCACTTGCCAAATAAGGCGACATAATTTAATGTGGAACCCGAGAATCTCCGATTTGATTTAACGTCATATATGTCATTCTATTTCACTGATATAAGAGGGGTGATCAACAAATACGCGGAAAAGTGCTGTAGTTTCTTTATTTGTCATTATAAGTCGATGAAACTTTCTAAACATGAAGATAAATTTATTTTAAATTGATTCACAGCTGATCAATAATATTGAACAAAGACGGCACGAATGCGGTTTCCCATGGCAACGTCACTCGACGTCATGCGGCCCAAATTTTCATATTTTCCAACGTTGCACATAGCAAACGATGACGTATCATTCGTGCGTTTATAATTTTATAATTTTCTAAAGGGTGGATTATAAATGTACAATGATATAACATTACATTCATCATTTCCAAACATTGTTTTAACGTCAAATTCCGTTTTAGAGTTATTTGCTTTGAAGTTGTTGTCTGAAAATGAGTTCGGTGCCGAAAACGGCGACGAAAAGTCGTGTGGCGAAGGAAATTTCATAACATACCAATGTCAATATTGCAAAATGCAACTAATATGTAATAGCACACAAAACAGGTGTCGATTTTGCATATTCTAGCCATGTGAAATCAATGCCAACATGCGCATGGGCTATACAACGTCGATAACGTCAACTTACGTCATCAATATTAATGTTTTCCAGTAGCTAATTATTATAATTTACATACAAGTTGCAAAGGAAAAATATTGATTTTCGGTTGACATGTCTATGAAGTGTATCGTTCAATGCGTTATACAGTATGAATTGTGCCACGAATGAGTATGTATACTGTAATATGTAACGACGTCGCAATGACGTTGGGCCGGTGTAGCCATAGTGACGTTGCGGTTTCTATAATTTTTTGACCAAATATTACCTTGAGTTTAATGTTTTTTATAGTTAGGTATTTTTAATACGCCAATCTATTATCTGACCGATTTTCTTTAGTATTGGTCAAGTAACAAATATTTTAGAGCATATTCCCGCGTATTTGTTGATCACCCCTCGTATGTACATTGTAAGAATTTAATGAAGACAAATTGAAGTTGGTCCAGTGATTGATATGATAAACATCTGCAAATTAAAAGCTTAGAAAAAGATGAAGATTATAATCAAGCGATGCTATATACTAGACTAAGTATGTTCTCTAAGATATTCTTTACAACATTTACTGTGAAGATAGTTGGTCGGTCATTGAACTGTATAATAATATTAATGATAATAATAATCTTCGTCGGCGGCTGTGGATCGAGATCAAAGATAAACAATATTTAAAATGTAATTTTCTGTTATCACAAGTGAAATAAAATTTGACTTTGCAACAAAATCAACTTTTTTTCTATTTTTACATGCTGCAATTTCTCTTAAAATAGATCAGTAATTGGCTTCATTGGAAAATTCACGTAGTAATTGGAACGTGACAATAATGACGTCGTTATGACACAACGCATATTTATTTACCGGGCACTGTTAAGACATTCAATTCCTTTTCTGGATAGTGATGATATGGTTTCTAAATTAGCAACCAGAAGAGAATACGGAACTGTATTAAAAATGATCTTGTCGTTATTTAGTTAATGCGGATTCCGGAGCTTCTGCACATAAATTGGACGCGACAAAGGGCTTAAGTAGCCTAAGAAACATAAGGCATGTTGGAGCCAAGTTTTAGTTGGCATTGAACGTATGTGATTAAATAACACAACACGTTGTATCAAATGTTTAGGCAACTTGTGTTTATAACATTGCTTACTTTAAGAAGAAACAAGAAACTCAACTCCTTCTTGGTGTTGGAAATCCACCTAGGTTATAGAGAATAAAACCATTGTAGTTCCACAAATTGTAACAAATTACGGTGATGATAAACAGTGCTGGTATTTTTGGCGCTGTTGACATTGACCGACATTTATTTCACAATTCACCTCTTTGCCAGCGCCTTGTACATGGTATAATGTTAACTGTACTAATGTGTTTAGAAAACATAACACAATGGATGTCATTTTCGTATCAACATACAATGTAATAGACAGGCGTAACGTTTAAATTCCTTTGAAGTGTTCGGAACTATCGACCCACTGGATATTTTCATTTTTAATTAAAGCGCATAATTCCTGAATAGAACACATATAAAGGTACCTAACCACAGAAGAGCTTTTCTGGAGAGTCCATAAACTGTATGAAAAAATACTTAGTGATGCACATACACTATCGAATATTTACGAACACCTTTGCACACGATGGACGAGAAAGTAGTTTCTGACGCAAAGGTTATATACTATTCTGTTTATCACATTGCCTGGAACGTTTTTCGTCTATAATGATAGTTTTAATGTGCTTTTTATGTATGGTAGGTGCTATATATCTTCACCAAACCGGATTGGGATGACAGTCAGTCCAAATATGTCGTCAATGATTTTAACGGTCGGAGAATCAGATGCATCTTTGTTATGTTTCAGAGCAATAAAATAATCATTTATAGACCACCAGACTTATACCAAAATATACAGCCAAATTGTCACCCATAAAGCTGGATGTCTCTCTAAAAACAGAATTACTAAATGTCATTGAAAATGAAAATAGTAGTACAGTATAACGTCTCTAGAGTGGCTCCCTGTAGAGCAACAACCTCTCTATAACAATACCTTCTCTAAGCCTATATTAACTACAAATTTAAACACTATATAGTAACAACCTCAAACAACGGCCAAAATTTGCAGGTTACCAAAGGTATTGCTCTACAGAGGTTGCACAGTATTTAAAAAATTGCTGATGTAATAGTGGTATTTATTTGCAGATGTTCTGACATGTATGTATTTAATTTGAAAAAGATGTAATGTATTGTAACGATGATATTAAACACCCATACATGATTTCTATTATCCCGTCTAGATACTTTAAAAACTAATAGTATAAGATTGTGGGCGATTATGTTTGAGGCAATCTACGAAGCAGCAAGCTATTTTCAATTAAATTTTCAATTATTCCCGCGTGCAGCTATTCTCCCAGTTCACACTAATAGATGAAACATATCGGTAACCCGACTTATTTGAGTCTTGTAGAACTGTATGTAATGGTGTTTGTGCCTTCGTTTAACATAATTATCCTCTGTTTTAGTGTGCGTAATCAAATAGAAATACCTAAGTTTAATCTGAGCGACTGTGGTTTCTGTGCAATGTTCAAGGAGTACAAGACAAAACAACCTATCCAGTGCGGCCCACTGTTATGTAAAAACGTCTCTATATAAACACATTTTTGTTTTGTCTTCAAAACTGCTATTTTGTAATGTGTTAAATTGAAATCAAAGACTGTGACATTGACCCAATGGATGTATTCAACAGTACAGCACAGAATAATCATGAAACATGCTAGGAAATACTACATGCAGAGGTTAAAACTGACCTCGAAGAACATTTAATTTCGATAACTACTTCAGAAAGTGTGTTACCGTAAAAATGTCTGGTGTAACTGGATAACAATGTATGAAAATGTCCAGGAAATTCGATGATTTAAAAGTAATAGAAGAGTTAGTAGAAGTAAGCATAAGTTGTAAATAAGACAAGTCATAACGTGAGTTTTAGGGTACAGACAGCGCCAGTACATGTATAGCATGAAGTACGATATGTTCAATTATACGGAATTTGAAAGAAGAAGATTTGAAGGAGATGTGAACTGACAACCATAAGACAAACCTCCGTCATGTTGATCACAACAGTGTGTATATATCACTCCCCAACTACGATAAAACTCAGATTGAATTTAGATTCAAGATAATCACAATGAACTCTCGTCCTGAAATGGAATCCCTTAACAATTGACAATCAGAAAAAAGATAGTGCCAAACATAACATTCTGAAATATCTTCGTAACTATGTGTCACATATTCTCATGGAATTTATAAATGACAAAATCGACGGATCGTTAATTCTTGGATTAATTGTACACAAGGGAAGGAGACCTCTCGATCTGATGTGCCTTGGGAACGAAAAATCGTGGGACTTTATTTCGTTGCAATGTTCAGTCAAAGAAATTAACGATCATGTATATTTCAAACGAAAAGTTATACTTTTTCATTAGCATATATAGGGAAAAGCGAGTCCGTATAAACATCTTAAATTGCTAAACCTGTCGTTGAAGCCGTAAAGGTTTCCATAACTCATATCGAGTAAATGCATATTTCATAGATATTGGCCGAGAAATTGATACAAAAAACACGGAAACCGCTATTGAATTAAATATATATCATCGAACAGAAAATTAGGGACTAATAATCGTGTATTGCCTAAACTGATACAATGTACGTCATGTTGTAATTCTAGGAAACGTACCATTGTAAGATAATCTACAACCCTTTACATCAATCTGAACAACACGCATAGTTCTACAATTAAATATCACGGGACATTTATAGGAATAGCAAAAACAGTACAGGTACTTTACACTAAACACACAGCTTTTGTCAATAAAAAATCATGTCTATTTTTGCAAATGATGAGTACGAATTCAAAATGCTTATTTCAGAACAAATATGATTTGCTATCGATACCCCGTTTCTAGTCTTATTAGCGGAACTTCATTATAGTTTAGACTTAACGAGCAACACTTACACTGATTACAGCGTCTTTAAGATCGATCGAAACAAATAAAAAAGAAGTTGATTATAACGCATCAAGTCAATGCTGCAATGTATATACATGCTTAATAGCCGGGAAGGTTATACTAGAAATAAACTACAAAGAAGATTTCTTACCCGAGTCTTTCATATAAGTTTTTTGAACACCAATCAAATGAGCTATACCTTTACAACACAACACCTTCAAAGAGGAACGACCTATGACTGAAACCGCGACCTCTCGTACATTTTCGTTCGCGTGTTGTTCTTTTAGCATTAAGTGACATCGAATCGAATAAAAATGATCATTTACAAATGGAGCTACAATAGTGTATGCTTCTAATATGTCTTGTACTTGAATTAAAACATACTGTAACTTAGGGAAGTATTTACGTCCCACAGAAACGACCCAGTTATGTGACAATCTTAACAATACCCGAAACATTACTCCCAACCCACATGTTCCTTACACGCTGTGTACCAAACAAGGGGGCGTGTACTTATCTAACATGTCGTCATTTATACATTATATATACATCCTACACATAGATTCATAATAGCTTCACAAACATCTTTGCGAATCAATTTCCATTGATATGTAAATATGTAATTTTCTAACATCAACGTGTTAATCTAAAATGTGTTACCATAACACCGGTTATAAATCCTTCTTACAAATCCAGCCCCTGTTGCATGTAAACAAATTAACTAAATGAACCGACAGTCTAAGTATTTCTTTTGATTTCCGAACGTTTTGTGTTTCATTAGTTTCGGAATGTGCGCTAGTTCCAAAACGCGAATTATGACATATTCCCATTTCCCTGCAACAAGAATAACAAATTTATCCGAATATAAATGTTCAAACTTGACGATGTGGTGTTGGCGGTGATAATGCATGAATTTAATGCCACTAATTTCATTGTATTTTAATAACATGAAGTGATATATATGTAAGGAGTATTTACAAGCACATACATAAAACAACCAACTAAAAAGTTCATACTTGACGATTTGTTGTGAGCGGCGAAATTATGCATAGCAACACAGAGTTTTTTTAAGACAAAAGAGCTATCGGTATAGCATTAAGCCAATCACTAAGTATTTATACGAGGCATATAACTTGGGCGGCGGCAATGCTATGTAGTTCGGTTATATTTATATCAAATTTAATTTAGTCTAGGGATTTCAGTTACTATCTTATAATAGCTTCGATTTCAGATGAAAGTATTGCCTAATAATTCCGACGTATAAAGGTTCAATTACCATGGATCTGAAACACATAGCGAAACAGTTCGTCAATAAACCCCCAGTAATCGCAATGCTGAATGTAATCAGTTTTTATGTACATTTTATTACGATCGAAATTGAACATTGTGAATGTATTAGGGAAACAATACAAATAGTGAGCATTGCGCGAGAACAAGACACACATATATTGGAACCGTGAGGCACATTTAGTGGTGCTGAGTGTGGTAGTGTGGCTATATAAGATAATTTGGTAATCGTTTGAGAGTCAATAAGTACTTTTAACACTCAGAGTTTTTTCAGCGGCGCAATATTAAAGTACATGCAAACTAGCGGGACATAATTGAATGTGCATTAGCAAGGCGCAATTAAATGTATATAGTGTGGCTTATAAAAACGATATTCTTTATTTGATATTCGACATCAGTGTTTCATTTATTCAGCCATACTTTGGTATTAGTGTTTTGACGTACGTGCAATTTTGCATCTTTGAAGTCTAGCATAAGCATGCTTGTATACATATGAAATCTTGCAAATATTGCTATGTTGGTTGTCCTTGTACTTTGTCTACTCGCTCTTGCTTCGGTTAATTGTAACATGTAACTGATGTGACAGGCAGTCGTGTTTGTGTAGCTGTTTATGTAGCTGCACCTGTACTTGTTCATGTTTATATTTGTCCTGGTAGTTTGTACCTTTATTCAGTGTTTACGTTACCGTTTGTGTAATCTTTGTTGTGTTATGCGTGCTCTGCTGTTTCTGTCGAGTGCTGCCTTCCTTGTTCGATTTGTTTTTATCTTTGGCCTCTCATTTACGTGGTATTGGGTGCGGTCTTATAATTAACAATTAACAACTTTCAGCTATTTCAGAAGATAACGGTTGGTTTGTTTGTTAATGTTGGAAAGCATGTCCGTCGTACTTCGTATATAACTCAACAGTCTACATCAATACGCAATGTTAATTAACTGACATTATGATAGCATTGCTACATAACCAAGCATTTTGTTCATGTGTATCCGTATATTTTTGTCTCACAAACAGTTTTCATTGTGGCATGTGTTTATAATCACCAGTACTTTGATAGATAACCGCGTGGATTAAGCAATCAATATGATAACATATAACATTGGCCGGTAGGTTTCATTTTGTTTTAATTAAATATATATGTAACACAAACTGTCTACCATAGTCAGCCACATTTAATGTGACCTTTGACCCTTTTCTTATTACAGTCAGGTATGTGTTATATACGAATAATGGACGTTGTAAATTGCTAAAATGATTCGACACCTGCTGTTATTAGCATACCGTACCATATATTCCACTCACCATCAAAGCACACAGCTCGTATATTACTATTAGTTCATTCATGTCGCTTTTGATGCCTATTATATTGATACGTTAATCTAGTAGTTATTCTGTATTCTGTAGTTATATAGGATAAATTCATAAACATATACAGTCCATTGAACCGATAATGGAACATACATCATTTAATATTCTCTAAGGTCATGTTTAGTCTACGCGATTGTAAAACAATATACATAGTAACACTTACATATAGTAAATCGTATAACAAAGTACAAACTTACATTACTGAATACAAAAACCATTTACAGGGCATGTAATTGAATGGCATTGACACAAACAAGTCTCATTTGGGCGATGAAATGTTTTACTGTCTATGTACATATACGTATTCATGAGATTCGTAAACAAAATACATGTAAATGACTTGTATATTCCTTGGTCTGATGCTCCTATTGTCTAAACTTGGACAAACAAAGCGGAAACTAAAAAGAAAATTTGATATGATGTCTAAAAGAATTAGACTAAACATATAGACTAATGTTGGCTTAAATCCAAACACGCCAATTGGTTAAACCATTTATATTGTTTACGGGATTAATACAATGTTGTGCCCAAGGCTGAAACGATTGAGATATGATGAAAGTTTGACTGATTCAAGTGGTAAGGAAATCGAGACATAAATGGCTCCTGTGGAAGTAGAATTGATTCCCAAATTGCAATTTCCGATGGTCTGCTAGTTCTGCAAACCCCAGGGACAACAATTTGTATGTGTGCATGAACTTTATAATAGTAGGGTAGTATGGAATTAAGAACTCATATTCGATTGGGAACATACTCGTATAAGCGGATTTAGCTCAGTGGTAACGCACTGGGCTGTCATTCCAGAGGTTGTGGATTCAATCCCTGGCGTCGGAACCTGACATTTCTGAAATATTTATAATATTTCCCGCTATATCTGTGTGGTCTGCAAAGTATCTGGAAGTGCCAGGAAGCTGTGTATCGGTGCTATACACCGGGCACATTAAAGAACCAGGCTGTCTATTCGAAATAAGAGCTAGGCGCACTTCTACAGCGCCGGACATGCCTGCATCTAATGTCTCTCTCTCCCTTCAGGGGCTTTCTCTCAGTCTGTCCTTCTGGTCAGATCATGCTGTATCTGCACTGGTAGAGGATGCACCTGCGCCCTTGTGGCTGCAACATAATCATGTAAAGTGCCTTTGAACGTGCGTTCGCATGAAAAGGGCGCTATATAAATCTGGTATATTTATGTATTTATTTTTGTATAATTGCCTCATATAAACATTCAAAGGGCATATATAGCTCGGTGACGAATTGTGTACTATAAAAGTACATTATTCAGAGTATCTTACAAACATCTAATATTAAAATATATTATAACATCGGACAGGGAGAGCAGCACACAACTTAGCCAGCCGCGCGCGGAAAACATAAAGTACATCACATACCACATTTGCCACACAATGCCCAACACATAATCGAACGAGAAAATAAATGTTATGTTAACCCGGGCTGTATTTCAACGTATCACGAAACCGGTTTAAATATATAAGCAATCACTTAGGATATTCTTTGTTTACCATCAGATTAATACTATTGTCAATTATTGTAGAACAGTTTGATTTTATGATCAAACAATAGGTCGTGAATAACGTGCATTGTTTAAAGATGAGATGTTGATTAAGGAAATTGATGACACACGATTGATTATGCACGATAAACAATTGACAACGGAAATCCAAGTAATAAGATATGCATGGAGCAATCAACAAAGATACGTTGTTTTGGTAAGTTACCAGGCGAATCATGCAAGAAAAGTTTCAGCGAACAAACATAGCGTAAGAGCAATGTCCTGTCCGATGATAAGTCTATCATCTAGAGTACAGTGTAGCAATACCATGTGACTGTTAGCTACAGGTCCAAGATGAAAATTGCTTCTCTTCCTTATCAGAAGCTGTATCGTTTTGTCCAGCATCCTGTGAAACCTTGGAAACAGCTTTTAACCGGTTTCACAGGCTGCTGAACAAGATCTTATATTTCATGGAAAGCATACAATTTTCCGCTTAGCGTGGCGTATATTTCATAAAAATCGATAAGGAAATAAACTACGGATGGCTATTTTTGTTTTCGAAATTAAAACAATTTCGTATTGGACCTATGGCAAAAAGTCACGTGGTATTGCTACACCGGAATAGTTATAATGCGACTGTTTGCGTACTTACTATGCTTGGTACCAAGTACGAGCTTAGATCCGTGAGAATTCGGATAAATTATGCATCAACTTAATATTTAGAACTCAGCCACGCGATCAGGAGTTTATATTTTGATCAACATTCCACTTACCGGTATATTTCACATCAGCGATTTTGTTCTGACTGGATGAGTATAGTATCAATTATTCAATACTTTGACCACACATGTGTATGTAGATGTAAGGCGGGCTTTCTCAGAAGCGAATGTGTTTATGATATAACGACAAACTAGTTCACTGAACGCCTTAAATGACAAGATTGCTCATTTCATTTAACCTCGTCTTCCGTTCATATGCGATTTGACAGGGTAGCTACACAATATGTTCAACCGGTAGTTCTTCGTTAAAGCGGATGCGTTATTTTCAACCTTCGTTTCCGATCATATAATGCGAGTTCAGCTTTGACATTCAGCTTTTTTATTGCTTAAACTAGTTAATTCAGCTTTTTACCAACCGGGACTTGGGTGGATCATTTTCTCGGTCGGTTGAGTGTTGGGCATTGTGCCTTGTATGTTTTTGTTTTCTGTGCTCGGCTGATTAAGTTGAATGCTGCTTTCCCTCTCCAACCTAATTTATCTTTTTGACAGGATATTTGAACCTTTTAACTGATACATGAACATTATATTCAACCTGCGTTTACAACTATGACATGTAGTATTGGGTATTTGTTCGGGCAGTTGAATGTTTCAGCGGAAGCGTTATCTTGACAAAATGAACAAAGAAGCAGATGAAAATTTAAACGTTACTGCATCTGGTCTAGTAACATCTATTGAATACATGCCTAGTAACCAAATGAAAAGTACACCATTGCCCATTCCCTAACAGTGATGTATGTTATCTTATACTAGAACTATCTCAGTTTGTAGATCATTCTTCACACTTACTGTCACATATATCTTCTATATAGAGAGACCATTGTCTCGTTGACGAGCTAATATAGACACCTTAGATCTCAGTATAGACTATACCTAGCTAACATATCCATATTACACCTGATAAGCTTAGGAACTCTTCTGATTGAATACACAAAGTTCTGACGTATTTTCCAGTCTTACATTATTATATAATTTCTGTCTGATCTGACGCGGTTTTATAACGACATCCCAAATATGTTTAGTTAGGGAACTTCTGCTGACGTAAAATATATATCCTGGTGGCATTTCCTTTTTTATCATTGTGCAGTAAACGCGGATCTGTGTTTGTTTTAAATACAAAACGTTGGTTTCTTACAATTGCAAATACTGACATACATGTTTTTGCATGATCTTTTGTTTAAATGTCGAGCATAGCCTTTTTTGCTTCCTGCTTAAATATGGCAGGCATGCGAGTGCCGCCACCATTATTTAAACCCGGTTCGCCAGATTAAACGTAATTATAAGCGCTCTAGCCATTGAGCTAGGGAGGCACACCTCGATATAATCTAAGCAGTGGGATTAGCGGAACATTGCCGTATTTCATAGTTGACTGACGTTTTGCGACACTCTGTTAATTGTAAAGGAGGGAACACAACGATTGAATTACAGTCTAACTTGTATTAAGCGACCACCATGGGGAAGGTCAGAAAACGGTCGCTTAACGGAATGGTCCTTTAACACAAATGTAAGAAGCATCGAGTGCAATTAACGAATTTCCGACTTTAGGCTGTCCGAATACTATTCAACTTCAATTGATAAACATTAGTGTGTAAATATATTTTATGAGGATTCTATACTTGTATGCTTCGTCTTCATAAGCTTTTATATTATCATTTTAATATAAACTTACTCATGTTGATGTTGCAATCGAAGAAAACCGAAATAGACCGGGTTTAGCCCAATCTAAATGGACGGTGACAACAAGGTGATTGCAGCAAAATTTGTTCGTTATAGTGACATTCCTATTTGGCTTATGATATATCTATTGTCTGATCGTTACGTAACTACCTCACAATTCCTATCATTCACTACCAGCGAACATTCTGATTACCATATCTCAACTAGCTGATGGTTCTTCAACAACTTATATCAGAGCTGATCTTTTCTATGATTCGAACTTTCGATCTGCCGTCGAACGTAAATACAATATTAGAATCTAGTGTTTTCTAATTCTAAGCCATTATACAACAAATATATCGCTGGCTTAGAATGAGAAGCTCCTAAGTACAAAATCGATATTTTGAGTAAACAAGAAAAAACTGTCTGAAAACTACTTTTTCATATAGAAAAACAAGCTTTTTAAACTTCGGTTTAGTCAAAATTACCAGTTCCGATTTGCATGAAAATAGGCTCTTAAGAATCGCCTCGTGATGCAGATTTCAAATGAGTTTTATAAAGTTGTACGCAGCACCTATCACGACCTTCTCATTCTAAGCAAGCGATATATCACACTGTTTTCAATGAAATGGGCCGTGTCGCTTTTTGTATTCCGTATTGTTACACATATCACTGCAAACCTTTGTTTCACTGGTATGTCTAAGTCTGCAGAGAATAATTACATCAGCAGCCGTAGAGTTAGCTAACAATTTGTTACCTGGCAATATGATATAGTATAAGTCTGTGTTTCTAATTAGACTCAAATCATACAGAACATGTTCAGTAATCTGACGTTAAACCTTGCAATCATAACTATATAAAAATGTTGTAATTACAAGCAACGTTGAGCCTGCTTCGTTATTAACCATAATCTCCTCAATGCACAAAACTTAAGATAGAAATTATGAATTAGTTTAAACAGTGTTTATTGAATATATTACATACTGCTTAGTTATTTACATAAACACACATCATTTTGTTAAACAAACGACTTCGGAAACAAGCTATGAGAGCTTGCATTAGTAATGCTTCAGAACAAGTAGTTGAATTCATTACGATTTAAACTGTCATTAATTGACTGTAATCTGATATATTATATTATAGTAAAATATATACTAGTACGCAATGTTCTACTTATTCGTATTTGCATCGAAGATAATATGCTGAATTCGATCTAATAGATGAAAATAGTTCGAAAACAACATGTGTTACTTTTGTATTTTTATATTATTTACGCTTCATCAGAATATAATATACATGTTTGCCAATGAAGTGAACCCGGGACCTTCCACACTGAAAGAGGACACTCTAACACTGGGCTATTGAGGCGGTATATATTCATTTTGATTGTAATTCAAACTAACAAATATGCGCACTGGGTTATGAATAATTATGAATAATCATGTTGTTACGTGTTAGGTTCTAGACAGACGTTTTGTTAACATAGAACACCAAGGGACTTCTAACTCGTATTCGCCATCAAACATAATATAGCGATCCCTAGTGACTTCATACACCGCCATGTTTTCAGAGACTTATGTAGCATAACGACGTGTGAAAGATCTGACATTCTACGCTAATCAAACTAGGATTTCATTTCAAAACCTAAAACATTTATTCTATATACGTTCATGCCGAGGGGATTTCTGGAATCTGAGTTCACCCTCCGGAGATACTGTGTCTTTATCACAGTCCAAATGTCATGTTATATTTTCTAATTATGTTAACTTCAGACGAATTATGGGAAGTAAAGCAAGATTCCAACAACAAAAACGTTAGTTCCGTAACAGACATCAAGGATCGTTTTCAAAGAGAATGTTTTGCAAGTTTAATACGTCATTTATTGTATAATATAAATATTTCCGTTAGTCCAGTCATGGACAGGGGTCTGGTGTGTTTAATGCATGTACATCCATTTTAGATTACCAACTATTGGAGCAGAGGTCTACGATTTGTGCCTTATGTATGACGCCGACCGGCAGCGAACCCGGGACCTACCACACTGAACGCGGACACTCTACCACTGGGCTATCGAGACGGCATATTTTTAAACTTGGTCATCTTCCAAACAACGCGTGCATGTTTACAATCATGTTCATTCTCATACAAAGAATAAATGGGAAAAAATATATCATTTGAAACTTTACAATTACACATGCGCGTGATGTTATTGAAATAATTCCTAGAATTTGAACGCAACTATAAACTCAATAAAATGTATAAAACAACTGTATCTCCCGTGAGTCCTAATTAAAGGGTTGTGACTAAAATCCATTTTTGTTTCAATATTACTCACCGTTATATAGCAGGTACAGCGAGCCACTAAGTGCTGAACATATTTTTTTATCTCTTCGTTCCACGTAATTTTCAGGAACCTCTTCTCTTGTTTAAACAATTCTACTATAATTATTTTATGATTTTACCACGCTTATAAAGATTATTTTAATTGCTGGCCATTGAACTAGCGCTATCAGGTTTGATGGTATCACGGCACTTCAAGCACCAGACGATCACAAAGGAATAAATGACTTGTTTATTGAATGGCTTATCATTTTCTCTGCGTTTAACGTTTTATAGAATGGCGGGTAAATATAAAAAACAATAACGTCTATTAAAATGGAATATTATCCTTTCTGCCTCTATGTTATTCAGTACATAACATGTGGCTTTCTAAAAAAGTATTTAGCGGTTTTGAATAGTTTTCTGTATCTGCTAAACATTTTCAAGGAAGGAAAAATCATACATTTTCAATACATTTCCATTAATAGAGCAATATGATCCCAGACTAATTAATGGCATTTAGACGTAACATTCTAGATCTGCGGTCTGGAAGTTAACGATATTACCGTTAAATGATTGAGTAGTAAATAATGACTTAGTGAAATGAAAACATTTTAACGGGGCCTGACATATTCAGAGTTAATTTTTTGTGTTTACGTACACTTTGCTGTCGTTCGTTTAACACTGTTTCATTCATATACAGTGGTCAGTTAGCGACATCAGTCTCCTGGAATTAATGGTCTACCACCAGTGTCGATACTAACTCAATATTCTAAACGCAATTGATAACTAGTCGTCCCCATGTGTGGAGTATATGACCGCAGTCAACAACACAGAAACACCAAAGCTTTCCGATCGACCTAGTATAACAACCCCGTTCTGTCGGGTGTCACACGGGTACTTTACCCACTGGGCTTATTGAGTGGGTGCTTTACTCACTGCGCTAACTGGGCGAGTTACATAGAGGATATTTGTTGATTTTGGTGTAATATCGTATTTTATTTCATCGAGTGAGCACAGAAAATCAATATTTTCACGAGTGGTGTGAATTTTATGTGATCACGAGTGAAATAAAATTGATCTTTCACCAAAAATCAACAATTTTTCTGTTTATTATATGTACCAATTTCTCTTTAAGGGTACCGTAATTGGCTAAATTGGAAAGATCACGTCGAAATCGGAACGTCACGACTTGACAATTGTGACGTCATGAGGACGTAACGTACATTTTAAAGCCCGCAGCCGTTGACGTTACGTTTCTTTTTCTGAACGATACTGGAACCAGCTTCTAAAACAGTGAAATAACAAAGTGGTAATTTCACTGTTATTTTCACTGTTATTTTCACTGAAAATTCTCCGTAATCCATTGAAAGCAAGTAATAAAATTCTTTACCCACTGCACTAACTGACAAGCGGGTGCTTTATTCAATGCGCTAACTGCCAGGCGGGTGAATAAGCACTTTACTTTCATACTTAACTACTAAGACGAAATATTTGCTGGTTCGAAACTGCATACCGTATTGCAGGTTTTATTTTAATAGTATTCACTCTTAAATAAAGCAACTTAGATCGACTATCATTATTCGGTTTTTGGTTCATCTATTCATTAAATGGATATGTTCACGACATCTCCTGGGTCATTTATATCACTTAGTGCATAAAACACAAAATGAAGACAGTATAATGCTCACGTGATGCAATATATTCGAATAGAGAAAACTAAACAGTTAAATAAATCAACTACTGACAGGTTTATGATAGCAAAGTTTCTTATTCTGGAATTGCGTCTAGATTTACCGAGGAGACATGTATATTGTATATATTGTATACATTAGATCTTATTTCTAGAACTCTCTCCATTATAACACAATGTCATTCAAATTCATCAAAATAACCAAATAATATTTCCGTAGATTGAAACAAAATTATTAGAAACCGGGAGTGCATCTTTTAATTTACGATGATATCTTGAAAGCGGTGTTAGTTTAGATTGTTTTCAGAGATATGGAAATACACACATGTGTTTAAAATCACTTTTTAACTTGTTTAACATTTTCTTGGAACACATCATCAATCAATTTCAAGATAAAATCTCGTGCACTACAATTATCGTATATAATTATGCATTATTCGAGGGGCGATCAAACAGTACGTAGACTTTCTTCTCTTCCTTGTGTTGGTCTATGAAATATGATAATATAAAGTTGGACAGGGGAGGTAACACCCAACCTAACCAACCGAGCACAGAAAACATCGCGACTTTTGTATCAAATATGTATCATACGGTGTATGTTAACGTTGAGATGGTACTAAATACATACCGAATATACAGATACAACAATCGACCAGGAACTCGACACAATACGACAATATCACGTGTTCGTTCTATTATCTATATACTCCTTGCACCAAATAAACGTAATAATACCAACTATAACATAATGAAGAATTCGGAAATTCGCTGTCTGGCTTTGAACTTGCAGCCAGTCTCCCATTTCCGGAAGGTCGATCAATTTACTATACGACATAGTATCATGCTATCTCGAGTTCTAGAATACATGAAATTAAGCTTCAATACGACTATCGAACACTTGCCAGCTTGACTGATACTTATAACACGATTCATCAATGGAATCAACAAACGTAGTTTGATATTGTTTGTTTTAAAATTCCGAACTACACTCGTCCGACTATTTGGAATACTCTCATACAAATCGTTAATTAAATTCCTACGCTTTCGTTTCTTGTCTATTTTTGTTTCCTGTAGTACGAATTGTCCTAATTATTATAAACAGACAACTCCTCATATTTTATTACAGGATCATGGCAAGCATTCAAACCTGTCTGGATCATATACATAGTTATAAAAAAATGTTGGCTCGAGACGTAAAGTTATGTCATCTTTTATAGCGTACGCGATGTAAAGCGACACTTCATCTGATCAAATACAGCAAATAATTCTTTGAATATTCAAATGACTACAGTTATTAGGGCGTTTATCAGCATTATTTTATTGATGATAGAATATTACCGTAATGTACAGCCATCCTGGAGGAACTGTACGAGCTCTCTATAATATTATATGGGCAAGGAGCTGTATAGAATATCAATAAATATTTATCACATTCCTTGTTATCTTTCGGTGGCTTATATCATTGCACTTGACGTCCGGAATAATTAGGACTGGGAACCATGGTGCACCAAGAAAAAGATACCGCGGTATACCACGGTTTTCCCCAAAATACCACAGTATATACATGTACCACGGTATACCACAAACTTTATTAGAAGACTTGCAGCTACGATCCAGTGGTCAATTCAATGTATATCATGGAAAACCCTCAACCAGGCAAGTGTTTAGAACGACTAGAAAGATTTGAATTAGAGAAATAAGCAGACATTGTAAGATGATAACTTTATTTGAACAGGAACACTTGATGCTGGACTGTGCAACAAGCAATTACGAGAAAGTAATTCTAGTTGCATGACAATTCCAGGGGAAATAATTTGTGGTATGATTGGTTGTTACGTTAGGTCAATTAAAAATAATTTAAAGCAGTGGTTATGTTGATAAAATACCGGTATTTCGGATTGTTACACCGCGGTTATACCGGTAATACTGATCACCTCTATGTGTACTACAGTAAAGATTATACATTGTATTACAATTCTAAGATGGCCGATTGTTGGTAATTGTTGAGTTGGTTTAAATTGATTAGATACATTGTTTGGGTTAGTTTTAGATTCGCTTTAAGTGTTATTTAGTGTACTTATTGTGCAGTTCGTGTATGGCAAGCCACCGAAACTCACAACTTTCACCAAGTGCTAACATCGCCCTGCACGTACGCGACAATAAATAATTAATTTATGCGTGAGTCGATTGAAAAAAAAATCTTCGGAAACTACAGTTTGTAGATTTAGCCTTTAAAAGTTCATGCAATTCAGTGATTAGTCGAAATTTACATGACGTTGTGTATGGAGAACTATAGTATACTGGAGTTAGATTTACACCCCAAATGCTGTTCGATATGTCTGTACTTCAAATGCATCTCGATCGTTTTCAGCATTCAGAGAGGCCATAAACCTAGACCCGAATGATCATAGAATGCAGGCAGAATTTGTAGAATGCACTTCGAATATCTAGATTCATACCAAAAGTATAAAAGCTGCACAAGAATAATTGGGAACGACATGGGGATGTGTTTGCTAGTGAGAATATCACGTGTGCCTCAGACAAAACGTTTAGATTGTTTCAATGATTTCTGTAACGCAGACTACCCTACCACATGTACAGTTTCGTGCCAATGTTGCGTGCTTCTAGTCGTCAATCTTACACTAGAGTCGTTTCTCGGATAGTCTATAACATTACATAGCTATGATAAATTGACTTTTGTTCTAGGAAGTTTAAACACCTGGATAAGTTAATCATACGCCAAGATGATACAAATGTTTGGACGATTTTACGGACGATGTTTTTGCATTTTTATAAATGACCCATACACCGGTAAACATCCAAATGCAGATCCAAAACACAACAGAACAATCTCATTAGTATACATACAATCCAATCGGTTATACATTTATCATAAAACAATACATTTCTCACAAACACCACATGTGGCAAAGACTGTATGGAATGGCAAACATTCACTATGGTACATCAACTTGTACAACAACAAGAAACCAGCCGACTTGTTCTCAGTTCCTGAGTGCCAAGAGACGAATAACGATGATTAACATAATACAATTTATAGATCGATTTAAGGAAATATATACAATTGTTTTGCATATAGAAAGAGTTATCATCTACATAGATACATGGCATGCTTTGGTGAGTAATACATGTTTTCTATAATTATAGAGAACGTTTTGGAGAATTCAAATTTTCCACCCCATTAGCGGTTACCTCTGTCGCTTGAAAACCACTAAATAATGAAAGCGATTATAACGAAGTATGTGTGCAGAATTAGAGTTTGCCACGTGATGATTCTGAACTATCAGAACTTTGCAATAAATATATAATTAGCTCGATGTTTATATCGTGTGTGTTGTTTTCCTTCAGCACAGGATGAATATTAATATCTACTATAACATATAAACAAGGTAGTCGGGTACGGCTCTATATGACTTGGTGCACCCAACCTGTTCTCGTTGCCGGTTCTGTTGTGGTCACGGGTCAGTTGTCAGCGATATATGTGAGACTGTCGACTGCCTCAATAGCTCAGTGGTTAGTGCGCTTGCCGTCTAATCTGGCGATTTGGGTTCAAATACGGATGGAGGCATTCACACGCCCGTCATATTTCAGCAGTAAGCTGACAGGCAAATAGAGGCTATGTTCGATTGCAGACTGACCGAGGAATTCATTTATTGACAGTCTTCTAATGGTATATTACAAACGACGTAAAACAACGAAATAATGAAATAAATTCGGTATTTTAGCAAACGTACATGTGTATACGCATTTGAAACTCCATTACCAAGTGCGATGCTGCAAAGTGTGTTAAATGAGTTTGTACGGCCAAATTATGAGTGATATAAATATACTTAAGATACTTCCTCAGATGTTCCTGTGAACTCCTTTGAAACATACACATAATCATTTAAATGACATCGAATAAGTCAGGCGTAAAGCCAATAAGTAAACTTCACAGTTAATATAGAGACAGAATACTTGTCTATTATCTAAATTGCTTTGAGACAAATTCAGAGGTGATAGAAATATAATGCCACAAATAGGTACAAGTTCATATAAACTGAATTCAATCGAAGCCACTCTCAAATTTGTCTTAAAAACAAACTGATGTCATAGAAAAATAAAGTCACAAAGACGAACAGCAAGTATTTATAGACCGAATACAGATAAGACAAACTTAGCATGTCATTTAGACCTATTGACTAAACCTAGAGAAAAGGCAATTCAGCTAGAATGATGAGTTGTCAAGATGTATCAGAATAAAGCTAATACATATAATAAAAAAGAAATATTCATGCATTGAAAACAAACACACTGATATAATTCGTCTAGAATTTCCTTATACACTGTTCTGATTGACAGTTTCATTTACAGGATTGTGTATTTATTATAACTTCTCCATTTTTTAAGAACAATTGGACCTGGCTTATGATAATTTACTGTCTCGGTGGGTTTACTTCCCGACCCCTACATTTTCATTCTCGGTACCAGACAGGCAAACACGTGATTACCATTATAACCAGCAGGGAGGGGGCACGTCAACCGGGGATGACAGAACGAACCCCCACTATATTTCTACTCTTTCGCTGAATAAAATGGCTGAGAACATAGCGAGTAAGGCCGACTGAGAACATAGCGAGTAATGTCGACTGAGAACATAGCGAGTAAGGCCGACTGAGAACATAGCGAGTAAGGCCGACTGAGAACATGGCGAGTAAGGCCGACTGAGAACATGGCGAGTAAGGCAGACTGAGAACATAGCGAGTAAGGCCGGCTGAGAACATGGCGAGTAAGGCCAACTGAGAACATAGCGAGTAAGGCCGACTGAGAACATGGCGAGTAAGGCAGACTGAGGACATAGCGAGTAATGTCGACTGAGAACATAGCGAGTAAGGCCGACTGAGAACATAGCGAGTAAGGCCGACTGAGAACATGGCGAGTAAGGCCGACTGAGAACATGGCGAGTAAGGCAGATTGAGAACATAGCGAGTACGGCCGGCTGAGAACATGGCGAGTAAGGCCAACTGAGAACATAGCGAGTAAGGCCGACTGAGAACATGGCGAGTAAGGCAGACTGAGGACATAGCGAGTAAGGCCGACTGAGATCATGGGGAGTAAGGCCGACTGAGAACATGGCGAGTAAGGCCGGCTGAGAACATGGCGAGTAAGGCCGTCTGAGAACATGGCGAGTAAGGCCGACTGAGACCATGGCGAGTAAGGCCGACTGAGAACATAGCGAGTAAGGCCGGCTGAGAACATGGCGAGTAAGGCCGGCTGAGAACATGGCGAGTAAGGCAGACTGAGAACATGGCGAGTAAGGCCGGCTGAGAACATGGCGAGTAAGGCCGTCTGAGATCATGGCGAGTAAGGCCGACTGAGATCATGGCGAGTAAGGCCGACTGACAACATGGCGAGTAAGGCCGACTGAGAACATGGCGAGTAAGGCAGACTGAGAACATAGCGAGAAAGGCCGACTGAGATCATGGCGAGTAAGGCCGGCTGAGAACATGGCGAGTAAGGCAAACTGAGAACATAGCGAGTAAGGCCGACTGAGGACATAGCGAGTAAGGCCGACTGAGATCAGGGGGAGTAAGGCCGACTGAGAACATGGCGAGTAAGGCCGACTGAGATCAAGGCGAGTAAGGACGGCTGAGACATAGCGAGTAAGGCCGGCTGAGAAAATGGCGAGTAAGGCCGGCTGAGAAAATGACGAGTAAGGCAGACTGAGAACATAGCGAGTAAGGCCGGCTGAGAACATGGCCAATAAGGCCGTCTGAGATCATGGCGAGTAAGGCCGACTGAGATCATGGCGAGTAAGGCCGACTGACAACATGGCGAGTAAGGCCGACTGAGAACATGGCGAGTAAGGCAGACTGAGAACATAGCGAGAAAGGCCGACTGAGATCATGGCGAGTAAGGCCGGCTGAGAACATGGCGAGTAAGGCCGGCTGAGAACATGGCGAGTAAGGCCGTCTGAGATCATGGCGAGTAAGGCCGACTGAGATCATGGCGAGTAAGGCCGACTGACAACATGGCGAGTAAGGCCGACTGAGAACATGGCGAGTAAGGCAGACTGAGAACATAGCGAGAAAGGCCGACTGAGATCATGGCGAGTAAGGCCGGCTGAGAACATGGCGAGTAAGGCAAACTGAGAACATAGCGAGTAAGGCCGACTGAGGACATAGCGAGTAAGGCCGACTGAGATCAGGGGGAGTAAGGCCGACTGAGAACATGGCGAGTAAGGCCGACTGAGATCAAGGCGAGTAAGGACGGCTGAGACATAGCGAGTAAGGCCGGCTGAGAAAATGGCGAGTAAGGCCGGCTGAGAACATGACGAGTAAGGCAGACTGAGAACATAGCGAGTAAGGCCGGCTGAGAACATGGCCAATAAGGCCGTCTGAGATCATGGCGAGTAAGGCCGACTGAGATCATGGCGAGTAAGGCCGACTGACAACATGGCGAGTAAGGCCGACTGAGAACATGGCGAGTAAGGCAGACTGAGAACATAGCGAGAAAGGCCGACTGAGATCATGGCGAGTAAGGCCGGCTGAGAACATGGCGAGTAAGGCAAACTGAGAACATAGCGAGTAAGACCGACTGAGAACATGGCGAGTAAGGCCGACTGAGATCATGGCGAGTAAGGCCGACTGACAACATGGCGAGTAAGGCCGACTGAGAACATGGCGAGTAAGGCAGACTGAGAACATAGCGAGAAAGGCCGACTGAGATCATGGCGAGTAAGGCCGGCTGAGAACATGGCGAGTAAGGCCAACTGAGAACATAGCGAGTAAGGCCGACTGAGAACATGGCGAGTAAGGCAGACTGAGAACATAGCGAGTAAGGCCAACTGAGAACATAGCGAGTAAGGCCGACTGAGAACATGGCGAGTAAGGCAGACTGAGGACATAGCGAGTAAGGCCGACTGAGATCATGGGGAGTAAGGCCGACTGAGAACATGGCGAGTAAGGCCGACTGAGATCATGGCGAGTAAGGACGGCTGAGAACATGGCGAGTAAGGCCGTCTGAGAACATGGCGAGTAAGGCCGACTGAGACCATGGCGAGTAAGGCCGACTGAGAACATAGCGAGTAAGGCCGGCTGAGAACATGGCGAGTAAGGCCGGCTGAGAACATGGCGAGTAAGGCCGACTGAGATCATGGCGAGTAAGGCAGACTGAGGACATAGCGAGTAAGGCCGACTGAGAACATAGCGAGTAAGGCCGACTGAGAACATAGCGAGTAAGGCCGACTGGAAACATGGCGAGTAAGCCGACTGAGAACATGGCGAGTAAGACCGGCTAGAAACATGGCGAGTAAGGCCGACTGAAAACATAGCGAGTAAGGCCGACTGAGTACATAGCGAGTAAGGCCGGCTGAGAACATGGCGAGTAAGGCCGACTAAAAACATAGCGAGTAAGGCAGGCTGAGAACATAGCGAGTAAGGCCGACTGAGAACACGGCGAGTAAGGCCGACTGAGAACATGGCGAGTAAGGCCGACTGAGAACATGGCGAGTAAGGCCGGCTGAGATCATGGCGAGTAAGGCCGGCTGAGATCATGGCGTGTAAGGCCGACTGAGATCATGGCGAGTAAGGCCGACTGAGTACATGGCGAGTAAGGCCGGCTGAGATCATGGCGAGTAAAGCCGACTGAGAACATGGCGAGTGAGGCCGGTTGAGATCATGGCGAGTAAGGGCGGCTGAAAACATGGCGAGTAAGGCCAAGCATTACATTGATACAAGTACACGCTTTACAGTCCAAAGGTGAATGCATTCACTACAAAGTGTCATCTACTGCTCTTCTAGCCGTTAGGTGTATGAGAGGTCAGACAGTTTCGTCACGTTTTTTTGTTATTTTAAAGTACGGCTAGGGACAAGCACGGCACGGGACAGGACGGAATGAATTTATCTAGAACCGTACATGGTGGTTATCTCCCTTAGTAATATATATATATATATATATCACGTGATAATTACAATAAAAAAGATCATCAGACATTAGACACAAGGCACCTTTCGTGCGTAACGTTTATACTTCATTCATAATTAATATAAATCTACCGGA
Source organism: Spisula solida (assembly GCA_947247005.1). Taxonomy (NCBI): domain Eukaryota; kingdom Metazoa; phylum Mollusca; class Bivalvia; order Venerida; family Mactridae; genus Spisula; species Spisula solida. The sequence continues at coordinate 223,904 of OX365951.1, forward strand.
GTAGGAAATCTTTGAATCAAGAATGTAAATGAAAAAGTCAAATTCGTGACAATATTGACGTTGAGCTGGTAAGGGGATACCTCGGCGGCGGGGATTGGAATTATAAATTTGACATTTGCCTTTTATTTCTTTAGAAGACACACAACGTCGAGATGTCAGATCTCCTTCGCGTCTCGAGACTATGCTAGTTTTACTGAAATCGTTTTTCCGACGCAAATCTCAAAAGCGAGAGTTTGATGGACGCTTAGTTAATAGGAATTAACCTGTCTGTGACAGGAACATTAAGACAGACGATTCCTTAAATTGAATATTGTTTCTTGTCATTTTTATCACCCATGGCAATACGGCGGATCAATGTAAGATAATATTAGTGTAATGGTTTTATCTTATAGTCACGACTGTTGTGTAACTTGATAAAGAAGTCTGTGCGGAGTATAATGTGATATAATGTAGTTTAAGGTTCCATATTTCACAGCGACACAAATCGATCTTTGGTCTACGTTTTGATAGAATTTGTTGCGATATAAAACGTTACCACATAATACCTAATTGTGTTGCTTAACAACGGTATAACTTTGCAACACTTGTATCGCTCCTGGACCTGTTGTGTCATCTTGTATTTGTAGTTAATTCTAAGCAACATTTGGTACAAAACACTCAACAATGACGCTAGTTTGTTTTCTTGAACTTTGATGAGGCTTCCTGTTAAATTCTTGCCCGTTTATCTAATACTTCACATATGTAGAGCGTTGTGAGTATCAAATACTCAACATGTGGAGAGCGCTGTGATAATCCAACACTCCACATGTGGAGAGCGCTGTGAGTATTCAATACTCCACATGTGGAGAGCGCTGTGGTTATCCAACACTCCACATGCGGATAAAATATGGAAGAGCAAGTTATAATACCGACTGCTTATTTATACCACGAGGTCAGCTGAACGTCCCATTTTACCAGAAAACTTCCGCGGCAATACATGATAAAAACACTAAAATATACAAATCAACATCAAATGAAAAAGTCATAAAAAACTATATAATAATTATCTAACCCTCGCTGATGTAAATGATTTCTTGCAATTCTAGATAACATTTATTTTTACTTAAATCAAGCCATGTAAATTTCGAGATCTGTTCTTAATTAATATTCCAAGTAATGAAGGTCTTTAAAAAGTAATCCAAAACTTAAATTAAATTAATCTGAAAATCAACGGAGTAAAATCTTTTTGTCTGCGTGTTGCATTTAATCACGCCAGCGTTTTAATTATCCTAATGACCTTTAAAAAGTTCAATTAATTAATGAAATAATAGATAGAAAACAAAAACAAATCTCAGACAAAATGCAGAGCAAGATTTCTGGTCCTAAATCCGATGTTTTATCCACATTTTCTTTTTTTCTAATGTTTTTTTGTGTGTATAATTACGAGGTTGTCTGTAAATCTAATCAGACACCAGATAAAGTTAGAGTAGATGTTCTCGTAGATTAACATGTGGGCACAATAATACCTCCCCCGTAAATACAAAAATATGGTGGGATCAGTAATTTAATCTTTGTGATACATGTGTACACATATTTTAAGAATTAGTTCTAAATAAAACGGTGCTACAAATTAGCTAAGACACACAAAACATAAAATGTCCGTTATTGAGAAAAAAAGTTGAGATTTATGTATATGGATCTCACATATGCATGTTTTTTCACGAGGGCGTTATGAATTAATTGCTGGATTTTCAACCATTCGTACTTTAACTTGGTAGGAGAAATGGTTATATGGTTATACATGTGTTTTAGTTTCGTTATTTTAATTATTTTTCTCCGCCTTCACGATAGCCTAGTGGAAGAGCGTCCGCTTCGAGTGCGGTGGTCTCGGCTTCGACCCCATAACTTGTCATACAAAAGACGAAATAAAAACGGTACCAGACATGTCCTTGCTAGACGCTCAGGCATAAAAGAGAAACTGGCTTCTCTTCTCTCATACCCCCGTGGCGATGGATAACATAAGGAACTAGGCGTCAAGAATAATTATATTAAGTTGCAAAAAAACTTGTTTCACAATTTAATTAAATAAATTACTGTAAAACTTATCACTTAACTCCCCCTTTATATAGATTTTAGATGACATATTTATTTTACATCTATTTCTCGTATATAGAATGGGAAACAGGTACTTACTATTGATATTTATCGCGTTCGACACTTCATTCCTCATGTAATTCATTGTCATACAGATACGCGACAGTTTTAAAAAGGAATGATACAAATAATGACAACTAATCATGAATGTTCTGAATATGAGATGATAACTTATGAATTAATCTACATCGGCCTTAATGAACGAATTAAAACAACGTATGGGTGGTAAAAGCATCCTGGGAAATACAGGATTCACTACACTCAAGTTCATAATAAAAGTCGTACTCATAATGCTAGACTAGCTTAAGGTCAACATGAATTAAGTATGTGGTTCTGGTACCATGGTGTAAAAAGTTAGGGTAAGTAGATAGGAAAAACTTTCTTTTTTATAGTTATTTTATTTTTTCTATAACTATATTACAGCACAAACCCACTAACCTTAAAATGGTGAAGATCTAAAAGATGATTACAAATCAGGCGGGGAAATTATGGCAGCACTTATCAGAAGTAGCCAAAACGCACAAGAAGAACACACAAAATGCAAAATGGTCTCTCTGTATCAAAACTATGAAAAAAGAGTCAACATATAAAGCAATAATATGTTTATAGTCGGGCCAAAATATTAGGATCGGTCGGCTTATTAGAACCACATCATTAATTTGATTTGGCCTTATAAGATCTGTTTCATAAGTTCGGATGTTTAAATAGTTTTTCGTTAAGTCTAACCAATTTCTTATCAATCATGTAAAATCAAATTAAATTATAGATGCATTACATTTTATTTAACTTCATTTTAGTCATATGCATGAGATAACTGACTTCCCGAGTGAACGCAAACATCCCAGTATCATGTTTGTTCCTGAATGAACTTCACAAGTGTATAATATATCACATTGCAATGATTCAAATTGGCAGTTTAATTGAAACAAAACATGCCACGTGTTTATCTAAAATCTTGATAAAACGCGATGTTTAAATTCAGTCCTCAATAAATTGAACTCATGCAAGGAACCAGTTTGGTTGTTAGAGGGTGTAATTTCCAATTTAAATGTTATTCAATGATGTTTACATTTTACCCTTAACAATTTCGGTACAAAATGAAACCATTAGCTTATTCAACCTGCCAAGACCTCCTGTAGTAATTTCACAGTTTATGAAAACATTCGTCAATTAGTGTATTTACATTTCCTATACTCAATAGTACTCCTCTACGCCCGCAAATTAATCCGCGTGAACTTATTGTTAATGGAATAAATGTCAAGATGTATACAGTCACACCCCTTATAGTTTCACCTGGCACGGTCTTCGATTAAAAAAGCGATATTCCAAACGCGTGCTAAAGGCATTTCACATTCAACAGTTTTGTTAACATTTAATTCTTAAATGGACACACATAATATCAACCAAATGAATACAGAATAAAGTGTGTGCAATACATACGTAATTATTTATATAAACACAAGCATTAACATGTGCAACAAAACCATACATACAAAAAAACGTTCAAAAACTTAAACCCGATCTTACATGACTCAGTTTATAGTAAATTCATTAACGAACAATTTGTATTTGTTTAAACTATATGACCCCATATAAATATTTTATGACAATTATATCTCGATTGCAGTTCAGACAAAGCGATTAGTAAACAAATTCCCAGCACTGACATACAAGTTCAAAGCGAACAAAACCGGCGGTTTTCAAAACTAAGCTCGTATTTAAAACAGATTCTCATATCATTTCCCTAAGGCAATTTAATTTCATTGTACCAAGACCACGGCTTCTGGCAATAAATTTGCCTTAGCAAGAGCTTTCCCACTGTCCGTAAAAATAGCTTTAAAACATAATTTACGACCAAATTACGTTTTTCGCTGTCATAGTTTTGTCCGACATAAAGACAAAACAGACAGAAACTGACGACCCAAAAGTGCTATTAAGTGGTATTTAGGAGTATTTAGAACCTTGGAGATTTTCACTGAAACATGCAGTTGTCAATGCACAAAGACTTAACTAGATCTTATAATATGCCTGGGGTAAATCCAACAATATATATTATGTGTATACATTTTTATTTCGGGTTTACATTATTTGAATCCCAGAAAAACTATGCCGCCACATTATTACTGAACTAATTTATAAGTAGTCCTAAAACTACCTTCAATGGGGAGAGGGCACACCAGTTCCATTTTAACGTGTGTGGAATATTTATGCCGCAAACTGAGATCTAACCTGTAACCCTCATTACTATTGGCTGGCAATCTAATCAACATATTCAGTGAGTATATACAGTACAACCTCTCCAGGATAACCCTTTGTAGAGCAACAACCTCTCTATAACATACAGTACAACTTCTCCAGAGTGTCCCTTTGTAGAGCAACAATCTCTCTATAACATACAGAACAACTTCTCCAGAGTGGCCCTCTGTAGAACGACAACCGCCCTTTATACACACATTTAAAGTTCCAATACTATAAATTTAACCTATGTAGAGCAACAACCTCTCTATGACAACACATTCAAAGTTCCAATGCTATAAATTTAACCTCTGTAAAGCAGCAACTTCTATACAACGGCCAATAGTGTTGCTCTAATGCGGTTGTACTGTATTTTCTAACTTATTCGAACAAAAACATATTTCAACACGAATCGTTTCTGCATACAAAGAATGCACAGAAAACTTCTACCAATTCTTGTTTTCCTCGGCAAATTAATTAACAAAGTTATTCAATACTGGTTACTATACGAGCATACACTCACATTGGCCTCCTGCGCGTTTTCATTACCGTGTTATTTTGTTGCACATTTATAGAAAATGGAAATGTACGTTCACGAAATGTCAAACACCGTTCTGAGAGTTTTGACAAAATTATGTCGAACAAGCCTTGGTAAAGTAATAAAAACGTATAGGGGTTGTATATCTTACAGAATACTGAACATTTCACACGTGATATAAGCTCTTGTAACAGTCACAGGTGGTCGTACTGATGGCAACGGTCATTGACACTAAAGGAGTAGACATGTTTTTTTAGTGAAATAATTATGCAGTAATATGCGGCCAGTTATCTTGTACTTACTTATCAAATAGTACCAACGTATCATTCAACTAGAGACCTACACATTATCTAAATTAATTAGCTAAATCCATTGAAGATCATAAACATGTCCGATCTAGAATTTAGACCCAGAATATCTGTTGACACACGAGAGCTCTATATGATGCGTGTACCGGACGGACCACACGCTGATATTAATGTTGAGGTAAATACCAGTATATAATTTAGTCATGTTGCCATTTTCATGTAAATTTGTGACCACAATCCTTTTCACAAATCCTGATAACTAACATAGCTTTAACGTATTGTTAATTAGTAGGATGTTCATACTCATGAGTATAATTATACATTCGTTGCACTGGCGCCATCTATACATGCACATCATATATTACACTGTTCCGTTACAATGTCAGGTCTGTGTTCGTGTGTTGTATACATGTATTGTATATTAGTTAATGACTGGAATTAGATACGACATATACTCCAATAATAATTTCTTAGAAGTTTTTAAACAGAACTATCATATAATTTAGGAATCACAGCCATAAGGACGTGCATATTGTGTCCATGTTTGGATTTAAACCAAGCATAACTGGCATCTCATACATATGTAGAATATTAACTTATACTATAATCAGAAAAAGTACTACGTTTTACAGGACACAAATAATACATTGTCGTTAATTTGGAACTGGTTGATGGATGCCGACAACGGCACATGACGTTGATCCAACCTAGATACTAGGAGACACGTTTTCTATAATTGTTATACTCTAAATCACCTCTGATCTCCAGAAGACTGTATGACACAGACTCTGTGACAATTCTGCACTCGATGAAAATACCGACCGCTCATAAAAAACGGCACACAAGATGGGAATCTTAAAATAGTTCCCTACAGAAGAAATGCTGTGATATGGTGATAATGTTATTACAGTTTATTTTCGGATTATACTGAGTAGATACTAGTATTCGTTAAAGACGAAGTGATATACAGATATACATACTGTACAAAGTCGCCGGATTTGTTCAAATGAATTAATTAATGGTGCACATTCGGCGTTTAGTATTTTAATAGAAAATTAAACTGGTAAGTAAGTTGAATACGGTAATGATTTATTCCAGTGAATTTACATGTTTATGAATAAAATGTGAACATAGTGAAGATTAACTTATCTTTGCAAAGTATATATCATTTGTGTTCTTAATCACCCCAATCACTGAAACACAATGGATCAGTGTCATTATTTCATGGTTATATTCTACTATTGCCCTGTCAATACAATGTTTAGTAAAATAGAACTCGTCGTTACTACGTTACGGTATATGTTGCTAAACCCATTTACCATGTATGTTAATACAGGCAATAAAATATGTTTAAACTAATACAATGTACTGCGCCTTACATATCACTACAACATTTCTACATGTAACACCGTAAGAAGAACACTGGCTCATGAAACCGTCTCTGGAACTTGGGACACAAACGGATAACCATAAACCATGAAAATGTAATGTTTAATTCGGCAGCAGTGATTCAATGTTCTATTCACGGCAGCGGCTAATTTAGTATAAATCAATTAATAATTAATAAATTAATTATGTGTGAAATCCTCATGAAAATCAATTAGTAACATGCAACGCATTATAGTTTCAAGTAGCAGCGTTGTTTTTGTTTAGGCCGGATCTTAGACATCAATCATTCATAATTAACTTCTTTGAGTCTCGGGGGTCTGCGCGTTTTAATTAATATGGATTTATTTCAGCACGAATTTGAGGGGAATTTTGATACTTATTTCAATTTCACCAAGCTAGTTACATGAAACATAAGCATATTTTAGTATTTTGCGTTCGTACATAATGGGGTGTGATCCGCACTTGAGCATAACGACATCGCACTCAAATGAACTTTATATTTGAACAATCTCATTAGGTGAACTCATTACCTCTATGGTGCAAGTGACAATTAAAACGTAAATAGACAATAAAAATATAATATAATAATAAACCATTTAACACATAATTCCAGTACGCATAGACTAGTTCTTTTATTGATACAACATGGGAACTGTAGTGTTTAGAGTATGTTTATGCCAGACCCTAAAATCGCACGAGAATCTGTTAACGAAGCTGTCTGATTTCTATATTGCCTCTTCTGTGTACACATAGCAGGTAAGACGTGCTAGTTTTATACGTTCATTTGATGTTCATGTATCGTTATAATTAATAATAAATAAAAACAATTACAACCGACAACGCTCGACAGAAAAGGCAGAGTTCGAAAGGCAAAGAAAAGAACGTGAACAACAGAAGACGCATAGATAACAAGTACAAGGACACAATTCAAAATGAAGCTGAACAGCTACACATACATGACAGCCTACGTCTACATCCTGCCGCACCAGTCAGTCAAACATAACCAGACGAAACACTAACAAGAATTATTTACAAGGACGACCACGCACCACATAAAGAACCCCCCCCCCCCAAAAGGACGACCACACTTCACATGGAGAAACACAATGCAGCATTCGGCAAAAACAGCACCACATGTAGAACCCCTCAAAAGGACGACGACACTTCACATGGAGAACCACAAGGCAACATTCGGCAGAAACAGTATGAAGTACATGATACAAGTAAAGCCTTATGCTGGGTTTTAAGCTTACACGCCGTGGTGATACTTTCCTATGGGGTTTGCATTTACATGTTTTCTTATAGCTCATGTGCCTGTATTATAATCAGATATATTGTAAACTGAATCTTGACATGAAGTTTTATTTTAGGAATTCCATATTTAGATAGGAATACAAAAAATACAACTTCAAGATACGAGCGACTATATTACATCGTGATAGTATATCATGTTTAATAATAAAAGTCAGAATTTCCATGTACATGCAAATCCATGGAAACTTATTTCAAAAATCAAATATTTGTTTTATTTAAAGTTTAGAAATATAAAACAATAATATTCTTTGGGAAATTTTACATGGGGAATTTTAATTCAATACATTCTCAAAATTAAATGATACACGCATGACATTGACCGTAGGCATCTAGCTTTTGAAATATTCATTTGAGGTTGATTTCAAGTGAGATGTCCTAAATGTAGATGAAAAAGATTACATACGTTTATTTGGCTTAACGTATAACATAAACATATAGAACAAGGACAAGACAGTTTAAGTATTGGAAACGATTTCTATGTATTTGTAAAAAATGAAACATTATCAGTTTCTATTATGACAAGCTTAAACACGTATTTAACAATTTGCAAAACATTGTATGCGTTTATCATGAGGTTGTGGACATGAGACATATATGTTGTGTATGAGTGGCAAGCTAGAGAAATGATTTGAAAAATTTGATTCTAAGGTTCCTATGTTTTGGACAAATGAATTATTCTATATTCACTTTCAACTTCACACATGTTGCATTCTAAACTCGTTCTTAGTTTGACGTTCTTTATTGAAATAAGTAGATGTGCGAATCGAATCTTTCAAGACATAACTTCATCAGTTTGATCGTAGGTCATGCTACATAACTATATACAATGTTTTAAACCACCAACCAAGTGACATGTTAGTACGCATTAATATTTATAAACCCTCGAGGTTGTACCGTATTCTTCTCAACACACAGCACTAACATTACAACAGAATCCTCATCTTTCTCCCACAGATCATAAATTACTCACAATAACCCTTGTTCATTTATAATTCAACGGTAATTAAAGATAAAACAAATCTGTTTCACGGTCAAAAATCCTCTCCTACAATATTTCATCTTTATGGCTGTTTCTCATGCTATAACCAAGGCCTCTATTTCATGAACATACTTGAGTCCATTATTACGCAAATGCTAGCATATGCTGGCATGTTTAGGCCATGGTTATTTTTATTTTTTAGGATAACAGATATTGTTTTGAAATTTTACTCCTGTGTGAGAAATAAATGGTAAACAAATGTGGCCAACAAGCCTCATGTTACTTTTATTCCCTTTTCCCGACAGCTAAATGTTTTTTTTTCAAAATTAATTCGTAAACCTAGAAATGAAACACGGCAGCCTAAGCAGATGATTAGTATAAAATACAGAGCACTAATACGCTCATAATCAAGTGTACTACCTATGCCATAAGGATCAGCATGTGATATTTAGTTGAATGCATTTTTGAGACATAATAATAGTGATTTAATCCATTAAGCTATGTGTGTAGGGTCTATATCGTGTAATAGAACTCTACACACATTGTGATAAACTATCATGATTGTATGTTACGAGAATACATTGACAATTACAACCGACAGGAACATGTAAGTGTACAGTACGAACTCAAAGAACTTTTTTGCAAATTGTAAAATACAGGCAGATCTGGGTTCGGGTAGAGTAATTAAAGCATGTCTGCGCAGCGAAATATTCTAAATAACTTGAGCCGTAGACAAATCTGGATAAGTTAATTTAATTGAATACATAAAGATATGAGATATTGTAGTGGAACTATTACATGAAATTGGCTTCATTACGGCTATATATAAATATTTGAAAGATAAACGTCGTGTTCTAGTTGCGCGTGTGAAATGTTTGAAACTGTTAAAATAAATATTAGATAAATGGACAGGAAATAGACATAATAGATCGTCTAAATATCATAAATGTTTTAAAATACTGACCGTGGATTACTTTATTTCAACGCGACAAAATTTTAATGCACTAACCGCAAATCGTCAATTTAAAATTACTGCAATAAACTTTACGAAGTTATTTTAAAATATTATCAAATCTTCTATTAAATGACCGATCCGAAAGAATTATAAAAGAAAACATTTTCATTAAGTATTACAATTCTATAGTGGTGACAGTATCAATTTTTACTAATCATACAAGTTGTACTGACACCACTGTTGATTTATAAACGGATATCATGACTAATACATTGTATATTATATGAATATACATGTAATAGTTAAACAAAGTAAAACGTTCCGTCGAAGAACACCCGCTTCAGTATTAAATATTAATAAACCCTCAGTATATCAAACTTATGCAACAGCGTAAGTTCATTAAAAGTGTTGGTATAATGCATAGAGTTACTACATGTATGTTTAAATACTTGTAATAGTAAAACAAAAGTGAACCCGTCAGTAGAATAACACCACATTAAAAGGATCAACTTCTGAACACACAATCATCTAACAAAATATTTATACATGACATAATGGCATTGCTACAACAGTCTGTTGGGGTTCCCTTGAAAGGTGAAAAATGTGCTATGCACCATAGTCGCCTTAGGTGAAAACTTTAATGATATATGAGCTAGCGTCTGCGATTTTGGCACTGATCACATAAACACGACGTCATGAATGCGATGTTTATATTTTTAAAACACATTGCTAAAACATTAAGTTAATGTTTAGCAATGTGTTTAAAAAACAAGAATACAGGAAATTAGACACGCCGGTATAATGACATAACATATGATTCATTGGAACAGCAACAAGTAATATAGACAAAAATGAGTACATTTTGATTACATACCATAATTAACACTCAGCGACATCAGTAAGATGAATAGTGCAGTCTTCGTCAAGCGATCATATACTGGAAACCTTCCCATGATTCCGTTATCCGTAATTGATTTTAGAAATCAGATTTAAAGTACATTTCATGTTGTTTCAAAAACTATAATGAAGGTATATATCATAGTAATTAATTCCGCGTGAGAACTGCGGGAAATATGATGTAATCACATTTGTAATATACAGAATTTAAATCCATAAAAATCCACAAAAAAACCCCAACATTTAGCAATTGCTTCTCAATATTGGTTACAAATTACACTATAATGATGCCGCAAGGCGTATAATAAATCATATATTTATTACGCACCAATCCTGCTATCTGAAACACTTCAATATCACAGAAATAAATCTACTCGTCTGGTATCACTTTATACTCCGAGTAATTAATTTCCAAAATCAGAATACACGTAACAGTTGTTCTCACGCATCGTTTTGTTAACTTTGAACATGACACCAACGTATTTCAAAAATTACAAAATTATCCTTATTTTCATTATAAGCGTAATTTCTTCCATTGGGTCTTTATTCTTTGCCTACAATAACACCACTTACGCTTTCTCCCGCTTCATACGATGTTAACTCCAAGTCACTTGAATCTGAAGTCGAACAACGCGAGTTTCTTGCAGTCTTAGAAAACCCGATACCGTAATCGTAACAACGTTACTTTTTCTGATCCGCCTGATACTGTATCGTTGTTCAATGTACTCAATATTCCAATAAAGCGATAGTTACGTCAGTACAATTGACTTATTGATGAGAAAATTATGAAGCATTCATTATCGGCTCATTAAATGTTTCAACTTTTTCCACTTTTGCATCATTTAATTACAACCCGATACACTACTCATCCAATTCACGCAGCGTCTTGTTTTATATTAAGTATAAAACATTTTGATTATGTACTAAACGTTTGATTAATGAAACAAATGTTGGCGCATACTTCATGTAAATTCACGATTAATCGCTTGTTTTATGTAATCAATATTCAATGTTTTTTCCGTCTGGTTTTAACTGTAGATATCTCCAAATTTCGATTCAATCCGTAATACTACACAACGCTAATTAGAACACCCACGTGCGCGATGATCAACTCATAACGCTGTAGTTAAACCATGGCAGCTTCATGCTGGAACAGAAAAAAAGTCAAAATTAACACTTTTGAGACAAAGGCTCGTAAACTACACCAACTTGTTCAAGTAATATCCTTCCCTCTATGTATCAAGTTATGGCATTTTGGATACAGATGTAGCTATCTGCAGCATAGAACATGTACATGAGAACGTTTCTAGAATTTGTCAAATACCTTCTCCTCTCTGTTACAGCCACAAACATCTACCGTCATTACAGAACGCTCTCTGCAACATGTGGTTTCTATAAAGTTGCAATTACTTGTTGCTCGTCCTTTTGACATTAAAACAAAAACCCGCAATGATTTTCTTGCAATGTTTAAGAAAACACAAAAAAACATGCAGACATAAATATATGCCAATGTTTATAGAAAACACACGTAATCAATCAAGCGGCTTACATTGGTTAAAAGAGAATTAAAATATAAGTATCAGGATCATTAGAATTATGACTCAGTCTATTAAAATATTTAAAACAATATTTACTACAAGAAAGTGGTATGTAAATGAATGTGGATTCCGAAACACAAATATTAGCATAGGTGCTATCAAAGGTGAATTAAGCGTCACTTTCAAATAAGGTAGCTGAATTATATTGACTTATCTAGTTTAAACTATTGATGATACAGGCATAAATCAACTTAATTTTGCCTTTCGCTAGGACACTGTTAAGGCATTATTTACGAAGATTTGTTTGGTAGACGTATTTTCACAACTGAATCTATTCGAAACTCAACTATACAAACGTTATAATTAAATCACAATAAAAGTGCGTGATCAAATTACACCGACTTTTGATTCGAAATATCCATTTGTATAAGTCAAATGGGTAAAACCCAATTTGCAAGATGAATGGAGTTTAACAGCTAGTAGAAGACACGTCGCCAATGTAATCTTTAATTCATTGAAGCTAGGAACGGAGACTCAAAACAAACACGTTATTTATTAACATCGAAACAACGCGACATAAAAAACAATCATTTTGAAAATAACAGATTTTGATTTAGATAATACTCCATGTTGATTTTATGTATTTAGAGATTTGCCGGAGGCATAGTTTGATGTTCCCTCGGAAGCCGGGGGAATTAACATGAGATTAAATAAATGGAATTGAAAACAAATGTAAATACGGTACACAAGGCATAAGAAAGTGGTCTACTTGGCATGAATAATAATTCTTTAGGAATTCGTGTACATCAATCCTGCAAATAAATCGCTCAGTCTACTAAACATAGAACGTGTGAATAGTATTGTTTCAGGATCATTAATTGAATAACCAAAATCAGTCCTTTGAGGAAAACGAATTTTACTATATTCCTCCGTATCTGTTAAACAATTCAACCGCAGTCAGCTGTGAGTTCATAAGTATTATTGCACGTTATATAGGTTTATGTTCGAATGTATCTGTTCTACATAACAATACCGCTTTTCTTATTTCCTATATAGATAAGATCTAATATCACTTATACTGTATTCCGTCTTTGTCATTTTTTACACATACAAATTACATTAAATCTACCGTATCAAAGATTACCGTGATAGCAAATAGCGTTTTTTTTGTTTTGTACGTCTCTGAAATACAGAATTTCTCATTGATTCTCTCAGCGTATTATCTGATAAAACATTCATAATGCTTGAGAGCTTAAAGCCAGGGAATGAAACTGTTCAGTTTTATAATTCGCATTGTATAGATGGGACACAGCGTATAGAAAGCTCGCAACAATGATAATATTTTGATTTTTTGCTATTGATGCGTCGAAAACTATCGCAGCGCTTGGTCGACGATGCGACAGTATTTACCCTGTATTTCTAATGCAATCGCTGAATTGTTGAATGGAATTAATTGGTGTTACTCACACTCCGTTTACGCATGGTAAAGATCAATTACACTTAATACTGTAATTTCAGTTTCAATACAAATGTATGGTTGTATCGAAAACATACTACTCGTATAATGTACTGCAATTGTGTAATTCTTACTATTTAATAGTTGATACATTGTTTGAAAAGCATGGTTAAGGTTTGTTGAAATATTGAGCCTGAGCGAATTAATGCCATTGAAGGGTACACCATCTTAAGGTTACCAAACATATTGTGATTTAAAATAAGTAAGGTCAGCGAGCTTATAGAACAAATAACACGTACATGTAACATGTCGATGTGCCACTGCATCTAAGCAATGGGAAACAGATATTAAACCGCTTTGAATACAAAGCACGTTAATATGTTGCAATAAACTGCATTATTCTCATTGTAATGTTTGTTCTATACATTTAATATCCCTCTAGATTTCTGGAAAACGTCCCCCGGTATCATTATAATTTATTGCCAATTCACTACTGTTTTTCAAATTACGTTCATGCTTTTTACGAATAATGAATAATCAAGGAGTTTATATGGCTTATAGCAAATATTAGGATATTTTTCCCAAAGATAGATCTTTCTTATTAACCAGGGTGTTTTAGTGCATTATCTAAAACATATCTAATTTAAATAGTTGTTACGTAGTATAGTTCATGTACTATTGATACGAAAAGAGTTTTATCATTTGGCGCATGAAGTCTGTAAAATCAAATATTTAACAATAATTCGTCAAAATATTTATTTGCAAGTCATCAACTCACATAAATATATTTATTTCGGTAAAGGTTGTACATATACATGATTATTAAAACAACATTCTCATAAATGAAGATAATTATATTATGAGTATCAACAACCATGCCATGCACACCAACACCAAGGATTACACAAAAGATACTCTTATTTCCATTAAGTTGATGGCATGGCATAGAGAGGCAACAATAAATTATATATAAATACATTGTTTATAATAGAAAGACAATGATATCACATAAGTAATCATAGTTATATCACAGTTAATTATGCTAGTCATTATTAATAAGTTTATTATAAATATTATCTCATTGTAATATCACAACTGTAATAATTAATTAAGTATTAAGTGTATTTAAATAGAATCATCAATGATTATCTAAAAGATGTGTTTTAAAAGCTTTTTTAAACGCAGGATAATCAACCATAGAAGTAATGGTAATTGACAGCTAATTCCACAGTGTACAACCGTTCAAGCAAAACATATTTAGATCCAAAACTCCTTACTTTTGGTAACGCTAAATTACCATTCTCACTGAATCGTGTGTTATGCATATGGACAGAGTTTTGCAATGTAAAATAATCTTCCATGTAGTAAGGAGCGGATCTATTATTTGTTTTAAAAACTTGATATTAAAACAATGTGCTCCACACGTCTATTAACATAAAGACAATTAAGCTGATTTAAAAGTCTTGTTTCCAATGTGACACCAAGATGCATGTATTTGACAGATGACTTGGTTTCTATGTCACAACCATTACATGAAATTTGAAGATTGCCGTTAGATCGGAGTTAGTGAATTGAACCAAATAAAATTTACTCGGTTTTTCCCAAGTGCAGAGAAAGGTTGTTGTTGAGCAATTGACTAACAATGTTTAAGTCATTTGATAAAGAAATCTCAACTTGATATTTTTTTACTAGAAACTAAAATACCAGAATCATCGGCATACAGTAGAAGCTTGTTTTACGGCAGCTGACATGTCATTTACATCAATTAAAAATAAAGGAGGACCACGAATGGATCCTTGTGGAACCCCACGTGTAACAGATTGACAATATGTAAATGTGCCAGAAACATTAACTAGTTTTTTTCTACCAGACAAGTATGATGTGAACTGAATAATGTTATCGCCAGCATCTTGAAGATTAATGATGAGAATAGAATGATCAACAGTATCAAATGCTTAATGTAAATCTAATAATATCATATACATATATAACGTCACCTTTATCCATTTCCATTATTATATAATCAGTTAAATAATCAGTTAAATGGATCAAACAAGTATTTGTGGAAAACCCACTTCTAAATCCTGAATGAAATTTCATAAACAATATATTTTCTTTCAAAAGGATTCCAACTGTTCATATACAACCCTCTTAAACATTTTTGACATGATACTTAAAACAAAAACCGGACAATAGTAACCAACATGGGTTTTGTCACCTTTCCTAAAAAGGGACTACACAAGCAGATTTAAGATCACCAGAAACTACACCCTAATTGTCAAAGTCATTTTTCGCCTTTAATGCCGGAGTAAGTTTTATACAGAGCTCGTGCTCTGCTGCCTTCTCAGTCCGGTTTGTTATTATCTTCTTAACAAGGTGAATACAATAAATGGATGTTGTAGGCCACAACAAATAAAAAAGATCGGTTGACCTTTGTCAGACTTATTTAACTGGATGTTCTCCCAATGTCCTGTTCTTAAGAAGTGGAATACAATAAATAGTCAATTCACAAATAATATAATAATATTCAAACCCGTTCGTTAATGTTAAATTGTCGAATATTTCGATGTTGTAGGTTCGATAGCAGGCGACAACAAATGAAATAAAAAAGTTCGGTTGACCTTCGTCAGACGTATTTAACTGGATATTTTTAAATGTCTGATTTTTTCTCAGTTGGACCATGAATCAATCTTTAATCGATCGTAAGGATTGACATAGTCGTCAGAATAGTAATACAATATTATATTACAACAGTGTTTAATTATTTATACGAGTTGTTTTATCACTTATTCAATGCAGTTGAAGTACTTCTCAGTTTCTCACGAACAGCTGGCGAGTATGGAACAAACTTAATAAAAACAAACCAATTAAAGTCAACAATGAAACTACATGTTTAATTCAATGTCACGTGAAGTAATCTTATAACGATACAAAAAACCATAAAAATATAAATACAATATAACATTTGAAAATTGTTAGGTTTGAAGAGTTGGCAGTTAAACAATAGAAATTGTATTCAATTTGGTAACAGACGACAAAAGGAATACTGTTAGCGAATTTGAATTGTCTAGTCGCTGAATGCCAATAACTGACTTTATACGAATCTAAAATATACTGTTTTGATATAATGAGTGTGTAGTATTGGTATATATACGTATACGTTTCTAACGACTGTCATTTTCCAAATGAACCGTGTCTTGCTGCAATTCCTAATTTAGATTAAAAACTTAGCCCGCCAATACATGTATATAATTTCTTAGTTAATAAAGGCAATAACCATGTGATCACACATTATGTAAAATAATGCCATCTTACACAATCCTCTAGAGAAATATACAGCATACTATTATAATTATCCAATCCGTTTACATTATAATACTTTCACTTTAGCTATATTCAACAAAAAGTAATCAACTCAAAACAACCGACACTAAACTCTAAAAGGTTTCACCGAATTCAAACCCTTCTGGTACTTTAATCATCCACAGTCGTAATATATTTTGTGTTTAAAAGTTTAACAAATAAACTGAGTGTTAGATTATTTTTTGTCTTGACTGTAAGCATTTCCCCATGGAAATTTGTTTGAAACAGAGATCATCTAAAATTAAAGTCTTATTATAGCGTCTAGAATAAGACCGGTTGTCATCTGATATTGGCGTCAACGGTGATTATATACAATGACTTAGGAAAAACTCACTGTATATGTAACTATGTCTAGTTCAACGTAGCACACTCCAGACATTCAATGTACTATTTTATGTATCCCAATGATACATGTACTGTTTGATATGTCTTCGCCTTAGTCTTAAAAGTGTTCTATCTACCAATTTCATGAAGTATGTATATTCATATTCTTTGTAAACTTGCTAACTACAGTCGTGTAAATTGTTTTAAATATCTAATTACAGACAGTAATAAATATATTAGTAGATGTATATAGCGATGACAAGATTGGATTAAAAAGAGCAGTACTTTATTAGGAACGCATGATTGTCGATTGTAAAGGATAACTACATGTAAGTTAAAACAACAATGTCTATGATCCGCATCATTAAACAAAATAAATGCGACACGTCATTGATGCGACAAGTAAAAACGTACTAATAAACATCATTATCAGGTGTCACATATATCCTAGTACTTTTACAAATAAACACGATCAAACATTAGGTGAAAAAGCACACAAAAGACTAAGATAATGTAGAGAGGAGTAGCGAAAACACAAAATATAAAGACGTAAAAACGCAATACTGGATCAAAACTATATAGATGTACCATGTTGTAGATCCGGAATGATATAGTGTATAAATGCCCCAATGAATCACCGATCTAAGATGATAAAAACAATATATGACATGTTGATATAATGCTAATTGATATTTACACTACATACATTTTCGTATTTTCTTTAAAGAAACAATCAGATAGTTCATTAATATTCATTAACATGAACGAACGAGAAATGTTCTGTATTACCAGGCAGTGTACGGACCGAACGTATGTGAGGATAAAAACTAGTTCGTAGCTACTCGGAATATGTCAGTATATAATTATATATGATTACCGCTATTTCAGAAAGAAATCATATTTCGAAATTCCGATCATCCACTTGAGGCATTGCTATACAGAAATCCACAATTTCGATAACTAATTCAGTATCGACTTCTTACTCAAAGCATCGGGCACTAAGTAAATTTAAACGCAGACTTTTTTAAATTGGTACAGTTTAGGGCATCAATTACTAGGGTTATGATGCAGTTGCTACATTTTATGCCCATGGTTACATTTCCAAACGGCTTAACTGTTTTTGGCCAGTGCGACATTTAATATATTTTATATATCAGATGAAATAATCTTATGATATAAGCTGAAATAATCGTACATAATATCATACCATATATATGGGATGATGAAAAGTTGATTGAGAGAAAACTTTAAAAATGAACATGGTACAATGTAGTAGATATACTTTTAAAAAAACGAAACTACTCATAACGTCTATGATAATTGCTTGTGAAATATTTCACGAACAGCCACAAAATTAATCCGACGTGATGCCAAAGCATCAGAGAGTTGTGTATTAAAACAGTTCTATGAGAATGGAACTGACAGTACTGACGTGAAAAGTATGTTGAATGAAGTACACTGTAACAGCTCGCAATTATCTATTATATACTCTGAGAAAAATGAAATCTTGAAACAGGCATCTGGAAAAAGACTGTAAGATTAATGCGATGTTGGTACAAAAGGTTCAGTGACGATAATCTAAGTAGAGCTCTGTAAAATATAAGGTAGTCGGTTAGAATGGAACGCCAGTCTTATGGTGGACTTCAATCGCGAAATGAGTCCTTCTAATGATAATGTACAAGAATGTATTTTATATATTTGTAGATATTTTAAAACAACGACTGAAATGCATGTATTCAATCCTGTCAATAACTAATATAGAGGTGTAGACATAATGTGCACTATTATCTGACTTTCAAGTAATTAAGCGTTAATTTACTGTTGCTATGTCCCGCGTTCTACTGTACACAAAGTTTAGCAATTAATGATATCTTTATAATGAATTAGATATAATGTCTATTCTTTTTGATGAATTGTATAATTGTAGAATACGTCGTGTGTTTATTTGATAGCGTTTGTCTAAAATCGTTTTGATCACCCAATTAACAAGTACATGATGCACACTATATTATATGTACATTGTATATACGTACTCTCCTGTTACGCGTCTGTATTTACATGTACAAATGTAACACAGTGCAAAAGAGAAAATGAAAAATGCATACAAAGAATAATGATGAGTGGTATGACATGTCTGCCTTGTCTGGTATGCATTATTCTTTGAGCGATATTTTCTCTATAATGATTGTCAAATCATTCATCGAAATTCATTGTCATGTATGAACATCCATCTATAATATTAATATAACGCTAACAGGCGAGAATTACAACACCAGACCAAAAATATGAAGCAAGAAGTGAACTTAATCCAAAGTACTACATTTATTACTGTCATGTCTACTGTCCAACTGAATATACATACCTGATTATATACATGTACGAGGGGCATTCAATCTATTCGTAGACCATCGTTCTTATTTGAATATAATTGAGTTTAAATACTCATTTAATTGTTTCTTATATCATAACAAGTATTAACTTATTGCCTACAGCCAATACAAATTTATCTTCAATCATGCAAACCAGTAGCATGCCATCAGTCATTTTATTACCATAGTAACGCGCTACCACCCCGACCGACGTAACATACCTTTCAGTAGCTCAACTAGCTATACATTTAGTTTTAATAAATTTGCATTCCCATATTTGTGTCAGATTAATGCAAAATACTATCACGAAATTATCGAAATTATGAAGTTAGTTAAACGTCTGAGTTTGAATTAAATACAGTTTTATCTAAGCGAGTCACGTTTTAAATAATGCCAAACTGTTAATGACTCTACGCAAGGAAATTCACGCGACTATTAAATTGTGCACGGGTTTGGACAAACACAGCAGACACCCAGAAGCTACTACAGAGAGCGAAAGGAGAACATGCAGTGGTCCAGTGTTTAAGTGGCAAAAGCAATTTTCTGTAGAGCAGCTTGGTATTGAGACGTTACAGAGGTGGACAGATAGGCAAAAGTCATTATGTCTAGCCATAATCCTTAACTTAGACTATATAAGAAATTGTGGTAGATATATCAAATAATCTACTAATTGAATGTTTATGTTTAATTCAATATTAATAACATAATTGCATTTCGGACTTACCCTTTTAACCGTAAACAGTTAAAACAGTAAAAAGTCAATCACGTCGCTGGCGTCAGAATATAAATAGCAGTGTGTGATTTATTTTAGCCGTATTTTCTTGCCATACTTTTTGCACTCGTGTCCGAACAGCTGTAGTTTAACGTAAAATGATTAACACAGTCTACGAATTTACTGAATGACCCTTGTAGACACATACAAAGTTCATTTTATATTCGTACTTCCGGTAAGTGTTAGTTTCTTTTTGTGCACTCCTGATTGCTTAAGTGCTGCTTCCTCTGTTGAATGTGTTATTAACGTTATACAAAGCTGTATGTATGTAGATGTGCATTTATAATGAAGTTATAGTTAGAATACACCCGCCTGATAATTGGATCTATTCACCATTCTGATTTTAAATTTTGATACAAGTGTCATATAGCCAACATTGTACAGTCTTGATTACGTGGAAAGGTTTGTCCGATAATGAACTTATCCTGACTGACTATCTGTCTAATTATATCAATCTGTCTTATTTAATTTGTCTATCCACTCCATACTCCCTGTGGTCATATTGATATATCTCACTTATACAAGCGAAACGCCATTTTATTATAACCATACATCTATCTGATAATTAAATATGTCGATTGTCTAGTCCACAGTATGTAGGTTGTCTTCATGATGTTTTATATGTCAAATCAGGGTTGACAAAGGTCATCATGATACCAAGATATTTAATACTAAATCAGTTCATGTCTTCAACTCTGAATAGTCCATCGTTTATTATAGTATCCAGCGCCGCCTGTCATTCAAACCGAATAGTACGTTGCATATGATTGTTGTACGTACAGAAATCGCATTATATATATTTTCGATTCAAAATCCCATACAGTTTGATTATACTTGTAGCTGCTCATATATTTGAGCCAGTCTCCAAGAAAACCTGCTATTTTGACATTATGTAATTATTTATTATGTAACAAGGTTTTTAAAAAGCTCTAAAATAAGAAAAAATAAATATCTATTGATTCTGTCTTTAAGTAATTTACCGATATAGAACTATATCTTAGCTTTAAAATTCTCCATGAATTATATCGAAATCACATACATCGTTGCTATGGTGACCAATGCTGGAAACGCACTTTGATTGAGAAAAACGAGGAGTTGTTTAAAACAGTAGTAGCCTTTCTCTGAATGCAAGTACTTTTGAGTTTGACATGTATTTTGAGAATTAAATCATTATTCTAAACCATGCTACTATTTATTTTGAACAATTTATATCAAGAATCGATCGGATGGTGTAATTATGAAATTCTTTTTACAGTATCGTCGAATAACGTTTCAATGACGTTTGCGACGTCACATAAAAGCACAAACTATGCTCATGAGACAGTTTATGATAAAGGAACGAATCGTATTGAAACGGGTGTAATATGAAGATATCGGGAGAACATCGATCAGGAATTCCTCAGTTAAACCTAGGCTTGATAAACAAATTATATATTTTCGATTTAAAATCCCATATAATCATATTTGTACATTTTTTTGTACCTGCTCATTCATTCACGTTTAGGTTCTATACTTTATTAATTTTTTATGTTGTTTCATTATCCCACCCATTATCTTATTATTTTGGTTTTGAATGCACCCGATTTAAACATTGTCCTAATCCACATCCTTATTCATTATTTAGAGAACATAATATTGAATTTATGTTAAATTTTCGACGGTATGGTAATTTTACTGAGGACATCCCGTGACTCTGGACATATTTACGACGAATCTTTTAAAGCATTAATTTGACTATGATGACGACATTTCCACTATCGCATCACCCATCGAAAGTAATTAGGGACAAAAATATTTATACTTGAAGAAATGGAGTAACTGTAATGTTCTATTATAATGATGTGAATTATGATTAAAATTAACGCATGGTAAATGTGGTGTCAAAGTTAACAACAGTTATCAGAATGATAAGGAGATCTCACCAGTTATACTACATGCACGTAACATTATAGGAAAGCCACACTCCAGACAACTAAGGCAAACAATCACACTTTAACGTACCACACTAAAATAATATAATGTACGATTCCATTTATCGAATGTTATACACATACTGATGATGTATAGCCAGGTTTAACACAATAGTATATATAATAGAATGTTAGATTGACATTTACTTCGGCTAATAAGTTCATAAGAATACATGGAAACAAAACACAAATCCAATAACCAAAGACTGAGAGATGCAACTGTTTTAGAACACCGCCGATTATCTGATAAATGCATCATTATTTCTATGTACAGTGTTCGACAATTTCGAAACTGTATTTAGTAGCGTCTTACAATAGGCGTTTGTAACGCATACATGCATTTAAGTACGGAGACACATCGTGTAAACTGGAGCTGTTTCAGGCATCAATTAACAAACTCGTTTCGGATAATTGCTCAATCCCTGCAAATTCGATACACGTTTAAATCAAGAAAGAGTGTTTAACGCGATTTCAGAAATAGAGACTAATTGCGAGATAAGTAAAGCCTCGCTATGCCAAACATTTTTAAATAACAAAATAACATTATCTTTGCAAATTTGATATCCATTAGATGCATGTACAGTGTAGCAATACCACGTGACTTTTGGCTACAGTTACAAGAAGAAATTTGTAAACATTGGAAAATAAAATAGCCATAAGTATTTTATTTCTTTATCGATTTCTAATAAATATACGCCACGCTAAGGGGGACTTATTTGCTTCCCATGAAATATAAGATCTTTTTCAGCAGCTTAACCGATTTTTCCGAAGACGAAGAAATAAAATACTTATGGCTACTTGGAACTGTAGTAAAAAAACCACGTGGTATTGCTACACTGATGTATAGCGAACCAACTTTTAACATTTCTTATATATAATTTGTACTGAGCGTCAAAAGTTTCTCAACACTAACTATTTTGTCTACTAATTGGACTCTCAAACTATTTTGTGTTGGTGCAATGTGCAATGTGTAGAGTAATCTTCAATCTATATAAATCAATAACAATAGTAAAATGTAAGAAATGTATTAATCCATAATTTATTAACGCCGTATTTGACACAAACCAACAGTTTAAAAATACACATTATACTTAACAAATGTTTGTGCACGTTTTGTACCATATACCTTTTCTATGTATTAATGTTTTTACACAAAACGTTGTGTATATGGTATTGGCAACTCCAAATTAACACACTCTGCAAATAAAGACGGCTGATCATTATGTTGGCCGTTAACGTAGATTGACAGCATTACTCGTGTCAGAATATCCTACCATTACAACTGTTTTATTGCGCATGGGAGGTAATAGCTGTCGTTCGTTGACCATGATTGTATTAAGGTTCCTTTTTAATAAAGTAGCTGAATTATATTGCCTGCTCTAGATTATACTGCGGATGATACAGACGTAAATAAACTTAATTTTGCCTTGTGCTAGGACACTGCTATGTAATTCATTACGAAAATTTGTTTTGCAGACGTATTTTCACAACTGCATTTATTCGAAACTCAACAATACCAAGGTTAAAATTAAAATACAATAAAAGTGTGTGGTTAAATTACACCTACTCTTGATTCGAAATATCCATTTGTATAAGTCAAATGGGTAAAACCCAATTTGCAAGATGAATGGAGTTTAACAGCTAGTAGAAGACATGTCGCCAATGTAATCTTTAATTCATTGAAGCTAGGAACGGAGACTCAAAACAAACACGTTATTTATTAACATCGAAACAACGCGACATAAAAAATAATCATTTTGAGAATAATAGATTTTGATTTAGATAATACTCAATGTTGATTTTATGTATTTTAGATTTGCTGGAGGCATAGTTTGATGTTCCTTCTGAAGCTGGGGGAATTAAAATGAGATTAAATAAATGGAATTGAAAACAAATGTAAATACAGTACACACGGCATAAGAACGTGGTCTACTTGGTATGAATAATAATTCTTCAGGAATTCGTGTACATCAATCCTGCTAATACATCGCTCAGTCTACTAAACATAGAACGTGTGAATAGTATTGTTTCAGGATCGCTTATTGAATAACCAAAATCAGTTCTTTAATGAAAGCGATTTTTACTAACTTATCTCTTTCTATTTAACAATTCAACCACAGACAGCTGTGCGTTCATGAGTATTATTACACAGAATATAGGTTATGTTCCAATGTATTTGTTCAACAAAACACTACGGCTTTTCTTATTTCCTATATAGATTAAATCTATTGTCACTTATACTGTATATCGTCTTTGTCATATTTTGTACACATACAAATTACATTAAATCTGCCGTATCAAAGATTACCGTGATAGCAAAAATGAAGTTTTGTTGTTGTAGTTTGTATACGTCGCTGAAATACAAAATTTCTCATTGATTCTCTCAACGTATCATCTGATAAAACATCCATAATGCTGCAGGGCTTATAGCCAGGGAATGAAATAGAAAACTCGCAACAATGAAAATATTCTGACTTTTTGCTATTGATGCGTCGAAAACTATCGCAGCGCTTGATCGATGATGCGACAGTATTTGCCCGGTAATTCTAATACAATCGCTGAATCGTTGAGTGGAATTAATCGGTGTTACCCACACTACGTTTACGCATGGTTTAGATCAATTACTCTTTTAATACTGTACAAAGTCATGTAATATCGGTTTCAATGCAAATGAATGGTTACATCTTAAACCACGACATAAAACATTTCTCATGTCAATTATTTAATACTAATTTCTATGAATGAATTATGTATTTAACATGTCAACATTGTAATTTTGTCTACCTATTACATGTGAAATAGATAATGACACACGTTACTGCAACTGGAATCAACAATGTTTGTTACATGTTTATGTATATGATATTTCTAATGGACATGCCTTAAGTCGTGTTTTTATATTAGTGTGTTTGTGTTGGGCATTGTCTTTGCCATTTTGAGTTACGCTGGACATTGCGATTAAGTTTAAATTCTCGTTCACTTATATGTTGGGCATTGTGCCGTGTAATTGTGGTATGTGATGGTTTCACGTTTTCTGTTCACAGCTTGTTAAGTTGAGTGCTGCATTCCCCATCCGATTTCCTATTATATTTTTTAAAATGTTTATACAACTGTAATCGCTGGATATAAGTTGTCATGGAAAAAAAAGAAGTTGTCGATTTAGCATCAAACAATTTTGCATGATCTTATTATATGTGGCATATTTCTGTAATGTAAATCAATGGTGTAAATCTATAGTAACTATTCTTACAATTCAACAGTAGATACATAAGGCACTAGCCCACTGTTTGAAAAGCAGTGTATCGGATCTCTCGAGGATGGTCCAGGTTTGTCGAAATTTTGAGACCGAGTGAATTGTATACCATTACAGGGCACAGGTAACTGTATCATTGATAATTTATCAAATTTATGTTAGATCTATCTTAGAAAGGTGCATGCGTACTAAAGTGGTAATTTTTATAGTATCAAACACAATAATTGGCTATCGATATCTTCATAAAGTAACTACATTCATAGACAACATTGTTAGAACCACCTCCATGCAAAATCACATCGAAATTGATCAACTACATGTAGTTAAAAAGTTATACAATGAAATGTGTGCCACGGTGTCCAGTCAGTCACTGAGGTTCATTCAATAGAAAAGTCAATGCTATTCTAAACAAGAAAACAGAACGTGAGTTCATGCCCTATGGGATTATTTTCTTATTTATGGACGGATATTTTTAAATATTGATATCAAATTAAAGACGAAACTCTCTAGTGTTTTGATTATGTAAAATTATTTAGAATAACACCAGTATTAATGCAATGTTTATTAAAACAAAACTGCACTTCAGTAAGTGTGTGGTCAATTTCCCGTGTTAAGAACCTTTCTATGATATTATAAATTTTATAAAAAAATAAAATTGTGTTTACTCTTTATTAATATTACAGTTACCTGTGTTACAGGGTACACACTTTTTAAGGACGCAATAATACTTCGAGTTAAAATTAGTCATATTAGCGAGCTTATTGAACAAATAACACGTAACATGTGTTACTGCATCCAAGCAATGGGAAATATATATTTAACCGCTTAAATACAAAACACGGTGAATTGTTGCAATAAACTTCATTGTTTTCATTGTTTTGTTCTATTCATTTAATATCCCTCTGGATTTCTGGGAAACGTCACCTGGCATCATTATAATGAATTGCCAATTCAGTCATATTTTTCAAATTACGATCATGCATTTTACGAATAATGAATAATCAATGGGTTTATATGAATTATGCTAGATATTACGCTATTTTTCTCAAAAAAGGATCTTGCTTAAAAACCAGCCTGTTTTGATGCACTGTCTAAAACATATACGTATATCTTGAATAATTGCAAATTAGTACAGTACTATCGATTCGCAAAACTGTATTATGATATGGCCCATGAAGAATATTTGTAAAATCTAGTAGTTGTCACATTTCCGTCAAATACATCTTATCATTTTCAAGTCATCAACTTATCGTTCGTCATCTCGGCCAGGGCAACTTTCATGCAGAGCTAGCAATACCTTTCGTTCTCAGCTGCATTCATAATCAGATTTGTTTCTGAAATATCCATTTTTGGGGATATAGATGTTTCGTTTTGCGTTTGACTCTTGTGTGGATGGCTAGGCACTGTCGTCGTTTCAGTGTGGCTTTGGATTGTCTGTGCGCTACAGTTCATATTGGTATTATTGGAATAATGGTATTAAAAAGTCCTGTTCTTAAATTTGTATAACATCATTTAAGCCCGTGTGCGATAGTTAAATTGTCGAATATTAGGACAACAGATGTAAACAACCGGTTGGCATTTGTCAGACTAGTTTAACTAAAAGTGATACAAATAGACGGATTGATTGCAACACAGTATTATATTACATTAGTGTTTAATTATTTATACGAGTTGTTTTATCACTTATTCAATGAAGTACTTCTCAATTAACTCACGAACAGCTGTCGAATGGAACCATATTTTTAATTATAGATTTAATGTCACGTAAAGTAATCTTATAACGATACTAGGCTGATAGAAATGTAAATACAATACAACATTTGAAAATAGATAATCCACCATACAGGTACTATTCAATTTGGTAACAAACGACAACAGATAACGACAACAGATAACGACATCAGATAACGACATCAGATAACGACAACAGATAACGACATCAGATAACGACAACAGATAACGACAACAGATAACGACAACAGATAACGACATCAGATAACGACAACAGATAACGACAACAGATAACGACATCAGATAACGACAACAGATAACGACAACAGATAACGACATCAGATAACGACAACAGATAACGACAACAGATAACGACAACACAGATAACGACAACAGATAACGACATCGAAACTTGGAAAATAATACTGATATAGAATGTTTTACATGTACATTATTTATCAACAGAAATTAATATATATAGTATCTAGTCGTTGAGTGGTCAATAACTAACTTTTATGTAAAAATAAACTGAAATGGTATAATGGTTGTGTAGTATTAGTAAATATACGCATTAATTGATAACTACCGTCATTTTGCAAGTGAAACGAGTGCAATTCCTAATTTAGATTAAAAACTTCGCCCCCAGTACATAATGTTCTTAGTTGATAAAGGTATAACCACATAATCACACATTATGCAATATAACACCATATTACACAAACCTCTAGAGAAATATACCACATACTGTTATTATTATTCAATCCATTTCCATTATAAAACTGTTACTATAACTCACAGGTTAAGCTATATATAACACAAAGTTATCACATGAAAAAGAACCGACACTAAACACTAAAAGGTTTCACCAAATTCAAACCTTTCTGGTACTATAATCATCCATCGTTGGCTTATAAGTTTAGCAAATAAACTGTATATTAGATTATTTTGTGTCTTGACAGTAAGCATTTCCCAATGGAAATTTGTTAGAAACAGAGATAATCTAAAATTAAAGTCTTATTATAGCGTCTAGAATAAGACCGGTTGTCATCTGATAATGGCATCAACGGCGGTTATATACCAAGACTTAGTTTAAACTAAGTGTTTTAGCCGTGTTAGACTTGGGCATTCAGAGCTGAGAGCTGGAACTAGTTCATTTAGCTCTTTGACAACTGGGACTTGGTGGATCATTTTCTCGTTTGATTGTGTGTTGAACATTGTGCCGTGTGTGTTTATATGTTTTCTGGTCATACTCTGTAATTGAGACTGTATCTGAAGCTATTCTTATTCCAAGGTAGCACACTCAAGACAAACGGCGTACTATTTTATATAAACGTATCATGCTCATACGTGTACCACTTAATTTGTCTTTGCCTTAGTGTTAAAGTGTTCTATCTGTCAAGTTCAGATTCATCATTGTCAAGATGTTTAATTGGATTTAATGCACTTGTAACTACATATAGTAACAAAAATGAGCTTATTAGCGGCTGATTATGGTCATCACGCGCTTGATTATCACCTATCCGCCCGGGCCGCAATCTCATAATCATAATCGGAATGGTAAACGAGCGCGCGTTACATTATGCGTGTAAACATAACGTCATGTTGGAGCCAAAGTGACGTTACCGTTGCCTACATGTGAGCTTTCTTTGACATTTTTGTTAACTGTAAGTGAATCGTTAACAGGTTGCAACCTTAATGTACTAAATCTACTTTGGTAGTATTTACTTGATTTGGTCTCAACTACACGTATAGATCTGCTTTATTTCTTTGTATGAATCTGTATAAAGATTTTGTGCATGAAAGGTATCTGATCGAGCTATTGTATCGAAAAGAAGTGTCAGTTGTTGTTACCTTCATTTAATTATGAAATTGAAAAATTATATTAAAGACTTAAAAACACTCCAGAGCCTGGCCGGGAGTTGATATTATTAACGCCTCCCTGCCTGACTGTGTCCTGTATTAACCTCTAATTAATAGAGCAGTTTTTTTTCAGAATGAATGATAGACGATTTTAAAGGAACACTAAGTGAAAACAACAATGTCTATGTTCCATGTGACAAATGTTACAAGATGTCATTGATGCCACGTACGGATATTATCACACACATCCCAGTACTTTCCCAAATAAACACAACCAAAACATGATGTAAAAAAGTACACAGAAGACTTAGAGAATATGGAGAGGGGAAAGCACATTATATGAAGACGTAAAAACCAAGACCGGGTCAAAACTATATACATATATATATATAATTATAATGTTGTAGACCCGGAATGATATAGTTTATAAATGCCCCAATAAATCATCAATCTAAGATGATAAAAACAATATTTGATTTGTTTAAATATTGCTAATTGATATTTACCCTACTTACAACGTTTCCAAGTTCGTATTTTCTTTGAAGAAACAATCAGATAGTTCATTAATATTCATTAACATGAACCATCTAGAAATGTTATATATAACCAGGCAGTGTACGGACTGAACGGCTGGGCAGGATAAAAAAGTAGTCCGATAATGTCAGTATATAATTACCGCTATTTCAGAAAGGAAATCCGGAACCAAGTGTTCGCAGCACCGATATGTTCGCCGATTTTTAAAAATGGTACTACAACTGTATTTAAAGCATACGGTAACAATGCTACAAGGGATATGTTGCAGTCGCTTAATGTTATGCACAATGTTACATTTCACAACTGGTCAACAGTTGTATAGCCCATATTGCGATATTGAATATATTATACATATAAGATAAAATAATCTTACATATTATCATACAATATATATGGGACTAGGAATTTGTCGCAGTCAATACATTTTATGCACAAGGTTATATTGGTTCTTTAAAAAAAGGTTTCAACATTTTTTTAGCCAAATGTTCGATAATGAATATATTTTATATAAACCATGTAATAATCTAACATAATATCATATCATGTGCATGGGATGGTAAATTGTTGGATTAGACAATTCTAATATGAAAATGGTACAACATAAAAAATAAAAGTCACCTTCTTAATCTTAGGTTCAGTGTGTCGCGGAACATAACAAGAGCTGTCCACGAATAGCCCGCTCCACTATTCGCAGTGCCATGATAGGATAGTATAATCATCCATATATTCAAAACAAAATGCTTCATATCAGAAGCATTACCCTCTGTTGTGTAGAGGGTGGGGCTTCTAAGTCGAAAAAGGGAGATAATTTGAACAAAATGTAGGACAGTTACCTACTCAAGTGTAGGTCCTATGGGTCATGAAGGTGAACAAATATACAATTCTTAGTCCAAAAGGGGGCATCATTTCACCAAAATGCTAAATGGGTATCTACTCCAGTGTAGGGGTTGGGGTCATGGTGGTGAACAAGTATGCAAATTATCAAAACAATACATCAATACAATTTGAAGATATTAGAGGTTAAAAAACCTGTACCGAAACCTTAACATTTATATTTCCAAGTCCAAAAGAGGACATAATTTCAACAAAACCCTTGATAGAAGTGCCTACCCCTGTGTATAGGTCGGGATCATGATGGTGAACAATATGCAAAGTATCAAAGCAATATGTCAATGCACTTTTAAGATATTAGAGGTTAAAAAGCCTGTACCTAAACTTTAACATTTGCATTACTTGCACAAAGTAGAAAAAGGGGACATAATTTCAACAATATGCCTGATAGAGTTACCTACTACTGCACATGGGATGGGTTCATGATGGTGAACAAGTATGCAAATTATCAAAACAATATATCAATGCACTTTGAAGATATTAGAGGTTGAACAATCTATACGAAACTTTAACATTTGCATTTCCAAGTCCAAAAGGCAGCATAATTTCAACACAATGCTTGATAGAAGTACCTACCCCTGCGTAGGTGTCGGAGTTATGATGGCGAACAAGTATGCAACGTATGAAAGCAATATATCAAAGGACTTTGAAAATATAAGAGGTTAAAAAACCTGTACCTAAACTTTAACATAAGCGTTACGCCGACGGTGAAAACATATAAGATAATTTCTTGTGAAATATTTCACGAAGTGCAACAAAATTCATCCGACGTGATGCCAAAGCGTCGGAGAGTTGTGTATTAAAACAGTTCTTCTGTCGCTTTTATTCACTTAAGTTAGAACTGACAGTACTGACGTAAAAAGTATGTTAAATGAAGTAGGCTGTAAGAGCTCGCAATTACCTATTACAAACTCGGTGAAATCAGATCAGTACTTGTAATGTTCGTACTCTCCAATATTACGCGCGACTGTGCTTAAAACAAAAGACATATAACGTTTGTATAAAGAGTAATTATGAGTAACATGGTGAGCATTATTCTCAGAGCGATTTTTTTCTTAATGATTGTCAAATCATTCATAGAATTCCATTATCATTTACAAAATTAATGTAACGCTTACATACGAGAGTTACAACAGAGAAACAAATATTTGAAGCGAGGAATGCACTTAATCCAATCTTTAGAGACCAAAGCACCACATGTATTATGTCTACTGTCAAGTCATGGGCTCGTGCCACGATGTAGCTTTGATTAAACTAAATGAGAAGCCTGCAATGTCAGGATATACATGGATGTTCATGAACATGCAAACAGATAACATTTAGTCAGACAGGGAAGGCAGCACTCGACTTAACTAGCCGATCACAGAAAGTATAAACACATACAAGGCACAATTGCCAACTGAACAAGTAAATGATCCACTAAAGTCCAAGCTGTCGAACAGCTAAATGACCTAGTTTACGCAAAAAAAGGCTTAACGCCCCAGCCGGATGACTCAGTTTCAACATGTTTAATGCCTTATCTAGATGGCCCGCCTGAACACGAGGAGCGCAACAGTAGAACGACCCAGCTCCAATAAGCTGAATGTCCCCAGCCAAAGGACCTACTTTAAATAATTAACATGCAATGTAGATGTAAAATAAAAGTTTGTACAATCGCATCATTTTGTGTTGATATATGTCGATATTTAAAATACTTCCGCTTGATGTGATTTTATTTTCTTTATATTGTAAGTCCCAAAACATGATGATCTTTGTGTCAACCGTAATTTGAACTATAAATATCATAAAGTCAACCTACATATTCTATATTTAATTATGGGGTGGATATATGGGCATAATAAAATGACGTTTGCCTTGTATAAGTGAGATCTAAGAATATGACCACAGGAAGTATGAAGCTGGTAGACAATTTAATGACGACATATTGCTATAACTATACAGATAGTCAGTCAAGATAAGTTCATTATCGGACAAACCTTTCCACCTAATCAAAACTGTACAATATTGTCATGAAACACGTCTCTGTAATTATACTACATGATGTAGGAAAGTCAAACACTAAAACTAGCCAAACACTCAATCTAGCCAAACACTCAAATTAGCCAAACACTCAAACTAGCCAAACACTCAATCTAGCCAAACACTCAATCTAGCCAAACAATTAAACTAGCCAAACACTCAATCTAGCCAAACACTCAAACTAGCCAAACACTCAAACTAGTCAAATACTCAAACTAGTCAAGCACTCAAACTAGCCAAACACTCAAACTAGCAAATCACTCAAACTAGCCAAACACTCAAACTAGCCAAACACTCACACTAGCCAAACACTCAAACTAGCCAAACACTCAAACAAGTCAAACACTCAAACTAGCCAAACACTCAAACTAGCCAAACACTCAAACTAGCAAAACACTCAAACTAGCCAAACACTCAAACTAGCCAAACACTCACACTAGCCAAACACTCAAACTAGCCAAACACTCAAACTAGCCAAACACTCAAACTAGCCAAACACTCAATCTAGCCAAACACTCAAACTAGCCAAACACTCAAACTAGTCAAATACTCAAACTAGTCAAGCACTCACACTAGCCAAACACTCAAACTAGCCAAACACTCAAACAAGTCAAACACTCAAACTAGCCAAACACTCAAACTAGCCAAACACTCAAACTAGCAAAACACTCAAACTAGCCAAACACTCAAACTAGCCAAACACTCACACTAGCCAAACACTCAAACTAGCCAAACACTCAAACTAGCCAAACACTCAAACTAGCCAAACACTCAAACTAGCCAAACACTCAAACTAGCCAAACACTCAAACAAGCCAAACTAAAACAAGCACATTTAATTCGATTTATTTTCCGTATATTAACTAAATTTTATTCATCTATATAATCACAAATAATACTAGTACAGGCTTCCAACTAGATTCGCGTTTAGTTCACATGCAGATCTACACATTTTATTTCACAAATTTTAAAATTAGAAGAATTTCCATAATTGTTTTATTACCTCCCTTGAAAAAAAATATGAGTAAAATTTTATTTTTATTTTTGAGTAAAATTTGTATATATATTTTCCTTGCCGTTAAATATACTTTAAATACAAATTATATCGTTAAGTAATTTCATAGTGAACTAGTGTATTATAACATCTTTAAATTCTACTTCATGGTTGTTCATGGACATTGCAATATAAAAGCAGTACATATAGGATAATAATATATTAAGTCTGACAAAATAAAAGTATGGTTATACTATATAAATCGTACGATACGGAAATGATTTTATTGGTAAGAAGTAGGTTACAAACTGGTGAGTGGTTTGTTGTCTTATTTGTACAATATAATTATGCAGAATAAATTTTATGAAAAAAAGATATTTAATCAGTTTTAAATGCAACTTAAATTTCAAATTTAAACGCATTTAATTTTGCGTTTATATTGCATAAACGTGCATTTAATCCCATTTATATTCTATATTAAATCACCTTTAAATGCAACTTAAATGGACTTAAACTTGTAGGAATAATTCGACTTAAATGTAGTATTAAACGTAACTTAAATATGGAATTTAATTGCTACGTTTTTCTGATTAAATGTATTTAAATTACGAATATAATTAAATTTACGTTACGTTTAATAAAAATATTAAACGTAGCTTTTCATGCTGTGCAATGGGCGTTCGTAACGCACGCATACATTTAAGTACGGACAAACATCGTGTAAATTGGAGCTGTTTCAGGCATCAATTAACAAACTCGTTACGAATAATGGCTCAGTCCCTGCAAATTACCTACACGTTAAAATCAAGATAGAGGGTTTAACGCGCTACAAGAATTAGAGACTAATTGCGGGATAGGTAAAGCCTCATGATGCAAATCACAAATAACCAAATAGCATTACGTTTGCAAATTTGATTTACCATTGAGACACGCTTTAAGCGAAACAAACTGAAGGTTAAAGTGTTTGGAGTGGATTAATATCAACACAATTGATTTTCTAATGAACAGTTTATGTGAAAATAAGATTAAGTCACAACTATAAGCGATAACTAATCTAAGAATTTCTTCCGCATTGAGCCTAATGTATCATCGGACTCGGTGCATATTAATTTAATGCCCTAAATGAATTAATTAACTTCTAGAAGCAATTCAGACGAAGAGGTGAGTAATAAATTTATCGACTATTTGTTCAAATTTTTGATTCCATTTAAATTTATACAACGCAAAAGTTCTTCACATCATCACATATGGCTAGTTGTAAGAAATGATCGCACCAGCACCTTGTGATACGACCATGCACCAGGGTTCATATTACTCCTCACCATTGCTACCTCTTTAACAAAGTACATGCATGCACACCTTCGTGTGCATTATAAGTTGTACATGCATATTCTTAGTTCTCGAAGGCAATAGCCACGTTAACACGCATTGTAGCGTATTGCACAGTCATCTGGAGAATATATTATATACTACATCGCTACATACTCTCAGTTGTTAAACTCTACAATGTTGCACTAACTTCAAAACATTCCTAAGCTTAAATCATTTGGTAGTGTCCTGATTCAATTTAGCAAGTACATTTTGTAATCAATAGATCAAATTATTTATGTCTTTGCTGAAGACATGTCT
The DNA here is from genome assembly GCA_947247005.1 of Spisula solida. Classification (NCBI taxonomy): domain Eukaryota; kingdom Metazoa; phylum Mollusca; class Bivalvia; order Venerida; family Mactridae; genus Spisula; species Spisula solida. The sequence continues at coordinate 259,354 of OX365951.1, forward strand.
TTGAAATGAGGACCATCTAAAATTAAAATCTTATTACAGTGTCTACAATAGCTTCGTATTTGATTTGATAATGGTGTCTATCGGAGCTTCGGCAAATTACATTCTGTAACGTAGGACGACAACCACAACATCCTGAAACTGTAGACAAATTGACTACCTCTATATCGGTATATCTAATTCAACATAGCACACCCCTATCAGATACAATAAACCATTTTATATATTACGATATCACACGTCAGACCAATTTTGTAATTTTGTACATTAGTTACAAACAGACGTATCGATCGATGTAACCTATATTGGTTCTAACATGACCCACACTTTTTCGTATAAAAAGATCAAGAATAACGTCGTATAACATTGCTATACCGATGGAAGTGATGTCGTGTATGGGGAGGTAATCCATTTATGATGTCCTGTTGGTAAACAAATACTCTATACTAGCTTTAAATATAATCGTGCGTTTAAATCATGTTAGAATTGAAAGAAAATGTTTAAAAGTCAGAGTATAAACACGTATTGTTTTACTTAGGCCTTCATGACTGATTCATACGCACAAGCGGTTGTTTAAGTGCCGGTATACAATGGGTTTATATTTTATTGTTAAGTATGACAAAAATAACGGTGTGAATAGTTTGGATTTTTGTAGTTAAGGACATATTACTTTGATACAGGCCATGGAATTTATTTTACTTCTAAAAGGGCAAAAGCATAGCACATTATGGTTGCATATATAACGAAAACTCCTTTAGTGAGACGGCGATAATAAAGTGGCCGAAGTTTTATTTTACAGTCTGAAGGTAAACAAATAATATAACACTTAATCTTTACTTTCTGCTGATAGTATTTGCCTATATACACAAACTGGGTCGACAGGTAATATATAGAGTAATATGACCGTAATTGAGAACTTACATTTTTGTAATAAAAAACCGTGTGATAATTGTTTTAGATTATGGTCACCTCACTAAAATCTGTTTTAAAATTCTGTTTAACTGTATGTCACACAAATGCAATAACAATAATACATGTAGATGCATCAAATATGTACAGCTGATCGGTATTATAATAACACGAGATGTAGATTGCTTCGCCAGGTGTTGATAGACGATTGATCGGTTACAAATCAAAAAATTGCTCTTCTTGCCGTTCCTTTCGGTAATATCTGTAATGTATTTTATAATTGGTCAGATGCCATGATCAATCATTCGCCTCTGCATTTGGCGACATCGTTAAGGGTCTAAGCTCGGCAATGCGTTTATTCTCTATTTTGACCATCTTATAGTACAATCTAAATGATATATATAACTTCCAATTATCTACCAGGAAACATGAGGGGTCATATATCTACTCAGACTGATTTATATCGATGATGCGTGTATCAGTTATGGTAATCTACTTTGTCCCCTTATATCTGGAATCGATACATGTCACTGACTGACTACAAATGGTACGGATTCAATAACAATGCTACAATAACAACACATTTCTGTAGAAAAACGTAGAAAGTGATTAAGACAATGGTAAATGCAATTACTGAGATTGCCGAAGTAATTGAATAATTTGCACCAGAAGTCTAAGATCAATAGAGTTGACAAGTTTTATTTTGTTTACTGAGTCGGAAATATTTCACCAAGTTCTAGTATTGTATAATGATATCAGTACTTTTTGAACTTCAAGTCTTTTCGGTGTATACACTCAGTGGAGCTTTAGAAAGCTTCTATTTAAAGCATGTCGACATATTTTTACCAAGACACTATAGTATTATTGGTAAGTTACAGTGTATGCAGATGTCAAAGACGTTTAGACAGTAGTGTTTTTAACGAACGTATACCATTTAAAGGGGCTGCCTCACAGATTTGGCTAAACTTTTTATATAATATTTTATTTATTATCGTGATTTTCCAACCTAGCCAAGTATTGATGTAATAGAAAGCCACTGACAGCTTTATTTAAGATTTGATGCAAATAATCAATTTTAACCACTCTCGATATCGCCCACTAAGTAATTTTTGTCTTGAAAAAAGTGCTAAGTTTCCTTCCAACATGCTTTGTGAATTATGTAGAATTATTTTAGATGTCAGTGTTGTTGTTTATGGGATATACAGGCAACTATAGCACAATTATGCAAATATTTGACAATTTATTTTATTTTTGCAATACGCCAATATGTGAGGCAGTCCCTTTAAGAATGTTGATATGCGCATTTCCACATTAAAGTTTTAACAATAATTGTTAGTAAAACACATATGCTCACATGGCAGCCCAATAGTCAGAAATTGGGAAAGTCACAGCGACATTGACTTTCGACTTTCTGACCTCAAAATCAGTACGGTTCACATACTGATGATGACCAACATCCATGTAAAGTTCTTGAGCCATTAAACGGAAACCATTTGGTCGACCGACCGACCATCAAAGCAATAAACCTCCTTACCAAAGATGGGGGGCATTATTTAAGAAATAAAAATCTGTTCGCGTATTTTGTCGGTGAATAAAACATGGGCAGGAGTTCGGATGCGGAAAAATTAAATCACGAGAACAGAGTTTTTATTTCGATTCTAAATACGATAATATCCCGCACTATTTATCTGCGCGCATTCCATTTTCACCCATTTAACATTTAACATAATTACACGCTGGAATTGAGTGGCTTATTAGCTGGTACAATTACCTCCCTCGTTAATGAAAACGACCTTCGTAATTTTCTGAAGGAAATAACACAATTTAAACATTGAAACAATTTTAATAACACGAGTATGGGGTAGCTTTTTAATGAAGTGAAAATATAAATGAATTGATTATCAGAAGTTTTTATGAAACTTAGTTTCGAGATTATATTGGAGTTTCTAAAAATAGATGCGTCATAGCTGTAACACTGGATACCCGTGCATCTTGCCTTGTCATCGCGTTTCGTTGAAGATTTACTATAAAGTTTACGTTCATTCATTCATAAATATGTCACGTGATACGGGGCGTAAATAGTTACAGCCAATTTGATACCATGTTTTATGGGGGTAATAAAACATGGCCCGGTCTGCTCTATATTTAATGGATTAATCCGCAGATCGTGTTAGAATGTATGGTAAAAATTATGTCCCGTTTGTATTCTTAACATTGTATGCTCGACTATGCAAGACAGTTTGAACCAGCTAAAACTTAAAACAATTCAAACTAATCAGTTAATAATGAGTAAATTCATTGTTGCAATCATTGCTTTTATCAAAAGTAGATATTGGTATGGAATGTATTAACGGGAAAAAACAACCACCGAATTAACTTATATCTCAGAAACACAATCTTAGTAGAAACTTTAATTAGACTTGGCATGTATTGCAATTGGTAGATTTATGTCTTTTATCTATATGATTTATAAACAATCACGCTTTTAGAGAACTTACTGATTATTTATCCATATTCACAGACATCTCTTGTAAACGTATTGGCTCACCGTCACGTGATAATTCGCTAGCAATAAACGTTCTAACAGACGGTACATTTGAAATTAGATTACGTGTGCATATTTATGAAGTGTCCATCGATTGGAAAATGGACGTCCAGTGATATATAAATCCTGAAACGTGGTGGTGCCATGTTCGCATCGGACCTTTCAATTGACATTTAATAACGATATCTACTATGTACATGTGTGTCTTGCAAACAATGTTGGTTGGAATCCAGATTTTATAACGTCCTCCTCTCCTGTTTGCGTATCGAATGGAATACAAATGTCACTAGCTGATGAAAATGTTAGATATATTTTACCACACACTGCATATGTAAAGCGATTTGAGAAACTGAACAAATATGTTCATAATTCTGTACATTGCAAATACCAGCTTAGTAATTGATCATGTTTTTCTGTATTTTTTGAAAGGACACTTTTCTGAAGAAAATAGGAATTATGTCCCTGATGAAAATTTGTCAGTAAATATTACGTTAATATTTTATTTCGATTAAGCTTAAGTAGTTTATGTAATGATTGCAAAAATTAACATAATGTCAATAATCGACGCATTCCAGAACGGCACTATATGTTGGCGCCAATGTACACACCGCAATTGTGTCTAAATGCTTAATTCTACATAAAACGAGTGCATTTGTAATGCGTCCCGTTTATTATTAGACCATATCCGAAGATACATTCCAAGATGTTCTAAAATTATATGACATTGTATAAATGTTTAATGGATGTTACATGTATGTTTGCATATAAACAGAATAAAATATTATCAAATCACATACACTATACATGTACAACTAGAATGAATGTCACAATGAGATTCCTCGACTGTCTTAAACACATTATTATGTAGACATGTATTATTCATGTATGTATAAATAAGAGTGATATAAACTTTTTATATCCATTACATATATTTTATATTTGTTTTAAATATTAATATTTTGGCGATTTGAAATACGATCCACAACTTATGTTACTTGCTACACATTATTGGATATATCCATCGTCATATGCGAGAAGAAACTTCCGTTTAAAAGTACTGAGCACCTGGCAAGATAATAACTAGCGCTATCTTGTATCTGATATCCAGCATGACATAACCACAGAGCGCTAACATACCTAAAAGAATACACCTAATAACCATTCAACATCATTAATGTAGCCAATGTAGCCATAAAACACGAATATAACCATAAAAGGACAGATATCTGATGGAATAAATAATAATATTGCACACGTTACATACCAAATACAATGTCAATTCCTACAGGTATTGGGTGGATCATTATGTCCGGTTATTAACTTAGTTTGACCAACTTAATTTCAATATTATATAGTATGTCTTTTCACATTAGTATTCCGTTTCATACGCCTTACGTACATATTCTCATATCTTACTTAGTCACGAAAAGATATATTATCTGATAATCAAATAGATCGCTGGTCTAGACCACTTGACGGCCAAATTAAAAATCGCATAGTTACGTAAAGTCTTGGTACGAGATATATTGACAGAACACCTTTAAGATAATCGCTTGGATTCTTTATTCCCTTTACCATTTTCTAGTAACTCATATTGAAATGCGAAACGAAGGACAACAAGTAACAGAAACAATACTCGACACTTTACACTTGAAGAAATTGAGTAACTCAAATTAACTAGTAAGTGTACGAATTTTGAATTTAGAACCGATAGGCGTGATAAATTCCGTTGTTCTTCCGAATTGTACAACAGTTAAAGAATCGGTAATAAATATCGGATTTGATTCGATAATGACCTCTTCAGGAGCTTTCGGAAATTATAAACCGTTGTTTAGGACAGCCGCAACACCGAAATACTTTATAAGTATGCATAATTCAAAATAGCACATTTTACTAATACAACCTACTATTTCATATAGCATATGTTACAGTGTATACATGTACCACTAGTGATATGAATAACAAAGGCTAACAAAACAAAGAAGAATATAATAAAAAAAATGACTAAACACAAAAGACAGAGAGCTGTAATTGCTTTAGAACACCCCAATTAACTGATGAATGCATCCTCATTGCCATAATTTATTACAATGATCGACAAGTAATTTAGTACCAACGCCTGATTTGAAACATCCTACACTATGTGATTTTAACGATGCTCGCATTTAAGTACGGTAAGCAATGTGCAAATTGCACCTGTTTCATGCGTCAAATTAACAAACTCGTTTAGGGTACTACATGATTCAGTCTATACCAATTACGTTAACGTTTAAATCAGGATAGAGGGTTTAATGTGCTTTCAGAAATAGATACCAATTGCAAGATAGGTAAAGCTTCGCAAAGCCAATCATACATCACACAATTAAATTGCGTTTGCAAATGAGATATCGCTTGGTTGTACTTTTAAAGTGAACGAAAGTTCAACTGTCATTATACATGTATCTAGAATAGGGTATATACCATAATTTGTTATACTAGAATTTGGAAAATAAAACATTTGAATCAATTTGAATGGATTAATGGAACACAATTAATTTTCTAAGAATCAGGGTATTAGAAAAAAGGTTTTGAAATTAAAACACTAATATAGGCGATGGCGCCATCAACGAAATTGCGAATTGCTTCAACAATGAGAGTCACATTACAGTAGACTCGGTGCAATTGTAAGTTAATGTTCTGAATGCATCCAATTATGGTCTTAAAGCAATTCAGTGTATAATTCGTTAATTAGTTAATTTGTTAAAGTCATTGTCACGATTTAAATTAAAATAGGTAGTACCTGTGAAGTACAAATACACCATCGACTTAACATATAATGTTTCAGAACAAGAACTTGCTAGAAACAGAAACTGAACTTGGCATGTATTGAACATTAGCTCGATATGGTTCTAGAATGACGATACAATGATTAATGTGATATGTCATCAAGCTCTCGTGCAAGATAAAATTTCTTTCAGCCCTGTTTATTCTTTACATTTAATGCATATATGACACCCACACTATTTCTCTTAAGGCTAGTACATATATTATATTGCACCACGTATTATGCAGTGTATTTGATGTGTTCATATTGACCATGACGTAGACACTAGTATTATATAATTCATATACAAACATACTTAAATGGTCTACATCACGATACGGGACCATTGTGTTTACTACATATCTTAATTCACACATACATAAAGCCTACACTCTAGAAGAATAGCGTTCTAACATTTAGATTTACCAAAGTCATTTGCCTGTGCATTCCGAAAATCTGCTGAGATGTTGTTTTTTTATTGACAGAACTGAGCCAGTTACATCTTATTAAAGTATTCTGTAATATATATTATGTAATATACTAAATACATGTACGAGGGGTGATCAATATATTCGTGGAATTTTCATCTAGCAATTTTGTTTTGTCAGCAAGGCTCAAAGGCAAATTAGCATTATTCAGTATATAATATCTCCGACCGAATGCACCATATAACATAGTTTTATTCATGTAATGGGTGCGTGACACATGCTGTCACGTGACGTCATTCCAAGCGTCACCGCTTGAGCAGCACCGAGCTCCTTTCTGGACTCATATCCGACCCACTGTATACGATTTATTTACTTTTAATATAGAAATAAGTCATAAATAGCCAACTCTGGAATGTAAGGCGGAATATGAATTGTCTCGTTGCGTTACTGAACTTAAAACTCTGAAAAAAGCGGTTGGCTTTACACGGTAGCATCATCCCGATGAAGAAGGAATCACGACCTAACAAGTTTAGGGCGAACTTTTTAAAGAAATCCTTTCAAATATAATGAAATATTTATTGTTTTGCAATATATACTGATCGTAGATTTGGCCAGGAACATATCGTTTAGAAATATGCCTCTTATTTCTCAGAAATTAAGAAGGAGTATCCCTAACTCTGGCTAAATTCTTCCGTTTATTCTTATTTTACCATGGCATTAATGTGTCCCTGCAATCACATAAACAACGAAATCATGTGTAGATCACTGATTTGGAGTGCAAAGATAGTGTTGTAGTTTCGAAGTGTTTGCACTTTTGACTGCTGCTCTGTAAAGCATACTGAAAGTACCAGCCTAAATCAAAATAATAATATGATTACTTCACATTAGCGAGGAACCATTTTATTTTTATATATTACAATATCAAATATCTGACCAAATTTGTAATTGCGTACCCTTGTTATACACAGACGTGTAACTCGATGTAACCTATATACTACAGATTCAAACACAACCAACATATGTACTTATAGAGACCAATAAGACAAATAGCGTTGTATGGCATGCAATATACCGATGGGGTGACATGACGTCGTGGATGTAATCCAATTATGACATCATGCAGGTGAATAAGTAATGCAAACACCATACTCGCGCAAAGTACCACTGAATTAAAATATAATCGGGCGTTTAAATCATGCTAAAATCGATAAAAAATATGCAAAAGGCGTAATTTACCGTTTTGGTGTTTTTGTATAACGCTAGTTTGATTGTCGTAGTTAAGGTCATAGAATATATTGTCATAGAATATATTGTCAAACCAAACGCAATGCCTCTAAAAGAGCACAAGCATAGGGCATTTTGGTCGCATGTGTCACAAATGCTCCTTTAGTGAAATTACGCTATAAATAACCGAAGTCTTATGGAAAAGCTTGGTTGTACATTCTGAAATGCACCGATCAAAATACTTTATTCCGTTTGCATTTGGATATAATATGCCAAACTCAGTCTGAAGTAAAGATCACGGATAGTTGTTATCAATTACAGTAATTAAGAACACGTGATCCGAAGTCAGATATATGCGATTATTGATCAAACCATTTGTCACATGACTCTTTCAAATTAATTTGACCAACTATGTTTAACTGATAAAAATGTATCAAAATGAATAATACTTTGAGTTACTTCAAATACATTTTTGTATGTACAGCATATAACTGGTAGGTATTGGAATAATCTGAGAAATATATTGACCAGTACGACAGGTGTTGAAATACGATTGATCGGTAACACATTAAATAATGCTCTTCTTGCGGTAAGATATGTAAGTTTTCTTTCCATTGGTCAGAGACCATGATCAATTATTTGCCTATAGGTATTTTGACACGGTTATATGTAGTAATGTTGCACCTATTTGGCACTGACTTAAATAAAGTAATATACTGCGTGCATTATATAACAAACTAGACATACCATCAAATTACCAGCCAGGAAACACAGTGCCGGGTCATATAACTACTTTTGTGTACAAATAAATGTAGCTGCCTCGACTGTTCACATATCGTTAGATATTAATCAATCCAATTATGTAAGTAACTCTGTAAACGTTTAGACAGCTTATACTTAAAATATGTACACATACTCGACGCTGTAACATTATTGGTTATACGGTATTATGCGGTATTGTGACGTGTAATTGTGGTCTGTGTTGTTTTTATATTTTCTGTGTGTTGCTGTTTAAGTTGAGTATTGCCTTCCATGTCCGATTTATTATTATCTCACGTCACTAAAGTAGTTGGATCTGCGTCTTACCATATTATATTATAGTTGTAATATTATAGCACAGCTTACATACAATTGCTTCTATTAGCATCGTGCAATTGTCAATTAAAGTGTAACACCTTTCAAGCGGCATAGTCGGTAATGAGTTAATTTGTTATTGCAATCATTGCCTAGATTCAAGTTAAAAACATGACTGCGTTTAATAAACGCTTATGCCCCACATAAGCCTTGTCCACAAAAAAACTAAGTCAATCAGGGGTCAATATTCTGTTAAAATGTTGGATAGTGTTACATGTTTGATAATGTAAGGGCTTATGATGGTAAACAAGTACAAGTATGCCAAGTTTGAAGGACATGATATAATGTAAGACGAAACAGTCAGTTTGGGGTAACCAAGAATTGGATTCTTAATTAGGTCTAAGTCCAAAATTAGGTCAAGGTGAAGGTCCAAACTGGGTTAGGTGATACAGGCGTGTAGAGAGTGTTCATATAAAACATTCATGTAAGTATGGAAGCTTTGTAGCAAGCCATAATAATGCTTGTAGAAACGGTCATTTTAAGTTAACCCGGACGGACGGACGAACGAACGAACGGACGGACAGGTGAATCACTGTATAACTCCCGATATATCATAAAAATGTATGGAATGTATTACCGGGACAAAAAAACATCGAATTAGTGTATATCTTAGACACACACCTTGGTCCAAACTTATATACTTGGCATGTTTTGAAATTGTAGGCTAATGTATTTTATCTACAAAATGTATCTTATTTATGACATACCACGCTTTCAAGATGATTTGTTTATTATTTATCTACACTCGGCAAAACGTATAAGTACACACGTGGTTTAACCGTTATAACATTTTTATGTACATGGTATTGACTATCACAGGACTGGATAAATAAAGTGATTTCTTCAAAATTATTTACAGCTGTTCATTGAACCATGAAACATCAAAAACCGTAAAATGGCCGGGAAATTGACGCATATGTGCAAATTTTATGTATGGTAAATTTGAATTTTAGATTTATCGTCAAATTAAAAAAAACACAAAATAATTCGATTTTTCACAGAACAACATGGTGTTTTTTTACTTTTAACACTAATTGTTATTGTTATGGTCAAGGGGGAGTTACCCATGGTCGAAATTGCATTTTTTATCCAAAGTCGATATTTCTAAACCTAAATAAGGCTCGTTCCTATTATTGTTTTCTGTATTTAGTGTGTCCGTGATAAGAACATAGACTTGAGCCGAACTGTACATGTATCAGCGCAGCGGGGCCATATGGTAATTAGTAACCTGACAATCGCCTGAAGAACACATGGCATTATTGTGTGATTTTAGATTCTGCTGACGACATCATTAGTTTATTCTGTTTGTGACAATTTTAATCAGATGTTAAAAACATTGTATTGTAATGCCACACATCCAATATACATATTTTGAAATTTTCAACAAGATCAAACTGTTATTGACCGAGCCATGGTCAAATAAACAAGTGTGTACCTATAAGTTTTGCCGAGTGTATATCACATTTAGATTGGCAAGCAATTAAGCTTTTTCCGGGTAATGGTACATTCAAAATATAAATAAACTTGTAAATAGTCATGAAGCGGCCACCCATTGTAAAATGGACATGATAAACCTTACTGGACAGAGCATGGTGTATACATACACAATTGGATGTATTGAATGGTTTAAAGTTATACTAGTCTACGGATATCAGCTTTTTTACTGTTGAAACCATGTCATTCATATGTGTTTTCATATTTTCTGTGCTCGGCTGGTTAAGTTGAGTGCTGTCTTCACTGTCTGACTTAGTGTTATCTTTAATTGAATGCTTATCAGTGATAGATAAATCAGGAAACATGGTATTGTCGTTATTCGCCATAGGGTACATAGTATAGAAATGACATTTGATAATAATGTATACTAAGTTTACATCTCACGAACAATGTCATTGCGTATAAGGAATGCGTAATTTAAATAGTATCTTTGTTTTTGTACTTTACACGAAATTAATGTGTTACTAACTCATGAAACTGTTATTTGTAAGGATATATTTTGGACTGAACCAATATGTTAATAATTATATATATCGCAAATATCTGCTAACGATTCAGCATGTCTTTCCTGTATTATATTAGAGGACAATAACTACTAGTATTCTAAAGACATTTGAACTTGATCGTAATAGTAACAATCACACCAAGCCTCCCAACAATTAGTGCATGCAATTACATCCCTGGTGACAATTTGTCAGTAAATATTAACACGCTTTTGCATTTAAATTAAGGCTAATGCAAGAAAAGCGTATTTAATGATTGCATGATTAACATAATGGCATTAATCGACGCCTTCCCGAACGGCACTGCTGGAAACATTTTAAATATGGACACACCGCTAGTTCGTGTTAGATCGACTGTTTTTCCGAAATGAAATTCATTATTCATATGCACATGCAAGTATAAATATCAGTGGACTAAACTTTTCTTATTCATCCTAAATTAACAGAATAAATTATAAGATTCGTTAACCAAATTTATACTAATAATACACGTACTCGCTCTTGTCACCACATTCCGGAAGGGATACATCGTCAAAATGGTATGGAAGAAGAGAATACAGCTTCCGTTCGCACATACTGAGCGCCAGGCTTGGTAATTGCCGGCGCAATTGCTATTTTGTAATCAATATGGCGTAGTAACAGAGTGAACCCAGACCTATAGAACACCTCTTGTTAACCGTTTAACATCATTAATGTAGCTATAAAACACGAACGTTACCATAAAAGGACAGACATCGGATGCAAAAAATGAACATAATGCACACGTTACAGACCAAATACTGCATTTATTACAATTGACATATTCCTGGTATAGTCTCGAGACGATGTTGCTTTGATAACAATGGAAGAAGGAGTTAGAAATGTCACACTCAAATGACGAGGTATTCGCATACATCAAACAGTCATATAAACATAATGGTATACTAGTAATGTGCAAAAATTGTTAACAAAACTATGTACTACTGTGTAGAATCCTTCAAAATAAAACAGGTACTACACCATTTGTATTTCATGAAGCCACAACTGTCTGATAATCGATAAGGACACTCGTTGAGTTATTTCATATATTAGGTTGATCATTTAGATCTATCATCACTTTAAATCATATAAAGAGTATGTACGAGGGGTGGTCAATATATTCGAAGACTTTCCTACTAACTTTTTAAATATTAATTCTAGAACAATGAAATTACCAGGGAATGTATATCTATCAATTACCTTGATTATTTAATTATATTGAGACGTGACAATGGTCTCGATGCCGTCACTTATTGTGACCAATGTGCAGCGTGCGCCGTCGAGCATGACGGACAAAAATAATCACCAAGCAAAGGCATGTCATTAAGATTAACGCCAAACTTGGAAAAATCCTTGTGATATCTCAAAAATGACTTGACCAACATGTTTAAGTATTGTTTGCGCTCTAAATCAGTGAACTACACATGGTTCCACTGTTTATGTAATTGTAGGAATTCTGCCAAACGTATGTCGTTGTAATGTGAGAATAAACAGAAGAATTTAGACCTCGATGGGGACACTCCTCCTTAATTTGTGAGAAAGAGAGGCATAGTTCCAAACCATATGTTAGTGACAAACATCTACGATCAGTATAGGCTACAACGCAATAACTCTTTGACTATAGTTAAAATGGGTTATTTAGAAAGTTCGCCCTATACTTGTTAGGCATTGCTTTCTTCATCATCGGATTGTACAACCGTGTAAAGCCAACCGCCTAGTTTCGGGTTTTATGTCGATAAACGCAACGATACTTTTTCTCTTTCCGCCTTACATTCCAGAGTTGGCTATCTATGACTTATGTCCATATTATTTCCAAACGGTGACGCTTCGAATGGCATTACGTGACGTCCAATGCCACGGGTCTATTACATTCATGTACACAAAAATGTTTCATAAGCGCATTCGGTTCGAGATATATTACTCTGAATTATTCTGATTTGCTTTCGAGCCTTGCAGACAAAACAAAATTGCTAGATGAAAAGTCTTCGAATATCTTAATCACCCCTCGTATTTTCTCTTTTTTCTGTTTCATACACCCTACGGCCATATTCATATAAATTGTATGTTAATTATTCAAGAAACGCTCTTCATTAAATATAACCTTTGGTTATCAAATAGAGTGATGGTATAGATCATTTGACGGCCAAATTCACAATCGAACACAAATTTTAAATTCTAGCTAAATTGTATGTCCTTAATGTTTATCGCCTTTAAAAGTGCTAGCGTTATACATGTAGCAATGTGTACATTGTAATTGCATACACACGATCACATTATTTATGTACACTGTCTTATTGCAATGGTATATAATACTAATACAAATATAATAACTACTTTAAAGCGGATGACATATTTGGTTAGAGACCAATTTGTAATATGGTCCACATCAGTTTGTACTTGGTATGATCATCTTTAGTTGTTATTTATTCACAAATATAAAATTTGATTTATTTTATTATTTCTTTGGCGAAATATTTTCTCCAAAAATAATTCCCTAGACACTGAACGTATGTCTGACGAATCAACTGACGATTCGAATATGGCGGCGACTGGTCCACTCTATAATACACATGTAACCACCAAATGAACATACACATTTATTTTCCATTTCAATAATCGAATACAAATGGGACCTATGTGTTTAGTTGTTCATATAATTATTTTATGTTGTACCTTGCTGCCTAACGTTTATTCTGGCTTCAGTAAAGTATGCATATTCGTCCAATAACCGAAAACATGTCAAATACAAAGATGTACATCCGATGATTTGATGGAATATATAAGTATGCGATGTTCAACATCAATTAATTGATAAAACATTGATTATGTTATAGTTAGAACATATTAAGTAAATTTTAATGATTAAAAAGGACGGAGCGAGCCAAGCGAAGCGAGGCCTTTTTAGTCATTAAAATTTACTTAATATGTTCTAACTAACTTAGAATATAACATTCTGCATTCTGATTGGCCGATAGAAATTAGCGCCAACGCAAGACGTCAAGTCTGTTAAGAGAAAATTTTAATGATTAAATTTTCATTTAACCGCGAAAATGCGGCGTTTTCATTGGCTCATAATGTAGGTTATATTCTAAGATTTGGTAACACATTAACTAATTCACTTTAGCCGTGCAGTGAGGTTAGTAGTCATAGACAAATAGTTGTTTATTGACACAGTCAAAAGTATATTAACATATTTAATATCTTCTAAATTATCTAAGTATATTCTTGCTGTTAACCGGAAAGTTGATATACATAGTCAATACAGTTACAACTATATGGCAATAACCGATAATTCCTTAGGGCTGCATCTATATATGTATTCGTGCAATTGCTAATTTAGAGATGCGCTATAATGTTCTTAGTTAATGAAGGCAATGACCAAGTAATCACACATTAGATCATATACTGCTGTCTTATTCAATGCTGTAGATAAATACACCATTATAGTGGTATAGCATTCCTTATAATGTCGTTAAAACCCCCAAGACCATGATACATACACCATAATGTCATTAGCTGAAATCTACCGGCAATAATCTCTAAATGGTTACGCTCAATTAAAATCTTTTAGTGGCTTCACATGATTTTACAGGCGTAATTGTTTTTATTACGTTATCAAGTAAACAATACATCAGCTTATTGTAGTCACCACTGAAGAAATTTCTTTGAAACGAGGATCATCTAAAATTAAAATCTTATTATTGTGTCTCATGTAATTATATAATTGATTTGATAATGACGTCAGCCCTCGGCAATGACGTTAATTTAGGGCAACCATGCAATTCGGAAACATTAGACAACTACTGCCGCCAAATGTGTATATCTAAATTCAAACTATCTCTCATCAGTTACAAAGACATTTTAACGATATCCCACATCAAACTAAGTTAACCTAGTTATTTGGACAATTGTTAACCATAATACAAAGCGTAGCAAAATCAAGTAGAGAAGACAGAGTACAGATCGTCGACTATCGTTCTTATAAATACATCTTGAATAGTTACTGAATATCAAAAAATTCTGACACGGAAATTTTGAAAGCATATTTGTGTTAAGATCTGTAAGTTATAATTCCATAACAATCCCTTATTTAGTATTTACAGTACATGTGTATTTCATTTTAGATATTGCTAGCGTATAATCCTGATGATCGACGGATATGTGTTATTGAAGAGCGGCTGATTTAGATAAAACACTAAAATAAAATATAATATGCCTTCATATTTTAAATTATTGCGGAGAAATTACTGAAAACTACCATAAATTACAGCTGAAAAAACCGAGATGTATCCTCCCGAAGGACACCAGTATTCAGGAGTGATATATCTAATGTTGTGTGAAGATGACGCAAGGTCCATACGGTATTAGCAAAGGATGATTCATAACATCTGTCACACTTTCAAATAAAACAGTTTTGATATGTTGGAGAATAACAACAACATGTAGCTTGCTTATCCTGAACACGTATGTTTTAATGTTTTATTTAATATACAATGTTACATACATTCATGTATATTTCAGTCTACAAACGGAATTGTATTTATGTCGTATAATCAATGTAACGTCCATTTGATCGATGATAACGAAAATGCTTATTTAAATGCGACAAAATGTCTTGTCATCTTTTTAGATATAATTTATTGAAAGTAGACAGTTTATCATTCAACACGCCAATGTGCCTTTCAACTAGACAGTTTATCATAACCATGATAGTATGTGTGCCTTGTTGTGATGGTTATAATAGGAGAGTGGCTTTCAAAACAGAGCTGAGCCAAATTTTGCTGCCTTTAATTGTGCGATTTTGAAAACACGTGGAAATTGCACATCTGTTAAAGACATTGTTTATGCTGCCATGACTTGAAGATAATCATTTTACAATAGATACAACCTGATCATATTTCAAATGAAACATATAGATCAAATCCGAACGTTGATAATTAAATATGTCATTTTATTGTTTTAATAGTTGAAAAAAATGTTGGGTTTCCTTGCAGTCATGTGCATGAAGCATCATCTCTCTTGATATCATTGAATGTTTCGCTTTATATTGAATCGCACAATTAATCACACAGTTGGAAAAAATGTTGAAGATTGATCGATGAACTGAGATCTAATATTGTCGACTCATTTTTAAGCAAACACATCATGCAATGGATGTCTGGATAGTGCATCCAGCGTATTGAGGCATAAGGCCCCATGACTAACTTCTGAAAAACGGCGTTGTTCCCTTAAACCTGAAATCGATAAATTTGTAACTCAGTAACTTTACAAGTTTTTCGGAAAGTTTCTATACAAGTGCCGTAATATTTCATCTTTGATATGTTCACCAATTCTTGCTACATACATACTGGATTCACCGTATCTACAGTCAGGAAAAATAACAACATTGCTCTTGAAATACAATCTTAGTGAATCAAACCAGTACGAATTATTATTCTTGGCTAGGAAGTAATATAACAATTTCACCTGATGCCTTATGTGATGACGAAATATTTAACATTTGAAATGTGTATGAATTCCTTAGACCGTCGGCTTGTAATTAGTCCAGTAGTAAATAAGTAATGATATTGTGTGGGTGTTTTTGTGTGTCTTTCGTGCTCAAATGTTTATTTTTAATGTTGCCTTTCCTGTCCAATTTATTAATATCTTTTGTCAATGTAACAATCCATAAATAGTTGTATTGGTCGTATTTAGTATGGTCACCAATTTAATATTCATTGTTCACATATCTTTGGGAGTGTAGTTATATTACAAACAAATTGTATATTAAATTACAAACACAACCGATGTTAGTTCCGTATAAAATATAATAATGCATAGAACAGAGATTGCAGCACTTAAAAGAAACCACATACATGTACATGAGGCACAGAGAGCGCAACCAGAACACCCAGAAGCAGACACATATTTCAAGTACGATCCTCGAGGACAAATATAAAACATGTCACTGAACATCTTACTCTGACAAACATAATCGGAGTGAATTGTATGATAGCATAGAGGATAAAAGAAATTGAATATTGATCAAATGTGCGAAAACATTTTTCAACTTTGAATCTCATTTGAAAACATATACACCCAGGGGCTTTAAAACCACCTCACCTAATTCAAACTCAAATATCGCTTACAGTATTTATGTTATTGCAATATAATGTTACATGTGTATGAATTGATCTTTTCTATGTGTAAATCAGTTAAGTGTGCAATAAAGGCAAAAGTGTGGGATTTTCAATACAGGCTATGCGAGGCATTATACTCTTAATGTGCTCATATTTGTAAGATGGTGTAGGCACACTTATTCATCGAATACGCTTGGTAATTGTTTTCTATAATTTTATTCAAGCATATGCAAGTTTTCAGAATGCTGGTTTATTTTTACACGCTCTTACCTTCCCCATTGGAACATGTTTAAAATGAAAGTATTTTGAATTTGCCAATTTTAGTAATAAAACGTAAAACTCGATGATTTTTATTTAGAGAGTTGTTAACCGGAGTCCGGACTTCCGAACGTTCGGATCCCGTTCCGAAGTTCGGATCCAATTTTCGTATTCGGACGTTCGTATAAAAACATTATTTGTTTTGCTAAAATCGATGATCATAAACTATTATCTAAGTGTCGAACATACGGGGTGCAATATAGACTACGTTATGACACGTTTACACATTATACAGTTACTACGCTTACAATATACCAGTACAAAGTGTCACTGCATACTTACATAGTGTATGTATAACGGGATTAAATCATTAAAAGGCAAAGCTGAATAGATCACTTGATCATTAACAATAATTTTCGCACCTTCGTGGATTATAATAATTATCGCTCACCGAGGTAACTAAACCCGATACCGCGGGCGCTAGTAAATGAGCGACAGCCTATGGGATCAGTTCGACACAGTATCTCAGTACATACCATGCACTTGATGAGATGCATAAAATTCGATTTTTTTAATTCAAAGTCGTTATTAATAGTTTTAAATGACATAAACACGCTTATCAATCAGTACACGTAAAGGTCGTGTTAATGGTTAATCGAGTCATCTAAAACTGTCAATTCAGCATCATTTATGCACTGACCAAATTACACGCGAGAGGTAAACCAATTACCGATTACATGTACAAATTGTGTAGTGAGCGATATGACGTGATAGAGATTTTAACACTTTGAAGGTAAACAATTCAATTTAATACGGCATGTGCGTAAAATAATGTGGATTCGGTTTGAGAGTCGTGTTTAATAGCAATAAATACTAGAATCGTGGAGTGTACGCATTTTTGTATCTAATCATCGATCTTAATTAAATAATCGTAAGTATTATATCGAAAAAAAAACGCGCGGCAGAGTATATCTAATTTTATGCGACAAACGACATCAATTTAAGATTACCGTGATTGTGTACTCTCAAAAGTCTATGAACGACATTCTAAAACAATCGACCTCCACAGAGCGGCAGTTTTGTTCTGTCTACGGAGGATATACTAAAGTCGCGAAAACTGGTTACGATGAAAAAGTAATTATCAAAAAGCAATGTTACGATTGATCCGAACGTTCGGATCTATCCGGATGTCTGATTCGGACATCCGAATGCTTGATTCGGTCGATTTTGACAACCCTAATTTTTAATGTCTGTGAAATGGCTGGACGAATTCTTGTTATTAACTTTATACATGCTTGTTGTTAACAAAATGACAGGTTATTGTTGAATTTGAACATGCGTAGAAACTATTGTGAAAATCATATACAAGACAGGTGGTTCGTTTTAGGACTCGTAGACGAATGTGATCCCGCATATTAGGATAAATTGCGCCCTTAGCGGTATTGAACATCCCACACTTTTAACTAGGGTGAGTGCGCTTGCAGGATTCCCAGACAAAAAACGAGATAATATTTTATTACACACTAAACTGATATACACGTAGGAAATATCACTTAATACACATGTAAAAAGATTTAGCAATAACAAAAATACTTTGAATCAGGTGAGGCGTTTTTAAAGTCCTTGAGTGTATAATTTATTGTTTTACTATTGTTGTTGTACCTTATTGACGTCTTACAAATTCTTGTACTTTGTGCACGGATCCATTTTTGATTAATTCGTTGGCATAGAATCTAATAACCAAGTTGATGGGAAGGTTTTATCAAAACACAACTAAATATTTTATCTCAGAAACATTTCTTGGTGGAAATAATTATACTTGGCAGGATTTGTATATCATTGTACGAATTACCTCTGGTTTATAAAATATCATGTTTTCAAGTTTGAAAATACGCTGTTTCTTTGTTGAAATTGTTATTAGACGCAATACAGTCCCGCGTGAATTATAATTCTTTGTTAATCCATACACCAAGCAGATGTCATTTGAGATATAATTGTTTAAACGCTTTTTTCTTATTACACAATGTTTGCTAATATATGAGCTTATATCTATTAATCGATATAGGTACAGATGAAACAATATAACATTGACCATTGCTGCAAGATTGAACACTGTCTTTTAATATTGTAACCACCTATCCCTATGGATGCATCTAATTATCTCAAACAGTTGTTAGATGATTCTGTTGTTTAGTGTGTGAAATCTTAACTCTTGGTACATACATTTCGTACAATGTACACACATATACAATGAATATTATGAATGCTTAACGAACATACATTGATGTCGTTACAATTTCATCACACAATGTAAAACCCGTTTACATAAAAACAATACAAGTCGTTACACTGTACTATAGATATTAAGGGGTATCACTTACTCAACAGTTCTGTTACGATTGTATAAACTATCAGCGTTTGTTGTCTATAAGTTACCCGTATCATGCATTATTTGCTCGTTATATGTACGTGGTTCGAACAGAGACATTAATTAGTGTATGTACCTACATATTACACTACATATTAATTGTTGCTGTTCACCCATTGCATCATTACAGAGCGTATATAAACAATTATCGGCGATGCTACAAAAAATAATGTTTCCTAATTGACCGCGTGTGGTATGTAAGCCACTCATGTCTAGACAGTTTATTTCACACAATGGCTGTGCAGAAATGATAACATTTATGTTCCTATGGTCACGTTAGTCATAGCAAAGCACATTGTCCAAAATGTCATAAAGTATAACAAATTTTTTGGTATCATAGTATTATTATTGATAACTTACAATGCAGTGCCGTTTGTAATGCGTGCAAGTGTTCTGTGCCGTGGTTAAAGTAGTGTATATGAACGATTCGCTGCGATACCACAAAAAATAGAGTTTCCTAATATAGTTTTCTAATAGAGTTTCCTAATTGACTGCACGTGGTATGTAAGTTACCTATATCTCGAATTGAATAAATTATTATGTATAGACCGTTTATTTATCACAATGGCTGTACAAAAAACATTTATTTACCCATTGTCACGTAGCATGCATTAGTCATAACAAAGTACATTGTCCAAAATGTCATAAAAGTATAACAGCTTCTTTTGTGTCATATAAATATTATCTATAATTAAGTGCCGTTTGTAATGCGTATATACATGTACTACTGTGGACAGCGCGCTAATGTATGCGACGTTATGCTCACAGTTGGGACCTCAGCTGACCATTTTCTCGTTCGCTTGTGCGTTTGATATGTGCCTTGTATGTTTTTATGTTTTCTGTGCTCGTGAATAAGTTGAGTGCTGCCTTCCCTGTCCGATGTTCTATTATATTTTTAGGGTGTGCGCTCTTGATATGTTCAATAACAATATTAAACAAGGATGAACTGTATCAAATTTGCCTTTCATCTTATCGTATAGTGTAATTGTTTCATTACATTAGACGAACAGTATATAGGAGATTAAAGTTCTCATTTACGTACGTGTTAAAATAGATTTGCCCATACGTACCTTAGGTAGGTAATATCAAAGTGACAAGGTCGCCGTCATGTTCCAATCAATGTGTGATTTGATTCATCGGAAATATGTGCAGTGTCAAAAGGGGTCCTCGGGGAAATTACTACAGCACAGAAAGTAGAAAACAAATGATGTACTATGTTCACTAAATAATGAATAAAGATTTGCGCTTTGGCTTGTTTTATACAAAGGTGTGGTGGAATCCCAAAAGAAGGAGAAGGTACAAGCATTAGGTAGAAGATGCAATAACATAATACGGAGACTAAAACAGCGACGCAATCATAAATGATTGTGCAAGTAAATATATTATAGTTTTATGCTGTATATGGCTGCTTGGAGCATAGGGGATGTGAATAAGGATTGTTTTGTCGGTATATTCTTTTCAATATTTTGCAAATATTCGTCTAGCATTTGTATAATAAACAATCATTGCGTCGTCGAATGTCGTCATTTACAGGGTGTCCCAAAAAAACGGTGACCTAGGTTAAACATTCGTAACTTTGTCTCTTTTTTCAATAACATATTGCCTTTATGGCAAAACATTAAGGGATAAACACAGTAAAAGTTCAAAATACCAGCATCATAATTGTGATTATTTAGTTCAATACCATGAGTTAACTTCCTTGTTTGCATTCATGTGTTTTGGTATATTAGCATACAGTGAACAAGGATTTCAGCATGTTCATTGAGATAGATTTACATGCTGACCCCAAATGACAACTCAGGTGTCCCATACTCAAGGATAATCGATCTGCATACACTAATGTCCATCATGTACAACAAACAAATTCACTTTAGAGCTCATTTCCGAGCTATATCTGTATGAAGTCTTATGTCAGTAATTTCTTAAAGTTCATAAGTTGTTTCTGCTTTCTTTTAATTGCTGACACTCTAAATGACTCTGATATATATATACCCCGGTATATGAAGTCTTAGGTTGGATAAAAATTCTCCTAATTACTCTTGCTTCTTAATAAGCCTTCTTGTTGATTGTTCTCAATAATAATTAATTCATATCTATATTTTGCTTCTTTGAATATTTTGCAGGTTGCCTGCTTCCCTTTTATTTTGTAAATCAACCACTTTTCCCTAGCTTTCATTATTTCATTACTATGTTCTTCGCTTTTCACAAGAATTTCTTTAATTCTGTGACTTTAAAACCTTGTTTTCTCAAAATGACCGCTCAGACAACAATTTCTTATTAAATGATGACATTTTCCACGAGAGTCAGCAAAAAAAACCAGGAATTCACGCCATTGCTAAAATGATGACGTCACTTCATGTTAAAAAGCAAAACATATTAATAAGTACATATTTTAGAAGGAGAGATCACTTTTACACACTCTTACAAAAGAACAGTCAAATTCATTTTAAACTTAGTAAGTTATAAGGTTTTTAGGTAGGTCCCCGTTTTTTTGGGACACCCTGTATTATTTTTATTCTTAACCAAAGAACTAATAGCCTATAACATCAGTTGTACAATGTACATTCATAATGGCTATCAATCAATTGTTTGTTGTGACTGTATAGTCAGCGAACAGTGATATAAGATTAAAGTGGATATCTTGTCCTCGATAAGCTCGATGTAGGAAATTAGCTTCGTGTACCGAGTACAGGAGGTAACGGAGTCTATCTAAAACATTCTCTGTACCATGAACAAAATAAACTAGTAACAGTGATTTCCTTGCTAGAAGCGTAGTATAAAAAGTAAAACCTGGCTTAATTTTCATGGACATTCATCGCCATGAGTGTATGAGAGATAAACCAGGTTTCCCTTTTTATTCCGGGAATGAGTGATTACTATCAGTTGTAAAAACGTATTTTATAATCGACCTTTGATAAATAATTGCACACTACAAATTAACTGAAACAACGTTTTCAAGTACTTCAAGTACAAAGATTAGTATCTACTATGTCTGACAAACATTTTAACTACTTTGATATTCTCCAACTATGACGACGACCATTTGGCAAAATGCAGTCAATATTTGGAGGCATTCAGACCACCCAATTACTTGCACCAAAACTTTGATATAGATATGATTAAACCGTTTTATCCTGCAACCGGTTAGTTAAACTTTTACGAGCAATATGTGTTTCAACTGCAACTGCAACTGTAGTTTAAAGCATGC
The DNA here is from genome assembly GCA_947247005.1 of Spisula solida. Classification (NCBI taxonomy): domain Eukaryota; kingdom Metazoa; phylum Mollusca; class Bivalvia; order Venerida; family Mactridae; genus Spisula; species Spisula solida. Next base: position 282,422 of record OX365951.1, read on the forward strand.
CCTGCAGTATATTATAAACGTAATGAACAGTTTCCAAAAACAACAACAAATACGAGATGTCTTTATTACATGTACTTATTTTGAATTAAAGAGTTATACTACAATGTTCTATTCAATGCATTCATTTAGTCAAATATAAGTTAATACAGTCATTCAGGCTGATTACGTGTTAAGGTTTTTACTTCTTAAAGAAAGTACACTATTTCTTTGAAGTATAGGGGTTTCGTTAAAGGGAGATGGTTTCTCGTAGCAATAGTATATGATGCTGTTCTTGAAACACTCATGCATTTAGTTAACATTGTCTGAGTTACATGACTTATGTTGTGTATGGTCATAAAAGGGAGAGCAAATTGAACGCGATGACAATGCAAGATGCACGGGTTTCCAGTATTACAGCTATGACGCATCTATTTTTAGAAACTCCAATATAATCTCGAAACAAGGTTTCATAAAAACTTCTGATAATCAATTCATTTATATTTTTCATTTCATTAAATAGCTACCCTAAACTCGTGTTATTAAATTGTTTCAATGTTTAAAATGTGTTATTTCCTTCAAAAAATTACGAAGGTCGTTTTCATTAACCAGGGAGGTAATTGTACCAGCTAATAAGCCACTCAATTTCAGCGTGGAATTATGTTAAATGTCAAATGGGTGAAAATGGAATGCGCGTAGTTAAATAGTGCGGTATATTATCGTATTTAGAATCGAAATAAAAACTCTGTTCTTGTATTTTGTCGGTGAATAAAACACGGGCACTCGTTCGGATCCCGAACTCCTGCCCATGCTTTATTCACCGACAAAATACGCGAACAGATTTTTATTTCTTAATTATTTCTGTTCTCATAAAATCATCCATTTTTATACTTGCACACAAGTGCTAACGAACTTACAGATTCAATATTCCATGTCACACGAACCATTATATTAGGAATCAGCCCGTATTGATATTAAGATAATAAATTTCTAAGGAGGCTGAAACCCAGACAGACAATACGTCGGTCATATGAGGACACAGTTAAACTAAACGTTGAAAATTCAAAGTCTATATATTTATAGGTTGAATCAAACCATGACTCAATACATGTAACAATACACAGAGATTTAGTACAATCATCATGACTCCAGATCCGTCGTTAGGGAGTTTGTTGATTTATGTCTTTATGCAAATTATTCAATAAATATCACCAAGTATAACTCAACTCGAAATCTTGGTATTATATTGTCGTCCAATATGTCATCCGAGACGTTCTCATGACATATTCTACTTCAAATAATTGCTGAGTTTCTTGGTGTGAATGTGAATTTAATTATGTCAGTGTCCTCTTATGTAATTTGAACATTTAAACCATCTCAGTTCTTTCAACACCAAATGCATGATTAATGTAAATATCTTACATCGGATGCCTGGACAATATATGTACGTCAACTACTACTTATCTAGGCAATTCAGATAGGACTGTTACCTTTAGATTGCAACGGGCATAAAATGAAGAAATACTGACATACCCTAACACAAAAGGTAAGAACAACTTCTGAATTATACAGCTAACAATCCTAGGCATAAGACAGGCTTTAATACCTCTTGCTGGTGTAATCTTTCTGGACATCTACACATGTACTACAAATGGTTTAATTACTTAGACGATTTTATTTATTACGATTGTCTTGATTCGTCAGATAAGCACAAAGAAAGCTGTAATGTTCAGTTTAAGTGCTTGTTTATTAGCTAATTAATTTGTTTTCACTATCTCGGAGCATGCGCGTGTTTGTCAATACCGATGTTGATCAATACTAGTCAGAGCATTGTACCCTTTACTACAATGAAGTACAGTTTACAAAGGTCAAATAAAAAGCGAGGAATCCAGGCAGAATTCAAAACAGATGTATCGGTATCAAGGGGCACGATATGTTTTAGATTTAGAATTGAGTCATGGGTCACATGTTTTAATACACTAAGGTGTAGTTACTTAACGTGCATTACATGACGTATATGCACACCGTTCGTCAATCAATCATCATATTAATGTATCGCTGTACCAAGGTGGGATTATTTTTGCGATTCAAGATAAATCGTATCTTTCGACGACACCAATGGTCATATTAATACAGTGATCATGGAACATAAACGTCAATAAATCTTGCATTCATTGGATAATATGAAAATCTATGCCGGTATAAACTGTATTTATATATATATAATTATATTATAAATCTTGCTATTCTTAGAAACAGTTCTATTTAACCCGATAAATTGTATACTGAGCGTCGATGGGTAATCAGCATCGGATTTGATTCGAAAATAACGTCTTCAGGAGATTTCGGAAATTTTAAAATTATACACCGCAGCTTAGGAAAGCCATAAACACCGTTAGATTTAATCTATCAACATGCATAATTCAAAACAGCACTTTATACAATGTACGATTTTATGTACCACGTGTAATACAACTTGTAATATGTTTAACAAAGTCAAACAAAACAGAATAAAAGTAGAATATAATATTTGTTTGGTTATAATAACCGGTCATTTATTTATAAAGAATACCAAATTGACGAAACAAAAGTTCAATAACCGTAGACAGAGAAGTGTTACTGTTTTAGAATTGCTATACACAGTTCGACCATTTCGACAAAAAAAGTTAATTATCATCTCCTGATTCAAAACATCTTACACTAGGCGTTCGTAACGCATATATCCATTTAAGTACGGCAAACAATGTGCAAATTGGAACTTTTTTGAGGCGTCAAATTAACAAACTCGTTTAGGATACTAGTGATGATTCATACATAGCAAAAACAAGCGTATGCACATGCGATATCTGTTAGGTGTATTTTTAATGTGATCAAGGTAAAGCTTCGCAAAGCCAACCATACATAACAAAACAACATTGCGTTTGCAAATGTGATCTCTTTTGTGTGTACTTTTAAAGTGAACACACGTTTTAACAGTTCTTATATGTATATCTAGAACAGGGTATATACAATAGTTCGTTACATTAGAAGTGCTGTTATGTATTAGAACATATGTTTTAAATTTAATTCACAAAATGTGGTTAGGTGTGTGAAGATTGTTCAAATACAACATCCATGCAAGTATGAAAGCTTTGTAGCAATCCATATGCATACTAGAAGAAATGGTCAATCTGGGTTAACCACGAATTTGGTCCTCATTAAGTGCTAACCCTAAGTCCAAAGTTAAGTCAAGGTAAAGATCAAAATAGGTCGGGTGATACAGGCTTGTGGAGAGTATTTATATTTATCATCCATGCAAGTATGGAAGCTTTGTAACAAGCCATAATAATGCAAGAAGAAACGGTCAATTTATGTCAACCAGGACGGACGGACGAACGCACAGACGGACCGGTGAATCATTTCATGCCTCCCGATCTATCGATGCGGGGGCATAAAAATGAATGGAATGTATGACCATGACAAATGAAAGTTATGATAGTCTAGGTATTTCAGCCTTTTTACGGTTGAAACTATGTCATTCAGCTAGGACATCTATTACTATCAGTGAAATAAACTTATTTTATTCATCATTTATTAACAGTTTAAAATTACAAGTTTCGTTAAACAAAATCATAAGGTAATAATACACGTAATCGCTCTCGCACCACATTCCCGAAGGGACATATCGTCACAAGGGTATGGGAGAAGGGAAAAATAAAATGACGCAGTAACAGAGTGAACCCAGACCTATAGAACACACCTTGTTAACCATTAAACATCATTAATGTAGCAATAAAAACGCAAAGGTTACCATCAATGGAATATACAACGAATGCAATAAATAGAGGATCTTGCATGAGTGCTCATTACATACGAGTTTTATTAAACAAGTTGACACAATTATATGACACGAGGCTTTGCCGAGTGTCATATTGTTTTTGTCGACGAGTTTAATAAAACTGGTATGTAATGAGCACGAATGTAAGATTCTATTTATCATATAACCTTAGAAAACGCTCATTATTGTTCAAAAGGATGATGTACGCTGCATTAGTTTCAGCCATAATTCAGCGGTACAATTAGCGTGACGTCATGGCGACGTTGATATTATCATGACGTCATTGACGGATCAATGCATGGATTGGCTAACGTCACGTCAAGCTCATTTAAATATTTATTGCACGGTCTGGGAGTGCCGAACGATATTTACGGCACGGCTTTACGGCACTCCTGAACCGCAGGTTATGTGATAAATGAACATAATGCACATGTTACAGACCAAATACTGCATTTATTACAATTGACATATTCCTGGTAAGGTCTCGAGACGATGTTGCTTTGATAACAATGAAAGTAGGAGTTCGAAATGTCACACTCAAAGGAAACGGTATACGCATACATATTTTTATTAGCACTCAAAAAGTCATATAAACATAATGATATAATGTGAAACAATTGTGAACAAAACTATATACTACTGTGTAGTAAGTATCCTTCAAAATAAAACAGGTAATACACCATTTGTATTTCCTGAAGCCACAAATGTCCAAGAATCGATATTGACAATCGTTGAGTTATTTCATATATTAGATTGATCATTTAGTTCTATAATCAACTTAGTTTATCCGACAATTCAAATCATATAAAGAGTATGTACGAGGACGATCAATATATTCAAGGACTTTTCTACTAACGTTTTAAATATTAATTCTAGAACAATGAAACTACCATGGAATTTAGATCTATCAATTACCTTAATTTTTTATTACATTGTGACGTCACAAATTTCTCGATGACGTCACCAATCTGCAGCGCACGCTGTCGAGCATGACGGACAAAAAATAATCACAAAACAACGGAACGTCATTAAGATTAACGCCAAACTTGGAAAATCCTTGTGATATCTCAAAGATGACTTGACCAACATGTACATGTATAAGGATGCCTTGCGCTCTAAATCAGTGAACTACACATGATTCCACTGTTTATGTAATTGTTGGAATTCTGCCAAACGGATGCCGTTGTAATATGAGAATAAACAGAATAATTTAGAGACACTATTGGTTTCTTCATCATCGGGATAATACAACCGAGTAAAACCAACCGACTAGTTCCGAGTTTTATGTCGCAATAACGCAACGATACTTTTTCTATTCCGCTTTACATTCCAGAGTAGGCTATTCATGACTTATTTCCATATTATTTCCAAACGATGACGCTGAGAATGGCATCACGTGACGTCCAACGCCACGCACCCTTACATACACGAACTATATTTTATAAGCGCATTCAGGTCAAGATATCTTACTCTGAATTATTCTGATTTGCTACATGTATCGAGCCATGCTGAGAAAATAAAATTGCTAGATGAAAAGTCTTCGAATATATTGAACACCCCTCGTATTTTCTCTTTTTTCTTCTGTTTCATACACCCTACGGTCATATTCATATAAATTAGATGTTAATTATTCAAGAAACGCTCTTCATTAAATATAACCTTTGGTTATCAAATAGATTGATGGTCTAGATCTTTTGACGGTCAAATTCATAATTTGATAAATATAGTCAATACAATTAGTTAGCCATAATAAAAACTATATGGCAATGCGATAGCCCGTTACGACGCTCAATTATACCTTACACCAAACTTAGCTTGCCTTACTCCAAACTATATGGCAATAACCGATAATTCCTTAGAGCTGCATTTATATTAGTATTCGTGCAATTGATAATTTAGAGATGCGCTATAATGTTCTTAGTTAATGAAGGCAATGATCATGTAATCACACATTAGATCATAGAATGCTGTCTTATACAATGCTCTAGAGAAATACACCATTATAGTGGTATATCATTCCTTATAATGTCGTTAATAAAACCCCTAAGACCAAGATACATACACCATGATGTCATTTGTTGAAATTTACCAGCATTAATCTCTAAAAGGTTACGCTCAATTCAAATCCTTGAGGGGCTGAAAAAGCTTTTACAGGCGTAATGTTTTTGATTACTTTATCAAGTAAACAATACATCAGATTAGTATAGTCATCATTAAAGAAATTTCTTCGAAACGAGAATCATCTCAAATTTAAATCTTTTTATGCTGTTTCGTGTAATTATATACTTTATTTGATAATGACGGCAACTCTCGGCAATGACGTTAATTTAGGGCAACCATGTAATTGGGAAACATTAGACAACTACTGCCACCAAATTTGTATATCTTAAATCAAACTAACTCTTACCAGTTACAAAGACAATTTAACGGTATCTCACATGAAACGAAGTTAACTTTGTAGTTTGGACAATTGCTAACCATACATGTAATACAAAGTGTAGCAATATCAAGGTAGAGAATACAGAGTACAAATCGTCGACTATCGTTCTTAAAATACATCTAGAATAGTTATTGAATATCAAAATATTTTGACACGGGAATTTCGACTGCATCTTTGTGTTAAGATTTGTAAGTTAGAATTACATAACAATCCCGTTGTAGTATTTTCAGTAAATTTCATTTTAGATATTGCTAGCGTATTATACTGATGATCGACTGAAAAATGTTATTGCAGGGCGGCTGCTTTACAATAGAACACTAACATCAAATATAATATGACATAATTTTTTTAAATTACAGCTGCAAAAACCACGATGCATTTTCCGGTAGGACAATGCTGCGTGTAGATGACGCAAGGACCATACGGTATAAGATAAGGGTGATTCATAATATATGTCATACTTTTCAAATGAAAAAGTTTTGATATGTTTAAGAATAAGCACAAGTAGTTTGCATATCCTCAACAAGTATGTTTTAACGTTTAGTTTGATATACAATGTTACATATTAAATTCATGTATATTTTTGTCTACAAATTGAAAGGTATTTATGTTATATAGTATATGTGACGTCCATTTGACTGATGCTTACGTACATGCTTATTTTAATGCGACTAGAAGTCTTTCCATCTTCTATAGATATAATTTAATGAAACCATTCAACAAGCCAATGTGCCTTTCAAGCAAAAAGGATATTGTAACCAAGATTATGAATCTCCCTGTTGTATAGGGTGTTTGATATTTTTATTTGATGGGAGCCATATAAATAAATGTTTGAAAACAAACGAGAAGAGGAATAATCATTATTTATATATTCATATACATACTTCGTCGGCTGGTTCTAATAGTGATCAAAGTGCCAAAATCATGTTTTGGAGAAAATGAGGGTTGAACATTTGACTTTGTCAAATATCTTTATGTCAACCGATTTTGAAATTTTAAAACGTAGATATACAAAATGTAGTACCATGGCTTTATTCTTCCCATTGCATTCATTATTCTGCCTTAAAATTGACACAGAAACGTCTGTTTTGAAAAAGTGTGTTATCCCGAATTTGGACATTGAGCAACTTTTGCATGGTAGTTGCACACCTGGAGTTTGGACAAAATAATACCGAAATAGCGCGGTTTCATTGGTTGATCTGGACATTGGATCATGTAAGAACGACTTTTAGAGGACAATGAGCAACTTAACATTAAACATTTCAGTTATTCACATGACAAAATAAAGGACGGCAATTGGTAAACTTTATTTTTTTTTAGTTTAAGTTGCTCTTAGAGTAACCAATCTTCGGGACATTCTGCAAAATGCACGCTACATTGTACGTAGTGTTTCAAATACTGGACTTTGAGCAAAACATTATTGACAAAAAGCGCATTGCACTTGAAATTATTACGTAATTTTTCACAGGACATTGAGCAATGTCAAATTAGACAGAAATCTCATTTTTAAATATGGACGACTTGTACACCGCTATCAGAACCGTACAGTGGACCATTAGCATATTATGACAACCGATGATGTAGCGTTAACATCTGAACTTGAAACACGATAACTCATTGATAAAATGTACGTGCATTTATAACCGAATAATTATTTTAATACACGGTCGTTGTTAGTTGATATCTATTACAAAGTTGAGTTTGGTAAGATGAAATGAACATATCGGACAGTCAATTGATCACATTACCATTAATATTACGATAAACACTTTTACCAATTCATAACAAAATACATGTATGTGACCTCATTATGTTATCCTGTAAAACACCCCGACTGAAAAAGTGGAATAATCTGAAACAAGTGAAGGAATGTTAGTGGAAGATTGGTCCAAACCATATCGAATCATACACTTTGTTTACTGTTGTCCTCATAAAAATGAATTTGGTAATGTCTGTAAGCCTTTCCAACTGGCCAAATGCCATAACTAATAGTCCGATTCTAGATATTATGACACGATCATGTGTTTCATTACTGCATTATATTGCAATTGAGTAAACAAATCTGTTTTGTCCGGCCAATGTTGCGTGCATTGAATTACAAGCTAAACATGATGTCCAATATTCGACTGGAAACTTAGGGTCATACATGTACGTTTATATTTCCAATGTAGTACGATTTGTTAGGACGTATTAAATAATATACCGATGTCAGGTTATTTAAATGATTTCGTGGTATGAATTATTAGTCAGTACTTATTGTATCTTCACCATGCTGTATAACGGTCTGAATATTCGCAACAAATACAATCTGTTCAAAGACGCGTTCTGATTTATGAGTCAATCGTACTAATAGTCCGAACGTCGTTTATTAAAGGTGTCATTTCATTATTTTAATAATTAAAAGAAAATCACGAGTTTTGTCGCAGTTATTGTACATGTAACGTCATCTCTCCTGATATCAGAGATGGCTTCGCGTTATCTTGAATCACACAATTAATCACACAGTGGAATAAAAACTTTTAAGATTGATCGAGGAATGGTGATCTGATATTGTCGACTCATTATTAAGCAAACACATCCTGCAATGGATATCTAAATAATGCACTCCGGCGTATTGATGCACATGGCCCCATGACTCAGTTCTGATAAACTGCATCGTCCCCTTTAAACATGAAATCGATTCATCTGTTTTAAAGATAAAGAATCGTCGTGACTAGATTGCAGCATAGAACAATAGCAAACATTGTCAGTAATTTAACAATGTGCTGCGGTAGGTTTTCGGAAAGTGTTCGTGACCTGTGCCGTAATATTTTATTTCTTGATAACTGCCTTTGGTATTTTCTCCATTTGTAGCTTTCGTTTTTACTACAGAAGATTGCTATTGAAATACACAACAGTACGAATTATTACTCTTCGCTTCCAAGTAATAAAACAATTTTACCAGATGCCTTGCGTGGTTACGAAATATTTAACGTTTAAAATGTGTATGAAGTCCGTGTGTGTGCAATTAGTTCAGAGTGGTAAATAAGAAACGATAATGTTTTGCTGTTTTTGTTTGTATATCGTGCTGTACTGTTTATTTTTAATGCTGTCTTTCTTTTCCAATTTATTAGTATCTTTTGTCAATGTTACAAGCCATAAACAATTGTATTGGTCGTATTTAGTATGGCCACCCATTATTATCTATTGTTCACATATCTTTGGGAGTGTAGTAATATTACAAACGCATTGTATATTAAATGACAAACCCAAGCGATGTTTAATAGCTCCATATCAAATGCAATAATACATAGGGCAGAGATTGTGACACTCAAAAGAAACCACATACATGAGGCACAAAAAGCGCAAGCAGAACGCCCAGAAGCAGACATCTATCACATATTACAAGTACGAGCCTCGAGGACAGATATAAAACATGTCACTGAACATCTTACTCTGACAATGTAGTTTGTCAAACATAACCGGAGTGCATTGTATGATAGCGTAGAGGATCTAAGAAAATGAATATTGATCAAATGTGCGAACACATTTTCAACTTTTAATCTCATTTGAAATAATAAATAATGTATTGTTTTACTGTTGTTGTTGCACCTTATTGTCGTGTTATAACATTCTAGTATTTTGTACAAGGAACGATTTTTTATTAATTCGTTGGCATAGAATCTAATGATCAAGTTGATTGGAAGGTTTTTTTAAAAAAACTAAATATTTTATCTCAGAACCATTTCTGATGGAACAAAATTATACTTGGCAGGATTTGTATTTTGTATATCATTGTACGAATTACATCTAGTTTATAAAATATCATGTTTAAAGTTTGAAAATACACTGTTTCTTTGTTTCAAGCGTTAGCATGAATAATAAATGAATTATAATACATACAGTACTCTGTAAACCAAGCACATGTTAGTTGGGTTATAGGTACATGTATGTTTTAATTGTTTAAACGCTTTTTCTTACATATACGGTATTTTCCCAATAATAACTTCCATAAACAATATAGTATGTGAACGTACCTATTGAACATGTAAAATCATAAATCCGGCGGCTTAGGATTATTTTGAGCTATCTACAAAAATCATTTTTGAGATAATTACACCCCTGTATTCCTAATATGTTGAGCTATCTAATGCACCCATTGTTTTCAAAATGGAAGCATCCGTTACGAAGTTTGCGCGTCACACCTTGCGCTAACTCCACATTTCGTACTCAAAAGTAAGGGTTATTATGAGCTATCTACGTGAGATAGCGCACTATAATCCTAACAAATTTTGAACAACCAATCAAAACGAAGCATTTCGTCTCGTGATTTGACACAAAAATTCTTAAAATAACGTCATTCCTTGTAGATAGCTCAAAATAGACAAGAAATTGATCAACAATAAAGGAAACAGTTTCGCTTAAAACGTTCTTATTTCAAGTGATATCTCCTGATAGCTCAGTATAATACTAAAGAAAATCAAAATATTGTTACACTTTATGAGCTATCTCTAAAATACTTTTTCAATTTGAGAGTGAACTGTTGGTCATGGGGTATTAAAATTCATGGTGAAGGTATCTTATTCTAGTACAAATAATAATCTTTTTTGTTTCTTGCAAATCGACCAATGTTTAGTGAGATTATGATATTTGAATCTTTGAAGCGCCTTTTCTCGAAAACTGATATTGTGTAGTTACATTTTGTAGCACAAGATAATACTAAAGCGACGAATTGTTGGAAATGTCTACATAATGCAAATATTTATTGATTTGATTTCATTTCGTTTGGTCAAACGATGTTTTTGATACTTATATATGTCTATTGATCGATACATGTACTGGTTCATATGAACCAATATTGTTTGAAATAAACTATTATTATTATTGCATTGACACATTGCTGCAAATGTTACTTTGTCTTTTAATATTTAAGCATCTATCTCCCCTGGATGCATCCCCTTTCAATCGTCTCAAACAGTTGTTAGATGATTCTGGATTTTTTTCATGTGAGATTGTATTCCCCTATCACGGTAATAAATATGAATTATTTCGTTACTTTATATTTTTCCCGCAGGTGCATATGAATTGAATAGGTGTACAACTGATGTGGCTATACCACGCTAGAACTTTGTTTCAGGAGCAAGGATCCCTCACGAGCATGCATTGCCTACACACATACACGTACGAATACTTTACAGACATACATGAATACCATAACATGCGCATCACATCATACAAAACCCGTATACACAAAAAACAATACAAGTCGTTACATTGTACTACATATTTCAAGGGGATATTACTTACTCTTCAGTGATGTAACGATTGTATAAACGATTACCATTTGTTGTCTATAAGTTACACTTATCATGCATTATTTGCTCGTTATATGTAAGTGGTTAGAACAGAGACATAAATTAGTGCATGCATCTTCATATTAAACTACATATTGCATGGTGCTGTACACCCGTTGCATTACTACAGAGCGTTGACAAACGAAGTCCGGCGATGCCCTAATACAATGAATATTTTTTCAAGTAAAGTTTATATAACACAATGGCTGTGCAAACATATAACATTTATTTACCCATTTTCACGTTGCAAGCATTAGTTATAGCATAGAACATTGTCCAGAATCACAGGTACATTTTGTAACTGTATCATTGATTAAGAGTAAAATAATTGTGGGTGAACAAAAACATATTTGTGAATCGAAAGCATTCGAAAACATGCTTAAATTTACCTTCGCATTATATATAATTCATCGTTTAAACTTCGATTTTATTTTTCGACGGCGTTAAATGCTGCACTGTAAAATCCGACCGAATATACGTGTTGAGTAGTGCTAAACTACATGTTTTCAGTGCTTGTGGTATGTTCGAGTAATCTATTATCTTACACTATGAAACCAGGATGGACTTTATAACCTGTTCGATGCAAACGTGTCAAATTTGCCTTTCACATAATAGTAGAGTGAAAGTGTTTCATTACATTAGACACACAGCAGATTGGAGATTGAAATTTCTCATTTAAGTACGTGTTAAAATAGATGTGCCCAACGTACCTTACGTAGGAAATATCAAAGTGACAAAGTCGTCGTCATGTTTCAATGAATGTGTGATTTGATTTATCGGAAATATGTGCAGTGTCGAAAGGTGTCCTCGGATTAATTTCTTAAGCACTGAGAGTAGAAAATAAATGATATACAATGTTCACTAATATTGAATAAAAATGTACAATACTTTATACAAAGCGCAGTGTAATCTCCAAGGAGGAGGTACGAACATTATAAAGTAGATTACATAACATAATTATTACAAAGACTAAATGAGCGACGCAATCCTAAATTATTGTGCATGTATATACAATATAGTTTATTGCTGTATATGGCTGCTTGTAGCATAGTGTATTAGAATGAGGATTGTCGTGTCGGTTTATTCTTTAAACCATTTCGTAACTATTCATCTAGCATACATGTACCATGAACAAAATACCCTAGTACCATTGATATCCTTGCTATAAGCTCATGGGCATACGTCGACAAAATTTCCTATTTATACTGGGAAAGAGCTTAGTGTCTAGAGTGATTAATATAAGTTGTAAAAACCTGTTTCACTATCGACCTTAGATACATTAGTGTACACTCTAATCTAAATGAAACAATTTGTTCAAGTAGTTCAAATTGCACACAGTTAACATCGACAATATCTGACAAACATTACAAACTACTTTGATGTAACCTCAGCCATGACGACGAACATTTTGGTAAATTGCAGTTAATACTTAAAGAAGTCATAATGGCCGCCCAATTACGTGCACGGAAACGTTGATATCGATATGATATAACCGTTTTATCCTGCAACCAAATAGTATGAATATTTAATTTAAAATACCTACATGTACTCAAGATATATCTGTTGTTGAGTTTTAGAAACTATTCATTACTGTTTTGATATGCTGCGGGGCATGCTTAAAACTATAGTTGCATTTGAAACACACACTGCTCATTAAAGCTTAACTACACTATTCTGTTCAATGTGCATTCAATTAGTCAAACATTGGTTAATGCACCGTAAATCACTAATGTACAACGTCTTTCTAATCGTGCAAATTGCTGATTTTTATTTCATTTCTGTTCTCAAAATTTATCCCTTTTTATACTTATAACAAACTTACAAGTACATGTTCCATGTCACACATTGTTTGGAATGCATTGTACCTTTATAATCCTTGTGGTGATGGTGACTGGTGAAGCTAGTAGCTTGGGACACAAAACGACACATATTGAAGTTGAAAAAGGCCTTTATTTATTAAAGGCAAGACTTTTATAAGCAGTATAAGTTCTTAAAGTCATATACATGTACTAATCAAAAAGAGGCAAAACGGAATAAGCCAAAATACAGTATGTCCATCACATAGGGACAAAGCTACAGTTAATCGATAGTATGCTTCGTTCAACTAAGCTTTGTAACTTCACCTTTTAAAAAGTCGGTATATTTAAAAGTTGAATCAAACAATGACTTAATGCATGTGGCAACACACAGAAGATTTAGTACAATCATCATGACTCCAGATCCGTCGTTAGGGAGTTTGTTGATTTATGTCTTTATGTAAATTATTCAATAAGTATCACCAAGTGTAATTCAACTCCAAATCCGGGCATTGTCTTCCAATATGACATCCGAGACGTCCTCATGACAATGGCAATTGCAGAGAAGCTTGGTGTGAATGTGAATTTAATTATGTCAGTGTCCTCCTATGATTGAAAACTTAAGCCGTCTCAGTTCTTTCAACACCTGTTGCATGATTAATTTGAAATATCGTTCATAGGATGCCTGGAAAATACATGTACGTCAACTACAGAATGTACTACTTAACTACGTAATTCAGTGAGGAATTTTAGCTTTAGATTGCAACGGGCATAAAATGCAGAAAGACAGACAGACCCTAGCACAAATGGTAAGAACACCATCTGGATACACATCCTAGGAATCTGAAATACTGAAATACCTCTTGATGGCGTAATCGTACTTGATATCTGCTACAAATGGTTTAATTACTTAGAGTAAGTTTAAGTGCTTGTTTATTAGCTAATAATTTGTTTTAACTATCACGGAGCATGCGCGTATTCGTCAATACCAATGTCGATCAATACTAGTCAGAGCATTGTAACCTTTACTACAATGAAGTATAGTTAACAATAGCACGCGGGGATTCCAAGGATAATTCAAAACAGATGTATCGATATCAAGGGACAAGATTAGAATTGAGCCATTAGTCACATTTTTCAATACACTAGGGTGTATTTACTTAACGTGCATTACATGACATACATGTTCCATAATATAATGAGTCAGTCCAACACATTATATCACCGTTCATCAATCAGTCATCATATTGATGTATCACTGTACCATGGTTTGATTAATTGTGCGGTTCAAGATAAATCGTATCTTTCGCCGACACTAAGAGTTATATTAATACATACTTAGGAAAAGACGTCTTTAATGCGAACAATTGCATACCAGGCGTCAAAAGTGTCGCAAAACTAAATGTTTAGTCTATTTTTTTGGAATCGCAAACAATTTATGTCGGTTCAACTACTGATGTGTACTCTACACGTAAAATGTAATGAATAGACATCCATAACAATAATCAAATTTAAAAAATGTATTAATCCATATTATATGTAACACCGTATACGACGCAACCGAACAATCAAAAATACACATTATATAACAAATTGTTTGTGCACCTTTGGCACCATATGCCCTTCCTTTTTATGAATATCTTTGCATGAAATGTCGCGTAAGTGCTATAAACAAATCTACAATTAAAAGTTAAATCTTGTTCCAAACGTTACAATAGTTAATCGGTAATCAGTATCGGTTTTCATTCGATAACGACGTCTTCCGGAGCTTTCGGAAATTATAAACTGTTGCTTAGGAAAGTCACAAACTCCGTATGACTTACTATATAAACATGCATAATTCCAAATTGCACAGTATAATAATATAATGATCGATTTTAAGTATCACATGTTATACAACTTGCAATATGTACAACAAAGTATATCAAAACAATGTAAAATATAAGGTTTGAATGACATATATTTTGGTTATACAATGTAAGAACCGGCCATTCATTTATAAAGAATACCAAATTGGCGAAACACAAATTCAATAACCGAAGGCGAGAGGTGTAACTATTTAAGAACACCCCTATTAAGTGATGAATGCATCAGAATTTCTAAACAATGTTCGACAATTTCGAAAAACAATTAATTTGCTGTTTCTGATTCGAAACATATTACACTAAGTGTTCGTAGCGCGTGGTGCTTGCATTTAAGTACTACAAACATCGTGCAAATTGGGCATGTTTCAGGCGTCAAATTAACAAAAACTCGTCAATGATGCAAGTAATGTCTCAGACTATTCAAATGACCTTCCCATTTTAATCAAGAGGGTTTAACGTGCTTTCAGAAATAGATACCAATTGCGGGATAGCATAGTACGGTACACATATCGGTGCGACCCCGAACGACACTGCTGGAAACATTTCAATATATGTACACAATATCACCTTTTGAAGATGAACTGAACATCATATTCATCGAAACATAAGTCGACAACAGTTATATTGTATACCATGCCATAAGTGAAGGAAACAAACATATTGACTCTTTTTAAATTTTAACTATTCTTCAGGAAAGTGTACGTAAAAGAAACAAAAGACGATTCTTCAAATGTTCCAGCTAAAAATGTTCTTCCTATGTATATGTATGAGAGAGTATTCACGTATTTATTAACGGCATTTATCGTAATTTTTAGGTTAGAGCCTATAAATATGTATCAGCAGCTGTAGGCCAAATAATACGGGAAATAACGTTACGTTGTGTGGAACGTTATATCACAGAAAATGACGTCACGTCATAAAAAAGTCTCTGTTTCGGGAGGTGTATATCAAAATATATAGACCTCTCGTGCAGGCCGTCTAAGCCAATCAGAATCCTTGTTACATAATAGGTATACAATATTCACAAAGGCTTATTATTATGGTGTACATGTATATGTGTACTATACGACATTGACATCAAGTTTAAGCAACATAAAATGAATATTCTTCACATGTACGCTAATGTACATACATGATTAGTTAATGTAACGATCGAACTAAGCATGTGACAATCTAGCTAACAACTAACCGTCAGTAACATTTTATAAATATTCCACCATTGTGCGTACACGTACAAACACTTGCTAAGTGCAATAATGAGTTTACACATTCTATTTGATTTACTATATTTATGTTGTTGTATGTTGTTCATAACATGTAATGATAACAATTGAATGTAAGTTGACAGTTATGTTTAATGCAAGTATCACCTTAATATGCATCTACTTACTTTGTCTAAGTGCAGTCGTCAATGATAGCTCACATCAAAGAAGTAACAGAAACATTTCGTATCATAATAACAATACTACTAACTTTCAGTCAGTTTGCCAACCCCATTCTTCCCTGTGGGCATCTGATAATGTTTACAATTATTTATGGAGATTTTAAACAACGAATAACGAAGGTGTTACCGATTAACAATGTGACTATGGTGATCTTATATAATAAGAATTTCTACTTTCTGGCGCATCTGTTCTTCAAAGGAAATAGTTTTAATATGTTACATAATGCTTCAGTATCATTTAATTAAATTGATTTGCACTTGTGGGTGATAGTTGGTACTATAAACTGTATGCACAATTTGATTACAAGACTGCATATAACAGTTGGTACATGTAGAGCAATGAACTTATTACATGATGCAGATCTGAGTTCAATGCCCGTAAAATGTTTTAGTCTTGTTATGCACAGTTGTGCAAATCGGTAAAACCTATATAATGCAGATTATGACATGACCGACAAAATTGCTTATAGAGACAATAATCAAAAAGCGTGCTATAACATGCAATGTACGTTTGGAAATGGTGAGACGTCGTGGATGTAATCCACTTATGACACCATGCAGGTGAACAAGTGAATTAAACACCATACTCACGTAAAGTAACACTGGATAAAGAAATAAGTCATATTAGCATCGACACCAATATGCACAGCCTTAGTATACCTATTGTGTTTAAGAACAGATTGTCGATATGTCGCTTTGTTATCAAAGTCTAAGGCATTCTTGGTCAATACATACATACGCTTCAGAACTCCAAACCGTCGTAAATCAGCAGAACAAATTGAACACTGGTATTGCTATTCTTGCCATTGCTTTCGGTAATATCTGTAAGTTTTATTTCCATTTGGTCAGATGCCATGCTCTAGATCTTATGACACGGTCTTAGGCAATTATCTTGCAACTATTGGGCACCGACTTAAATAGATATATACTGCATGCTATACATACTATCCAATTATTAGGCAGGAAACATGATGTGTCATAAGGCATTTTTCTTAGACTGTCTCAACTACTAACATATCGTTGAATAGTTATCATTCCATTTCTATGATTATTGGGGATACATAATTATGTATATAAACATGTTTATAATGATTATAGTATGGTCAGTTTGATAGCAAAGAGATGTTCCATTCACAAAATAACGTAATTTATCGCGCAACAAAATATATTTTTTATAAAATTTTGTTCAGTAATCTAATACTGCCGCCGAATACTAGTAGTTGAAAGCTGGAATGTCAGTTAGGCAATGTATATATGTGTACTAATCTCTGGTCCCTTGACTATAGTACACGCAGCTCCCTTAAATCTGAAATCGATATATGTAACCAATTTGTCGTGACTGTGAATGGCACGAATAAATATATTGTTATTTAATTAAAATTACCTAGAAATGCTGTTGACAAACACGTGAAAGTCATAAAGACAATTGTAATTACTGAGATTGTCGAAGTAATTGAAACATTTGCACCATAAGCTGACTTGTTCCGTATCGGTATTTTACCAAGTTCTGATCTCTGTCCTATTTATTATTATCTTTTTGTAATGCATTCATGCCGTCATAGATCTGCGCGTAACCACATTACAGTAGTACAGTAAACTCCCTCAAAACCGGACTCCCTCAAAACCGGAATCCCCATAAAATCGGACGATTTCCTAGGTCCCGTATTTTCTTCTTATAAAGTTAACTTAAAAAGCTCCCGCAATACCGGACTCTCATAATTCCGGATTCCGGACGGCATTTTCGGTCCGCTGACAAGATTTTAAACGACAATTACTTGCGGAATACCGGACGCGTATATTTGTCTCACCTGACGGAAAACTTAACGCGTACATTTTTCTTGTCTAAAATGTCACTTTGTTAATTGTTAGTTAAAGAACGTGTCATAACAAAAGGTGCGATTAACAAGTCGAGTTTTAACCGTTTTTAATGTTTACTTTTAAACGGTCTCGCGTGTAATTGGCACAGGCGTGAAAAATACTTTGTGAAATTCGCCGCAATGAAATTAAATAATTGCCTAATTACGAACGTAATAAGAAAACGGTCCTTCCATTTGATGTTTTGTTCTTGATGTAGGTATTGCAACAAACATTTACTGGAACAAAGAATCGTTTAGCCCATCAAAATTTTGTATTTACGACAAACACTGCACTCAATCGTATTTAATTAATATGTCTCCAATTAGCTCATACTTGCATTTCGGGATTTGTAAGATTGCACTGTCTATGTCATTGGATAGTTTTGATGGCCAATGAAAAAATGAGCAATTTGAGTACTCATCGATGTTAGAATTGAAATATTTGCAGCTCCCCTAATGGTGATGCTCTTCAAAGGTTGCACTGTACATGTAACGTAAACATGTATCATGAAACACACAGTATATTCCCTATGATAACATATCAAAGTGTACATGATACAGAACTCCCTTAAAACCGGACCTCCCACAAAACCGGACTTTCGAACCGGTCCTGACAGGGTCCGGTTTTGAGGGAGTTTACTGTACATGTATAATACAGTGCAGCTTGTGTGCAATTGCTTCTATTAGCATCGTACGATTGTCAATGCAAGGCAGTTTGTATTAATTAAAGTCTAACACATTTCAAACAACACAGTCTATAATGAGTTAATTTGTTGTTGCAATCATTGCCTTTACACAGATTTAAAAAACGAATGGAATGTATTACCGGGACGAAACAACTTTCGTATCAACGTATATCTCAGAATCACGTCTTGGTCCAAACTTCAAATATACTTGGCATGTATTGCAATTGGTAGATTAATGTCTACGTAATAATACTATATGATTTATGACATATCATGCTTTAAAGATAATTTGTTTATTATTTATCTATATTCACATACATCTATTGGCTCATTGTCACATTTGAATTAGCGAAAGGCTAAACAAATGGCTGACTGTGTAAAAAAACGGCAAAAAATTAAAAAAATCGAAGGAGATAGGCGAATATATTTGTCATTGATCAAGTTAACGGTTACTAAATAACTCGAAAAGTAAAGAAAATTCTGAATAGACAAAAACGCGTCGCTTAGAAAAAACACGTATTTGGGAAAACAAAAGGTATTTATTCGCAATAGGAAAACTCTTACAGCCTCATAATTTGTTTGAAGTTTGATTCATGAAACACGATCAGCAAATTTATTCATGGCGTTTAAAAGATATGCACAGTCAAATCAGCTAAATACTGTTCTACATAATGGTATCATTGTACAAGGAGTCTTAAACAAAGCTCAATGTGACTTGTTTAATGTTTAGTACGATTGAGCTTTAATATTCGATACATAAATGGTTGTTCAATGTAATGGACAAAACTTAATACGTATAAAATATCTTCTGAATCATTTATTAACAAAAGAGTAATTTATCGCTGTTAATCGGCAAGTGAACATATAAATATACATATACAAAATATACATAAAGTCAATACAAATCGTTAATCATAACAAAAACTATATTGCAATTAATTAGACCATTACGACGTTGAATAATAATTGACATTAAACTGGCTTTCGTACTAATGGACACCGTAACCATGAATTTATTAAACGCTAAGGTAAGCTTTCTTTAACGTTACGCTGACTGTCATTTAAAGATAACTCGACAAACCGAAATAACTGCAAAAATGAAACATGTCCAAATTTATGCATTTTAGACATGCATGTATTGAAACAATACGTTATGCTTTAAGTTATCAATAATTTGAGCACAACTATGAATTTGCAAGTACATGATACGGATTTCGATGAGCAGGACGTGATGTAAACGTCAATAAAAAGGCTAAAGAAAATGGCCGACTGTGTAAACAACAACAGCGGAAAATAGCCAAAACGCGTCATTCAGAATAAAACACGTATATCCTTTCCGCTACCACGATTTTTTGGGGGGGGGTTATGAGAAATTCATATGGTCCCTATACCCCGTCCCTGAGACACTATTGACTTGCAGCACTGATAAACTCGATACATCCGGATGCTACACACCTACCCTAAACCGAAAGTAGAAAAAATGTCAATATTTCGACTAAAGTTCACCGGAAATGACGATGTGACGGTGACCCTTGCGCGAAAAACTTCTTTTTTTTTCTTTTTTTTAGCTTGACAGGCCTACTTTTTGGCCCCTTTAGGGCATTGTTCCTGACCCCTTTGTCTAGCCTTATATTCCTGCTATAGGAAAATAAAAACGCAATGGCGGGTAGGACCAGTAATTTCAGTTTTGTAAAATCTACGTTCAAAGCCCTCTTTAAAGGGGTCTAGCGGGCCCAAAACCCTGTGCACGACCCTGGGCCCGTAATATCCTGTAGTCTGGGATGCCTGTGTACCCATGACAGCAAAATTCCCGTATTTGGGCATTTAGGTAGAACACAACTGAAGGCCGAAATGGCCATCTCGGCGAGTCTGTATAAGTACGCTATGGTAGCGGAAAGGATATAGGAAAACAAGATCAACAAATTGTTTCATGGCGCACAGTCTAATCAGCTAAATTTGTTCTATATAATGATGTGTCAGGAGACTTCAACAAAGTTAAATGTGACCCGTGGCTTTTCAGTTGATTATTATATCCAATGTCAAATGTTTAGTTACAGTAACTTGTAATGACACGCTTGAGCTTAATATTCATTACATAAATAATTGGACATTGACATGGACAAAAAAAAAGTACGGATAAAATATCTTCTGAATTATTTATTAACCAGAGTATACACCCGCTGTTAATCGGCAAATTGATATACATAAAGTCAATACAAATAGGTAACCATAATAATAACTATCTGACTATGACTGTGACGTGGAATCATATCTTACACTAAACTTGGCTTGCCTTACTTCTCACTACCAGACAATAACCGATCATCCCTTAGAGCTGCATCTACGTTTATATATATATTGATTCGTGCAATTACAAATTTACAGATGCGCTGCTATGTTAAATGAATGAATGCATTGAAGGCATTGACCATGTAATCACACATTAGATGATATAATGCTATATTATACAATGCTCTTGAGAAATACGCCATGTTCGTGGTTTATCATCCCTCATAATGTTGTTAATAAAGCTCCCAGACCAAGATGCCTACACCGTAATGTCATTAGCTGAAATATACCGGCACTAGTCTCTAAAAGGTTACGCTAAATTCAAATCCTTCAGGGATTTTAATCTTTCACAGGCGTAATGTTTTGTGATTACTTTAGCAAGTAAACAATACATCAAATTAGTGTAGTCATCACTGAAGTAATCTCTGCGAAACGAGGATCATCTAAAATTAAAATCTTATTATGGTGTCTCGTGTAATTATATACTTGATTTGATAATGACGTCAACAGGAGCTCTCGGCAATGACGTTAATTTAGGGCAACCATGCAATTCGGCAACTTTAGACGACTACTGCCGCTAAATGCGTGTATCTTAAATCAAACTAACTCACTCTCATCAGTTGCAATGTGTTTTTCAGCGATATCTCACATTAAACTAAGTTAACTTTGTAATTTGGACAATTGCTAGCCATAATACAAAGTGTAGCAAAATCAAGTAGAGAAGACAGAGTACAGATCGTCGACTATCGTTCTTATAAATACATCTAGAATAGTTACTGAATATCAAAAACTACTGACACGATCATTTTGAAAGCATCTTTGTGTTAAGATCTGTTAGCTTTAATTCCTTAACAACCCCGTATTAATATTTACAATTCATTTATATTTCATTTCAGATTTTGCTGGCGTATAATCCTGATGATCGAAGGATCTGTGTTTTTGCAGAGCGGCTGCTTTAGATAAGACACTAACATTGAATGTAATATGACTTCATATTTTAAATAATTGCTGAGAAATTACTGAAAACTACCATAAATCACAGCTGCAAAAACCACGATGTATCCTTCCACAGGACACCACCATTCAGGAGAGATATATTTAATGCTGCGTGAAGATGACACAAGGTCCACACGGTATTAGAAAATGATGATTCATAATATCTGTCACACCTTTCAAATGCAACAATTCTGATATGTTTCAGAATAACCACAAGTTGTTTGCATATCCTAAACACGTATGTTTTAAAGTTTAATTTGATATACAATGTTACATACATGTCGGGTTCATCTAAAACATATCAAATGGAATTCCATGTATCTGAGATATAGGTTAAAATGACTGGTGTTAATATGTTGGTGAAAAATTGGTCAAAACCATATCAATTATACACTGTTCAAACTATTGCCTTTATAAAAATGGCATTGGTAATGTATGTAAGTCTTTCAAAATGGCATTAATAATCGTCCGAATTTAGATATTATAACACGATCAAGTAATTCAATACTGCAGTATTTGGCAATTAAGTAGATCTGTTTTGTTTTTGCGTGCATTACATTACAAGCTGAAACAGAATGTCCAATTATCGAAAAGAAAACCAAAGGGTCAGATGTCTATATTTTCTTCTTCATACCGACGATGTTGTTTTCTGTGTCTGTTTTTTATCGTTGTTGCAATGCATGTAGTACGATTTGTTAGGAAATGTTAAATTATACGGCTCGTATATGGTGGTCACGTCACTTTAAATGCTTTCGTGGTATTAATAATCAATCAGTACTTATTTATCTTCCACAAGCAGCTTATATACATGTATTACATGATTTGTTCCTCCATGTTACATGTTCTCATCAATATGCGCAATAAGATGTTCAAAAGCGCGTTCTGATTGTTGAGTCAATCTAATAAATGGTCGAGAAAATACAAACATTGTTTATAATATATGTAATTTTATTGTATAAGTAATTGAAAGAAAATAACGAGTCTTCTTCCAGTCATTGTACATGAAGCATGATCGTTGTTGATAGCATGAATTGATTCGCTTTATCTTGAATCGCACAATTAATCACACAGTGGGAAAAACTTTTAAGATTGATCGACGAACGATGATCTGATAGTGTCGACTCATTATTACGCAAACACATCATGCAATGGGTGTCTGTATAATGCATTCTAGCGTATTGAGACATATGGCCCCATGACTCAGTTCTGATAAACGGCATTGGCCCCTTAAACCTGAAATCGATTAATCTTTGAGAAGGATAACAAAATTGTCGTAACTAGATTGCAGCATAGAACAACAGCAAACATTGTCAGTAACTTTACGATGTGCTGTGATACAAATGTAGGTCTTCATGACCTGTGCCGTACATTTAATTTTGTAGTTCTTGATAATTTCCTTTGACATCATTTCAAATTGTCACTACATGTTTCACCAAACTATCGTATTAAAAACAAGGCAAAAAGATTGCTATTGAAAAACAATCGTATTGAATAAAAACAGTAAAAATTGTTATTCTTGACTTGCAAGTACTGGTAATAAAACAATTTCACCAGATGTCTTGCGTGATTACGAAATCTTAAACGTTTGAAATCTGTATTTGAAAATAGCAGTTATAACCATTTTCTCGTTATATATTGATCATCCCTCGTACCTATGTTATTATTGTTTAACATGGTTTTTTGCCAATACTCTTCGATATCTTCGATATGCCAAAAAGTATGTGAATGCACATATTGAATATGTAAGATCATTTGGAAATGTCTACATAATATATTGTTTTATTTGATTTCAATTATGTTGGGGAAAACATTTTGTCTAGCATGCTGTTGGTAATAAGATACTAAATTGTAGTATACGAGCTCACATCTATTTATTGATATAGGTACAGATGTAACAATATAGCATTGACCCATTGCTAGATTTAACACTGTCTTTTAATATTGTAGCCACCTATCTTAATGGATGCATCACCGATCAGTTGTTAGATGATTCTTTGATTTTGCGTGTGAAATTGTATTCCCATCTCTTGGTACAGATATTAATATAATATACAGTATGAATCCTTGTGTTGCATATGAATTAGATAGGTCTACAACCGATGGGGTGATACAACGCTAGATCATTGTTTCAGGAACCAGGCCCCCTCACAATCATACTTTTCGAACAAACCTATACAATGCATATTATGAATGCTTTACGGACATACATGTACGTGGATGCAATTACAACTTCATTACAAAACAAAAAACCTTGTTACACAAAAACATACAAGTCGTTACATTGTACTACAGATCTCAAAGAGTATTAATTACTTCTGTAACGGTTGCATAAACAATCATCGTTTGTTGTCTATAAGTCACACTCATCATGCATTATTTGCTCGTTATTTTTAAGTGGTTCGAACAGAGGCATAAACAGTGCATATACCTACATATTACACGACAAAGTATATGCTGTTACACACCCATTACATCATTACAGAGTGTTTACAAACGATTTGCGGCGATGCCACAATAAAATTGAGAGTTTCCTAATTGACCGCGCGTGTTATATAAGCCACTCATATCGCTATTTGAATAATGTATTATGTATAGACAGTTGATTTACCACAATAGCTGTGCAGAAAAAATAACATTTATTTACCCATTGTCTCGTAGCATGCATTAGTCATAGCAAACTCCATTGTATAAAATGTCAAAAAAGTTTATACATTTTAATAGCAATTGTTTGTATTATAACATAATTATTGATAACTTAGTGTCATTTGTATAACGTATATACATGTACTACATGTGCATGTGTTCTATTCTCGTGGTTAAGTTGAGTGTCTGTCCTGTCCGATGTTCTATTATCTTTTTTGGTGTGTGTGATTTTGATATGTTCGAGTAATCTATTGCATGACTGTACAATATTAAACCAGGATGGACTGTATAACCTGGTCGATGCTAATTTTAGAAACTTGCCTTTATATAATAGTATAGTGTAAGTGTTTCATTACATAAGACGTAGAGCAGATTGGAGATTGAAATTTCTCATTGACGTGTTAAAATAGATTTGCCAATACGTACCTTAGGTAGGTAATATCAAAGTGACAAGATCGTCGCCATGTTTCAATCAATGTGTGATTTGATTCATCGGAAATATGTGCAGTATCGAAAGGTGACCTCGGGGAAATTACTACAGCACAGAAAGTAGAAAATAAATGATATACAATGTTCACTAAATAATAAATAAAGATTTGCACTTTGGATTGCTTTATACAAAGGTGCGGTGGAATCCCATAAGAAGGAGAAGGTACGACCATTAGAGCGTAGATGTGATAATATATTACTGAGACTCAAAACATAAATGATTGCAAGTAAATCTATTATAGTTTGATGCAGTATATGGCTGCTTGGAGCTTAGTGTATTTGAATGATGATAGCCATGTCGGTATATCATTTGCTACATTGCGCAAGCATTCATCTAGCATTTACACGTAGGTACCGAAATACATTGTATTGCCATTGCAACATCGTTCATTTTGTAAGTCGTCATTTGTTATTTTAATAAATTATGAGGAATTCCTTTCAGAAAGAATTTATTGCCTGCAAGAAACTATCAACCTGCATGTTAACTATATAAGATCCTATGGAAAACTGTGTATGGTTTTGTTGTTTTGGTCATCTAGTTGTATACTCACATACCACTATCTCTGTGTCATATCATTGGTCTAGGTACGTATATTTCAGGAGTTTGTGCACATTGCGTGTGAAAATCCATTTATACCTAATGATCATTTGGGTGTTTTACTTACATGTAATACAATGTAGCATCAGTGACATTACTTTTGAATACATCCTAGTAAATGTATCTTTTTTAATAAAGTAAATCCATACATTCAGGGCATTACCTGACAAAACTTTTTTTATATCACATTATGTCTATACGCATTCATTGAGTGCAACTATTTATTATATTGTAACATTCATGACGGTGTTCAATCAACTGGTTGTTGTAACTGTATTATCAGCGAACAGTGGTATTAGATAACGATGGATATATTGTCTAGTCGTAGGGAATCAGGCTCGAGTACAGGGTGTGGGATGTATCGGAGTCTATCTTAAACCGCCTGATACCAAGAACAAAGTAAACGTGTACCAATTACTCACATGCTAGAAGCTCAGTATAAAAAGGGATATCTACAAATGTAGCTCATTCCTCATTGATATCAATGGTCATGTGTATATGAGAGAGGAACCAGATTTCCCTTTTTATACCACGAACATGTTAAGTGTCTATAGTGATTAATATAAGTTGTAAAAACTGGTTTCACAATCGACCTTTAATAGATAAATTAATGTACACTATAAACTAAATGAAATTTTTTTTCTAGCATTTCAAGTTATAAGTTCTAGTTAACAACCACTATGTTTGATAAACATAACATAACTAATTGATATAAACTAACCATGACAACGAACATTTGGTAAATTGCAGTTAATACTTGAAGCCATTATGTTCGACCAATTACATGCACCAAGACTTTGATATTGATATGATAAAACCGTTTTATCCTGCAACCGAATAGTTAAGCATTTAAGAGCATCGTGTGTTACAAATGAACCAGTAGTTTTAAGCATGCCCCGCAGCATATCATAAAAGTAATGAACAGTTTTCAAATAAGAACAACCAATATATCTTTAGTACATGCAGGTATTTTAAATTAAAGAGTAATACTACAATGTTTTATTCAATGCATTCAATTAGTCAAAAGTAAGTTGATGCAGTCATTAAGACTGATTATGTGTTTCTTAAAGAAAGTACTTTATTCCTTTGAAGTATAGGGGTCTCTTTAAAAGGTTATACCACAGTTATACCCGAGGAGATGGTTTCTGGTAGCAATGGTATCTGACGCTGTTCTTGAACCACTAATACATTTAGTTAACATTGTCTAAGTTGTATGAATTATGTGGTGCATGAACATAACAGGGAGAGCACGGTGAACACCGGCTGGTGGTGTAATGCGCGTTTGGACTGGTCATACAGCTTAAGAAGCCAACCGAACTATTCCATAATGTAAGTTTTACTTGTTGGCATAAACTAATGGTGGATGTGCTGTATAAATGTGTCCATAGTTGTATAATATAAGTGTATTGTGTACAGCACTTTTGAACGTGCATAAAAAGCATTCATGTTCAGCGTCGTTCTAAGCATGTGAATTGATGATTGTTATTTCTGCTCTCACAAGCATCGTCCCTTCTGATACTTATACATCAGTGATACAAAACTAACAGCTTAAATTGTCCATGCCACACACTGTTTGGAATACTGTATTTATTTAGGGAATCATACCGTATTGATATCATCACGTTAAATTCAAAGGAGGCTGAAACTCAGCACACTGTATGTCGGTTATATAGGGACAATGATATAATTACATTTTATACTACCCGGTTTTATGCTTTGTTCAGCTAAACTTTGTAACTTCACAATTTAAAAGGTCGGTATATTTAAAAGTTGAATCAAACCATGACTCAATTTGGACAACCATCATGGATCCAGATCCGTCGTTAGGGAGTTTGTTGATTTGTGTCCTTATGTAAAGTATTCAATAAATATCAACAAGGATAATTCGAGTCCAAATCCTGGCATTTCATTGTCGTACAATATGTCATCCGAGACGTCGTCATGACATTTTCTAATTTGAATAAATGCTGAGATTCTTGGTGTGAATGTGAATTTAAATATGTCAGTGTCCTCTTATGTAATTTGAACATTTAAACCATCTCAGTTCTTTCAACATCAAATGCATGATTAATGTGAAACATCTTACATCGGATGCCTGGAAAATACATGTACGTCAACTACTACTTATCTAGGTAATTCAGTTTGGACGGTTAGCTTAAATTGCAACGGGCATAATATGCAGAAAGACAGACAGACCCTAGCAGAAATTGTAAGAAAACCATTTGATTTATACAGCTACTAAGACATACTTTAAACCTCTTGCTGGTGTAATCATTATAAACATCTACTACATATGGTTTAATCACTCAGACGATTCTATTAATTACGATTGTCTTGATTTGTCAGATATGCACAAAGAAAGCTGTAATGTTTAGTTTAAGTGCTTGTTTATTAGCTAATAAGCGTGTTTTAACTATCACAGAGAATGCGCGTGTTAGTTAACACCAATGTTGATCTATACCATGTAGAGCAATGTGACATTGACAACAACAAAATAGATCAACTAAAAAGCGAGATATCCAGGGAGAATTCAAAACAGATGTATCGATATTAAGGGACACGTTTTTTAGATTTAGATTTGAGTCATGGGTCACACATGTATCAATACACAAGGGAGCATGTACTTTACTTGCATTACATGACGTACATGATCCATAATAATGAGTCAGTCAAACATCATTATATCACCGTTCCTTAATTAATCATCATAGTGATGTATCACTGTACCATGGCGGATTAGTTGTGCGATTCAAGATAAATCGTATCTTTCGACGACACCGACGTTCATATCAATACAGCGAGCATGGTACAATAAGGTCAATAAACCTTGCATTTATTGGATAATATGAATAACGATTCCGGTATACTCGTACAAATTAATAAACGCTACTTGAATTTATCTTTTATAAATCATGGAATACGTAGTAAAAGTTGTCTTTTAACCCGATAAATTGTAGTATAAATCAACATGAATCCAAAGCAGACTACTGAAGCAGAGTAGCAATGCAAATGTGCATTCGATTAAGTCTGTAACTAACTAGCTACTCAAAATAGCTCAACGCTCCTTATTCGGAGGACGCAGCTTTGAAGTTCATTCATTTACTAAAGTATATAACTATATTATGTGTACATGTATGAATCTAAGCCAGGGTACAGTTTTATCAAATGATTTACAGGAACCTGCAACTTTTAAAGGACAAGGTACACTTATAGCTTAATTTGGCCCTGTGATTTTTCAAATTATAAAAAATGCATGTTCCTATAAGTATATCCTATAATTCAAATGATGTAACATTTTCTGTATAAAAAATTAATATACATATCCCAAATACCCTTGTAATTTGTTGACAAAACTGTCAAGAATATGACGTATATGTCATGTTTAGACCAAAATGTCATTTTTGGCCATTTCACGACGTAAATCCTTCCGAGAAACTATGATGACATTCCTGCGACACTAATATATTTTTACATAACCAGTGTTCTACAAGTCTATATATACATGTATGTACAAAATATCAAAGTGTCACAAGAGTGCAATCGTGGTTTTTTGGGAAGGTTTTACGCCATGAAAAGCCATGAAAATGGCTAAAAATGACATTTTTTGGTAAACATAACCTATTTCAAGTAGATTTGTTGACATATTACGTGAGAAATTTGGAAAAGTATGCTTAATTTTTTGCAAAACAGTGTTAGGCGTTTAGAAACATAGGACAGATTTATAGGAAGATGCATTTCTATTTTTCTGTAAACTTCAGGGCCATAAATGAACCTTATCCTTTAATGTCTTGATCATTCTGTAACGACTACCAGTTGTGCTAAATGGATATGTAATACTACGTTATAATACTTCGTTTAATGAACGCCTGCAAAACATGTGTATGCCAAATATGCAGTTGTTAAAGAACTACAATGAAGACTTTGTGGCAAATTATGCACAGTATTCGAAGTCCACAGTGTGTCATTCATTATGGAGTGAGTATATAGGTTTGCTAGGCGCTGCCGTCGTTTCTGTGTGGCTTTGGATTGTCTGTACGCTACAAGTATTTATTTGATAAAACAGTGCCCATTGGAGCAGAAAAAGTAATAATCATATACGAGGGACATCCGTAAAGTTCTTGGACAGCTCCTAAAAACAGTTAAAGCTTGACTACTAATTCAAAATTCATACCATAGGTAGAATGGCATGTTATGAATATGAATATGGCAAAATAATATTGCGGAGTTAACATATGTGTAAGTTATCGTTTCTACGGCAACGCCTGTAGCGAACTACGGAGAAATCCAAAATTTTAAATTTATTGTCATTACGTTCGTCATCATTCAACCACCGTATCTCTTTTGTAAATAGCAATATTAACCGCAAATTCACCATGACTCAAATTATTTTAATAGTGATGTTTTTCCTCAAATCTCAAAGCAATATCTTGTAAAATAACAAAGTTATTTAACAGAACACGTCGCACCATAGTTTCGACGCTCACTGTCAGAGACGTCGTCGCCAAACCGTACGGAGCACCTCACGGCTATGACGTACGGCAACAAGCCATTATATGCATCTACAAATCCATTACATTCACTTCGAATGCTCTGATGTTCTTAGAAGTATCAATAACACTTAAGGTTAAGGCAGTAATGGCCATTGTATTTTTGTTTTGTTGGAATGGATCGATTACAGTCAATATAATGCAGACGTGGCTCTAATGGAATTCGCCGTCTTTTACCTTATGGAAGGGGAAATATGTGGGAAATGATCCGGGTATTCAAACAAACTGAAAGAGAGGTAGTAACAATTTTGAAAATATATCCATGTTTGTGATACTGATTTATGATAATAAGACATAGCGACAGCGTAAATGCGTAGCATGTGGTTGGATGTATTTTGAAATAGTGAAAAGCTAGTTTGACGTTGACGTCACGACGTTATAATATTATTTAGAGCGTTTCGTAACAGTTATTATGTATAATTCATGTTTGATAGTTAATATTTTTGCACAATATTTCGATTGTAAGTCACGCACATATATAAGTTTTAGGAAATGTCATGTTTATGAGTATGTTTTAACGAATACTTTTACAATAAAACTTGTCCTAGAACTTTACGGATGACCCTCGTATATTTATGTACAATAATACTTGTTCTAGAACTTAACGGATGACCGTCGTATATATGTGTACAATAATACTTGTTCTAGAACTTAACGGATGACCCTCGTATATATATATACAATAATACTTGTTCTAGAACTTTACGGATGACCCTCGTATATATATATACAATAATACTTGTTCTAGAACTTTATTGATGACCCTTGTATATATATGTACAATAATACTTGTCTTAGAACTTTACGGATGACCCTCGTATATATTTGTACAATAATACTTGTCCTAGAACTTTACGGATGACCCTCGTATATATTTGTACAATAATTCTTGTCCTAGAACTGTACGGATGACCCTCGTATATATATATATATATACAATAATACGTGTCCTAGAACTTTACGGATGACCGTCGTATATATATATATATATATACAATAATACTTGTCCTATAACTTTACGGATGGCCCTCGTATATATATACAATAATACTTGTCCTAGAAATTTACGGATGATCCTCGTATATATATGTACAATATTACTTGTTCTAGAACTTTACGGATGACCCTCGTATATATATATACAATAATACTTGTCCTAGAACTTTACGGATGATCCTCGAATATATATATACAATAATGGGTACAAACTGTACAAGCATTCCGAAAAATATTATTTAGGACAATATACACTTATACAATGTGACCGTAATTTACAATCAAATGATTTTCTTGTTTTGGTAATAGTTAAAAGACAAGCAGTAAAACACGAATGAGTTGAGTAGCCACTTCAAATAAAGATTATCTTATCTCATCTTATCTTATCTTAGCCATTCATTGCATGTATATTTGTACTGTTATAACTTATAACACAATCGTTTTATGTCGAGCACTCGCTTTTGTCTGATATCGTTATTCAAATTCGGCCATCAGATAACAAAACAATCTACTGGGAATCAGTATTATACGGCATGGTGTCTTCAATATAAACGAGTTGACTAATTAGCTGTCCTTTATGTGTTGTGCGTGTACTTTTTAAATCGGTTGCCACGTTCATTATTCAGGACGCTATCAGATGAGAATATGGTCATCTTCTTTATCTCAACCAGTACATGTAATACGTTTTATTGCAACTATCACCTATGTTGCAAGATGTGCATAGTGTTACTGGTTTGATAAACCCAAATCATGACGACGAGCATTACATGTATGTAGTTTACAGGAATACACGCATCATTATGACCGGCCAATTACTTGTATCGAATATTTGATATTGATAGAACCACTTTACGCATCAACAGTGTGATTCATTTACTGCAAATTATCATACGTTCATCCTTCAGTGCATAGTGTATGTGTTCATTACCACAAGCTTGACAAATAATAGTGTACATGGTTATACTACGTGTACCCCCCGTTTACAGTTTACATGCATTATCGAAATACATAACATATTCTATTTGAGGCTGTATTGATTAATGCATTACAAAATAAAAATGTCAAAGCGAACTCATCCAAGTTTCAAATAAGCGTGCGTATTAGGAATTATCTCTTTGCAGATACACGTACTACCAATTCATATTTCATGGTTAGAACCACACGCCATTCACTTGGGGAGGCTTCATGAAGGAGCACGGTTTATTTGCACATGCGCAGTGGCTTCAAATAACCTCTTGGTAAATTCACTTTTTTAACAAATAGAACGACGGAATTCAAACACGCTGATTGGTCGATAAAGTCGAGTTATAGTTATTAATTTTGGATTTTCATCAGCATGGATCCCTAACTAATGATTGTATTCAACGCCATAGGAATATACAGCGACGATGCCAATATCTGAAGTTATGTATTGAAAAACGATATATTTATACTTACTTCCAATTGCTTACAATTTCGCTCATACACACTTTTTCATTGGAGCACACAACCTCAGACAACGTTTGTAAACGTAAGCAAAGACTATTCATTGCAATGTTCAAAGAGTTATAAAGGCGTTATCGCTTTTATAATACCTGTGATGATATTGCAATCATGTTATTGTTGCAATCCATCAAATTCAGCATCAATGTCAGGTTAACGCCTTCAAAGTGACGTGTTATTCACAGCATGAAAAAAACGAGTTTAAGTGCAAATAATGTTTTATTATATTTACTTTTATGTGGAATTTCACAAAAACGTCAAATTTAAGTCGATTTATTTTTCGTATATTAACTAAGTTTAATTTGTAAATTTAATCACAAATAATAATATATTATCTTTTCGTTTATTTGGAATTTCACAAAAACGTCCATATTTAAGTCGATTTATTTTCCGTTTATTAACTAAATTGTATTCATATATATAATCACAAATAATACTAGTACAGGCATCCAACTAGATTAGCGTTTAGTTCACATGCAGATATACACATTTTATTTCACAAATTTTGGAAGAATTTCTATAATTGTTTTTTTTTACCTCCCTTGAATAAAAAAATAAGTACACTTTGTTTATATCTTTTCCTTGCCGTTAAATATACTTTAAATACAAATTATATCGTTAAGTAGTTTCATAGTAAACTAGTGTATGTGTAACATCTTTAAATTCTATTTCATGGTTGCTCATGGACATTGAAATATAAAAGCAGTACATATATAATAATAACATTTATTAAGTCAGACAAAATAAAAGTATTGTGTAACTATATAAATAGTACGATACAGAAATGTTTTTTATTGCTAAGAAGCAGGCTACAAACTGTTGAGCGGTTTGTACAATATGTGCAGAATACATTTAATGAAAAACAAGATATTTAATCACCTTTAAATGCAACTTAAATTTCAAATTTAAGTTAATAAGAAGTGGTTTAGATATTAGATTTAATATAATAAAAGTTTACTTTTATGCAACCTAAAAGTGCGTTTAAACGCATTCAAGATTGCGTTTATATTGCATAAACGTGCATTTAATCCCATATATATTATATGTTTAATCACCTATAAATGCAACTTACATGTATGTGTGACTTAAACTTGTAGGAATAATTCGACTTAAATGTAGTATTAAACTTAACTTAAATATGGAATTTAATTGCGACTTTTTTCTGATTAAATGTATT
Source organism: Spisula solida (assembly GCA_947247005.1). Taxonomy (NCBI): domain Eukaryota; kingdom Metazoa; phylum Mollusca; class Bivalvia; order Venerida; family Mactridae; genus Spisula; species Spisula solida. The sequence continues at coordinate 316,852 of OX365951.1, forward strand.
TAAATTACGAATATAATTACATTTAAGTTACGTTTAATAGTAAATTAAACGTAACTTTCCATGCTGTAATTATTATAACAATTATCTAGGTAACATTATAACATAACGAACATATTGAGATATAATTCAACATAGGTATATTAAACCATAATACAGTATTCCAGAATTCTTGTTCCTACACACAGTAGATGACATTGATTCATTGGAAGACATTACACATCTAGCATGACAAGATGTTAAAATAAAACCATGTTTATATACAATGTATAAAAATGTTTATTTCAAATACATCTCCAGAAACAAATGTATTATATAATAATTAAATGGCGTTTAATTCATACATATAGTGGATGTCATTGACTCATTGGACTAGACTTAACACTTATAGTCGTTTATAGAGCAATTTGATGAAGTTGTTAACATAAACAATGCATACTATCAATTGGCAACCTCATGCAATCCAGTAATTCATGTAAGTGTTTGTGTCTAAACATCTATGGTTCAATGGACTATTGCATCGAATGTCCTACTTAGGTATATATCGTGCGGGAAAGTGTTATTGCAATAAACATTTAAATAATATAAATATAATTATGTTCTTAGTAAATGACATAAAACTTCATGTATTGCACATTTTTATATTACAGAAACATGGATTTGATGAATTAGGTCACAATTGTGTTGACTATTTATTATTTAGGAAAATAGTTTTGAAATCAGGCCAACTGACTGTAGTGAATGACTGATGAGACGCTGCAAAAGCGGATCTAAAAACACGCTAAACTCACTGATTTCAATAAAGATAATACAAAATCAGATATGGAAGGCATCAGTCAACTGAAACAATCGAGCGCAGAAAAAGGAACTAGCACAATCACACGGCACACAACTGAGAGAGAACATGCAACTAAACTAATCATATACCAACATCAACCGTCCAAACCTACATCAGAACTATCTCCATTATTATGTTACCGTTACATGTATATGTACATTGCAAGACACTGTGCTTAAATCAGATTGAATATATTAATTAGCTTTCATTTCGACATCCTTTGTATATAAGTATGTATCTTACTGTTAGTTTTGTCTACTCACTAAGTTATTAAAAATGTATTTGGAATGCCTTTAGTAAAATACCTCACTGCAACTGTTGTATCTTTGTGCTTAACAAATGCCATTAGTATTAAGTTTAGTGCCGGTTCTTTCAATGTGACCATTCTAAGACATATGTTGCTTTACTTTCAGAGACATTAACGATGTTCATTGACAGGTACATTTCCGTCCGCTACGACATGTAGTATAATTAATGAGAATCGATTGTCTGAAGGCCATTTTAAAGTCTACCGGCATATAGTTTACAGGAAGCAAAGTCGGAGTATGTGGGTAGTGCATTAATTATTAAAGGAACTTATTTGTTTATGCTTATACAAGATGAAATACTATTTTTAAACACAATTTTGTTATTCCCCTTGACATAGAAATAATTAATGCGTTCAGCGCCCATACATTATTAGTATTTGGTAATAGTATTTCATAACACTATTTATTTGTTAATAAACATAGAATAAACATTCATTTACACATATCAAAGATTGAGTAAAAAGATTTGTTATCATTATTAGTACCTGTAGTACATTGTATTATACAATATTTATATAGCACTTTTATCATGTAATTGCACGTTCAAAAGAGCTGTGCAATCACATTTAAAACATGGCTAAAACAACTTATAACGAAATATACGCATGCAAATGTATGTACACGTATAAAGAGTTACAAATTGAAAATTTCAGCAGACTAATTGAAACAAATATAAACATTGAATGCTTCAAATCAGGGTGGCTTCGTATAAGCTGTTTGGTTTGTCCACATGCTGGTTTTTTATTGTATGATTGTAATCTTGTGATTAACTTTACTATATGTACTGCACTATCCAATGTCCAAATCCAATTTCTAAATAGGTAATCTAAACAACCTTGCACATTAATTTAATCTAAGACTGACTTGTTCAAGAGTGTCAAACGTTGGAATGTCACGTACACTGTACATGTGCAAATTCATCTCCACAATTGTCAGGTTTTGATTTGTAGTGTGACCTATGCTAAAGCATTTCCAGCTAATGTATTTGCTTAAACGCCTGACTTTAATCCGGGGTGAATTTCTCGTAATGCTAAATTTTGATCTTTCATAAATTATGATACTGCTACATGATTGTATGTGTTCAACATAGGGACATGTTTGACCTTTCTGTTGCAGAGCAAATTGCTATTAGTTGATGGTTCGTAAACTAACCTGAATTGAACATTGTTCTATGCAGCCCATACAAGCACATGCATTAAAAATAACTAGGACCAAATCTTCTAAAATATCCAAAACACAAATGTCCATTAATAACAGATTGTGATTAATTTCTCTATTAGCAGTGTTAACATAGTACATAATGTAATCTCAATAGTATTCATGCTGATAGTAAGCCAATATATAAGATTTATGTGAATGGCAATGTGCTTCAATTTTTGTTTCGATTCAAACAACAAATCAACGATTTCATTGTCAGAGGACGATAATAGATAATCAGAATCGGAAGTCGGCACTCAACTTACAAAGCCGTTCACAGAAAACATAAAACATCACACACCACAATCACACGGCAAAATGTCCAACTTAACGGGAAATTAACTTCACAGCCGAAATCCCAAGTCACAGCTGTCTTAATGCTGAAATACCTAGTTTTAGTTATAGAAAATTTGAATGACCTAGTTTAAGCTATAAAAAACACCAGACGCACAATATATTGCCACCATAAATATTAACTGTCGTGGTATTCTTTCAAGCAACATTATTAATCATGTGCTAATATGAATACCGTATGGACCTTGCATCATCTTCTCACAGTATGATATTAATCACTCCTGAATGTTGGTGTCCTATGGGAATATCATATTGTCCTTTAGCAGTTGTGATTAATGGTAGTTTGACCATTGGTAAAACAGTAATTTGTCAGTCGTTATTTATGGTAGGAGCGTATACGCTGCGGTGAATATTTACAAGAACAACCACCACCTAGTACTATATACATTGTAACAGTCAACTATATTGACGTGTTTATTTGAAATAAAATCGACGTTGAATTAGAAAGATCATATTTAAATAAATGCTAATAGTATAATCTGCGAACAAAGTAAATGAGATGATTATCACGGTTAATAGCAATACCTAGTTTTAAAGTCCTAAATAAGCAAAAATTCATAAACTGTTAAGCACACTGCTCTAGTTGTCGTTAGAAATTCATTATCTTGTACGTTGTAAATGTCTAATGGTAAGGTTTCAATTGTAACTGGTAAAGTCAAGCATATCTTAAGGTTATATAGCTACTGTAAATTAAACGAGTACGTATGTCGTAGTACCTTGGCTACTATCCTAGATGCTTATTTGGTTTGTTTTTCGCTTCATCTACTGTGTATTGAGGTCAAATTGCCAACGATGATGATATGGTTTTCTTTGTAACTGGCATACATGTAGCAAAAAGATTATATTAAGTCAGACAGGGAAGGCAGCACTCAACTTAACCAGCCGAGCACAGAAAACATTAAAAACACACAAAGCACAATACCCAACTGAAAATACGGCATCCACAGGCAATCAATTACCATATTTTAACTACATGTATAACTACATGAAATGTATATCACTAACATACTATCCTGGGTGATTTATAAGCGTGTTGTTTCTTATTAAACTGATATTTAAAACATTTCCAATGTGCATGTCTTTTATCTATACTAAAATGTACGCATGCGTTACGAACGCCTAGCTGCAGAGTAATAAAATGATTTTTGGTGCTTAAATAATTAATACTAAACTGTGCCTTGTTAATCGACATTGTTGAACACAATAAGGACAACATCTAAGTTGTATAAACAGTACATCTACATTGGAATCATTATACATAATTAACTATTCGTACAAATAGAGAAGACACGAATGTTTAAATTATTCACCTGATACATACTGGTAGTCAAAGATACAGGTTTGAGTTTAATATTGGCCATCTAGCATCACCGGTAGTCTATATCTCTTGATGTGTTGATTATCGCATTGGCCAATGTAATCAAATGACGCCTTTCCGTGAATACTAACTATATGACCATAAGGAGTAAGACGTGATGTAACGGAATTGATATGTTTCCAAATTTCCGTCAAACTAATTTAATTTCCGGACACACTTCTCCACCACAGACGAACTGAACAACACGTCCAAGAGTACTTTAGTGAAGGTCATGACTGAAAAATAAAAACAGGACAAGAACATGGACAGGCCCTTACCATACTAATATACTGATATTTTGGTTATAGTTTTAGTTGTTATACGCTCATCCAACCATGTCATTGTTTTTGTCGCCACTCCTGTGTGAAGAGCCCTTTAGTATGGTAAGGGCCTGTCCTGGTTCTTGTCCATGACTTTTATTTTTCAGCATATGTTCAATATGTATGCATTTGTAACGGCCCGAGTGCGATATATTTTGACATAAAATTAGTTGTATCTCGAAGATAAATGTATGGGCTTGCTACTGGAGAAAACAGTATGTGATTAATTGCCATTTTGTAAAAGTTACAAGACTGTTTGTAAAGTTTTTACTAACAACATATCAGATAAATTTACTATGTGGACCTGCAGAGAGGTCTGTGAAGCCCTTATTTTTCTTCTTGACAACATTTTTGTAAGGCTGGGCAATACCATTTATAGACAAATTATCGGCATTCGTATAGGAACTAATTGTGCACCTCTTGTCGCAGATCTGTTTTTATATTGTTATGAACGCGATTTCATGTTAAAATTGTCTCCCGAACACCAATCTGAGGAAATTACAGCGTTCAATAATACGTCCCGATACCTTGATGACATTTTAAATATTGACAATCCTTACTTTTCTAATAAGATCGTAGAAATTTACCCAGCCGAATTATTACTAAATAAAGCTAATTCATCTGATACACGTGCATCATTCCTAGACCTTGACCTTGCTATAGAAGCAGGTCAAATTGTAAGTAAAATTTACGACAAGAGAGATGATTTTAACTTCGATATTGTAAATTACCCACACTTGGATGGTGATATTCCACGGTCAACTTCATATGGTGTTTACGCTTCTCAATTAATCCGTTTTGCTAGAGCTTGCTCTCGGGTGGAGGACTTTAATACTCGAAATCTTTGTATTACTAGTAAGTTACTGCAACAAGGCTATCGCTTCCATAAACTTCGTAAAACGTTTGCAAAATTCTATAGGCGTAATTCAGATCTCATTTCTAAATATGGTACTAATTTAAACACACTTCTGCGACAAGGTCTGTCTCAGCCTGAATTTTATGGTGATGTGCTCTACAAATTTCGAAGGATTCTGGGTCATAGCCACTTTCATGATGTGTTTCTCAAGATCTTAAAACGTTTTCTGAGTAGAGGATATGACCCTTTAATTTTGCAACGGACTGCATGCTTAGCAGTGGGTCCATTTACAGTTCACCGCTATGCTTCTTATTTCATTGTGCGATGACCGGAAAATATACAGACTCTATGATATGCCTAACCTCAAGCCATTGTGGACGGCTGGCATTGATGCCTGTCTGTTACATTGTCTTGTCGTACCCTTAAATGTTTTGCTCTCTTGTTGCTCTGACTTCTGATAGGTCATTGAGTACTTTCTGTGCTACTCGATGGTTGTATTTTTTCTGTGCCTTTTTGTTCTCGCGTGTCCCGCGGTTTCTGTTGGGGTCGGTGCTACTTCCGGTAGCTTCGTATTTTGTTTAATTATTATAATATGGGTTTGTATCTGGATTTAAACGCCAATTCCGTTTACAATCGAGTTTTTCATTTTTAAATAATCGATAATATGCCATAATCTCTCAGTATTTAATTTTTTGACCGGGGCCAAAAGGAACTAGGAGTTAACGATTTATTCGTATTTGCCGGTTGTCCTCTTACTATTTCGTCCCCGCGATTCGCATCCTACCGGGTTCGTTCATGAGTCTATGTACAGCTGTGGAGTTATGGATGTAGTGTTCTGTCCCCTGAGGTCATTTAATGTAGTTTTAAGTCCCCTACCGGTTTTTGACCGGAGGGGACTATTGGTTTGCCATCTGTCTGTCAGTTTTGGTTCTGACGGAAATTGTGGTTGATATGGCAACAGAAATATTGACAATAGCTTTAAACCGGTAGGGGACTTCTGTATTGCTTGCAATTCAGTACGTCATATCTCGATTTGTTCAATAACGTCATTTTACTTAATGAAACTGGGTCACTCGTTTTAAGGTTTTCAGATTTTTTGTTGCTGAAATCGGGCCTTTCAACGTTTTAATACTGTTACTTAACTTTTAGACTGTAGGCTGCTAAAACTATGTAGTTCAGCAGTTTTACTGTTGTTACTAGGTCATTCAGCGTGGGCTTTCTGCCTTTTGTTTGCTGAATCTTTTCTATTCAGTTTTTAACAATGAGACTAGGGGCGTTTAATTTTCTTGGTCGGTAGTGTGTTGGGCACTTCTTCGTTTTAAGATTTCTTACAGCTAAAGCGGGGCAATATAGTCCTTTTGCTGTGGAAACTGGGTCATTCAGCTAGTTAGTAGGTCATGCGACTATACGGGCCTTTCAACGTTTTAATACTGTTATTTAACTTTTGAGACTAAAGGCTGCTATAACTATGTAGTTCAGCAGTTTTACTGTTGTTACTAGGTCATTCAGCGTAGGCATTCCGCCTTTTGGTTGCTTTTCTACTGGGTCATTCAGCTAGTTTTAATTTATTATACTTTTCGACAGCTTGGACTTGGGCGGATCTGCGCTTGTTTAGTTAGGCATTGTGCTTTGTGTGTTTTTAATGTTTTCTGTGCTCGGCTGGTTAAGTTGAGTGCTGCCTTCCCTGTCTGACTGAATATACTCTTTTGGGTGGCGTTGCAATTTCGATACTAGTCATTTCCCTGTTATCTATATCTAGTGAATGAGAGACCAGTGAGTCGATTCAGACCCCTATGTTTGAAATAGATATTGTACTAGTTTTTTGGCAAACTTTCTTCTTACAAGGGTTATTGTACAGTTTAGGGAGGACGAACAACACATTTGTCATATTTTTTGTCTAATGGACCATTCATGGCAATTATTTTATAAAGGGTCCGCTAACGAAAATAAGGTACACTTTTTGAATGGAATCTAACGAATACAATATACGCTGTATCGTGGCGATCATGCAATACGTTCAACCATTTCCACAAATATCGTGTATTGTCTGATGATTAATGTTTTGTGTTTTAATAATGACATAGATGCACGTGCAATATAACCACTGTCAAATTAGTTTATAAATTAATTACACATTGCATTTACTAGTTGCCAATTACGGAAACTGGTTTAGTTAATATCTACTCAATCATAAACATGTTATCACCAATCTGCATAACAAATGCTACTGCAAAATAAATGCATAACCACACCTCTCCTGATCAATCAAATAGTGTACTTTGTTAATGACAATCCTGAACTCACTTAAGGTGTGCGGTAAGTTATTACTGTGTCGTTTCTAATTTGCTTTTACTGGATATTTTCACCAATTTACAGTCAAATACGGCTATTAGTAAACCGAAGTATTCCTGAATTGTTTTCGTCGGTAGTAACATACTGTTTTAGAGTTAAATGACAATGCTTGATAGATTACAAGAATGTAGCAAAACATAATTTTATATCAAAGAAAGTATGCCGTTCCCTTATATTGTATCAAACACCAATATACTGTCGAGCAACTGCATATGATCGGAGGGTTTAGGTTTTATAGATTTGCTGAACAGGATTAATACCTAGATAATATACATAAATTTTAATTCTAACGTAGCACGTGAGATTTGCCTTCTTTGCGTATATTGAGCTTACCATTATTCATTTTCGCAAAAAAAGAGCTCATTGATGACGTCACGTTTGACCTCGTATACAATGACAAATGACGTAACAGTGACGGTAACGTTCCTAGGAAAGAAAGTACTTCGACGTCAATCTGTCTTGTTGTGCTATAAAAGGCAAAGCATTGGCGATGTTAGAATCGAAATAATAAATAGGAAGCTGTTGTGTTATAAAATATAACTCGTGATTTAATTACTACATGTACGCATCCAAACACGTGCCTATATTGTATTACGCAACAAAGCACAGCTACGTATTCATTATTTCTTAAATAGTAACTGACCTTCAAGATGTATGTCTAGCTAGGACTAAGTGTAAGATCTGCGCTTGTTTAGTTAGGCATTGTGTCTCTGTGTGTTTTATGTTTCCTGTGCTCGGTTGGTTAAGTTGGACAGTGTGCTTTGTGTGTTTTTAATGTTTTCTGTGCTCGGCTGGTTAAGTTGAGTGCTGCCTTCCCTGTCTGACTTAATATAATCTTTTTACAATGCCGTAAAGCCGTGTCGGAAATATCTTTCGCACTCCCAAAATGTGCAATAAATATTTAAATTAGCCTGACCTGAGGTTTGCCAATCCATTATTTGATCGACCCATGACGTCAGGATAATACCACGCTCTTTGTACAGCTACATTCGGTTGAAGCCAATAAAGTATACATCATGTTAGTGAGAGGTATATAATGCTTTGTAATAAATAGATTCTTACATTTACTACATATGACTTGGCAAAGCATCGTGTTATATATTTCTGTCCACTCGCTTAATAAAACTTGTATGCAATGTGCATCATGCAAGATCCTTTATATAATATACACAGTTTACAAATAACGATCATATCATTTGAAGAAATGTTCAACGTTACCATAGTAACGTTTTGTAACATTTTTTGATGTAACCCATCCTTGACGACAAACATTAGGCAAACTTACAGCATTATGACCGCTCGATTACATGCATTGAAACTTTAATATTGGTATATACTATTATCGAAATGAATTATTTCATGTACTGAAACGCAGAATTAATGATTATATGCCTTATACACATGTATATTATTGCATTATGTTTATACTAATTTATTTAAGGTCGATTGTGAAACGAGTTTTTCCAACTTATATTAATCACTCTCGACACCTCATTCCTGATGTTATCCATCGCCACGAGGGTTTGAGAGAAGAGAAGCCAGTTTCCCTTTTTATGCTGAACGTCTAGCAAGGGAATTTCTGGTACCATTTTTTTTTCGTTTATTGCATTATGGTAGAAGGTTTGTTGATTAATGCAAATAATATCCTATGTTATCCATGTTCAAAACTTCACACGTCACAAGAGATCAAAACGTTCACAAAAGTGCTATTATTACAAGACTTTAGTGTGAAATGTTCAATCCGTCTTAGTTTTATATAATCCAGTAATTTTAATGTTGACTTAATAACACATTGTATATTGTGAAATAATTCATTGTGTTTTAATATTATTTAATATAATACAATAATAATATATAAAACGTCCTATTCCTTGCAACAACAACAGCATGTTCAGAGTGATTTATTGACTGTATACTATGATCTTATTACTTTTTTGCTTAAGGAATTTTGAAATATTAACAATTATCTACATGTATATGTTTATCTGGTGACAATACGTCGAAACATGCTAAGAATTCAATTTCATAAATAAACGTAATTAACACATAAATCAAAACATTCTGAAACGGTCATTGCTGCAACTAATTGATTTTACTTTTCGCCAGTTTGGACTTTGGCAAATCTTTTCTTGTTTCTTTGGGCATTGTGTCAAGTAAGTGTTTTATGTTTTCTGTGCTCGGTTGGTGCAGTTTTGCATTGTGCCTTATGTGTTTTTAATGTTTTCTGTGCTCTGCTGGTTTAGTTTAGTGCTGCCTCCCCTGTCTGACTTCAAATCATCTTTTTGACAAATGTTCCAAATAATACACATCTATTTAATTAGCTAATACATTTTATATTATGTGTTCTGATCCATGCAATTGTAACACATGAATTTTAATATATCAATGGTCAACATCGGTTTGTGGTTGATGCGATAGTCGAGCTGTCCAATGCGCACGTCTTTCACACTGTTAGGTGATGACGCGGAACTGTACAGGTACAAATCCCAATGTAGCGCAGACTATTAAATACTCTAAATATAATTCTAAGAGACCCATTACAATATATACATGTGCATGGTGGGTTTGCACTAGACACTCTATTCTATGCATATGGTGCATATATACGAACTGAACACGATACTGTTCATTGTGCGTAAAACGTAAATAATGCACTAGAAGCGATTATTGGTGTTTTTGTGGCAGCAAGAACGTATGATTTGCAGTAAATGAATCTATTTGTTTTGAAGATATTGTTGATGAGTGAAGTGGTTTTATCATATCAATATCAAAGCCTTGGTGTAAGTAATTGGGCGGTCATAATGATGTGAGTATTACTATAATTTACCTAATACTCGTCGTCATGGTTGGATTATATGAAAGAGTTTATGTAATGAACCTCTGGCAACGTGGGTGTTAGTTGTAATGTTTTTACACTCAGTCGTCGCTATGACTGTTTACTTATTTTTACTGAGATACTTTTGTTTCCCTTGTCTATAGGTGGAAATCTACAAATATTTAAATTTCCCGGCCACATTCAGTTGGTTTTGCACATGGCAAGTATCAACCAGTAGAACAAAAACATCACAATAATAGCTTACCGAATACCGCATTCGATTTCACGAGTTTCTATGTAGATAGGTGATAACATGTTTATGATTGCGCAGAAATTAAAAACAAGTTAAGCGCATTCGTCTCTGTAATTGACAACATGCACTGTGTGATTAATTTCTGTACCAACGTATACTTGCATCGTTAATGTACCACAGAAACATGCTCACCAGACAATAACCGATATCTGTAGGAATGAATAACCGTATTGCATAATTGTCACTATATTCTAAACACTCGCTACTAAATGTACCAAATCAATGTTACATGTATTACACAGAAACTCCCAGAACTATGTACAAATCAATGTTACATGTATTACACAGAAACTCCCAGAATTATGTACGTATATAAACGTGAAATACAAGACGATAAATGAAAATAGAAGTACCTGTTCACACGCATGTATACACAATGAATATAGAAGTACATGTACACATGCATGTATACACAATGAATATAGAAGTACATGTACACATGCATGTATACACAATGAATAAACACAAACATGTAAACGATAACAATAAATGCCGTAATTAAATTTGATGCGCGTGTTGAGATTTGATGCACGTGATGAGATTTGATGCACGTGTTGAGATTTGATGCACGTGATAAGATTTGATGCACGTGTTGAGATTTGATGCACGTGATGAGATTTGATGCACGTGTTGAGATTTGATGCGCGTGTTGAGATTTGATGCACGTGTTGAGATTTGATGCGCGTGTTGAGATTTGATGCACGTGATGAGATTAGACATCATTCCGCAGCGGTTAAAGCATCATTTATGTGTTTACGTTTTCTTTTCTTGTATTTTTATTGTAATTATATTATCCAAGTTATAGTGGGGGTATTGATTGTGTGCTGGACATCATATCTGCCTATCTGGATTACTGTCTGGATTAAAGGATGCCGTAATGTTAGTCCGCGCTAGATCTCCTTTTTACCATTGCTTGGATTTTAATGAAACTTCAAATGAATATTTGGTACCAAGCCTTGTTGTGCATATTGTCAGGAATATTTGGTACTAGGTTGATTTTGCCTTTTGAGTTATGGTCCTTTGTGGGAGACATACATTTTTGTGTCCAAATATCAAGTGGTTAAATATTTTTTATCGCGTCATGATATATTATTATCATTAATTCCGTTAACTACATCACTCCAATTGTCGTGGCATTTACTTGACAGTGTTGCTGAGTTATTCTTTAATAGAGGCATGTTTTGCATAATAAAAAATAGTTTGAGTGTATATACTTCGCATTATATCTGTCGGTCTTACCGCATTTGCCTTCCACTTTTTACACCTTGCGGTCATGTCTCAATTTTGCAAAATGCGGTATTTAATTGAATAGGCCAATGCGATAATCAAATAGACAGACGGTCTAGACCACTAGATATCACATATATCATCACCAGGAGTCAACTGAAAGTTGAGAGTTCAACTGCTCCAAGCAGAACCGTATGACTATGCGTATCCCCTACTTACGGATCAATATTTTAGTATGTATAATTATAAGACACGTATTCAAATGTCGAACATTGCTTTATACAGTTTATGTTGTATCACAATGGATAATTATACAGGCGATTAACACGGTACAGTTACTAGATACTAGATACTTACTCGGCAAATAGGTGTTTGTACGTAACACATGCGTACAGTTAGGCATATTTGAAATGTTTCAAGCATCAACTAAGCCAGAAACCACCAATCAAAACTAAGCATTTATCTGGAATGATATTGTAGTCATTCTGAATTATGTGTAAGTTTAAGATACGGTAGCTAGTTTGCCTGCATATATGAATAAAGAGATATATTATTTGACTTTGCTACTTCAGTTACAAACAGATGATCTTAGTAGAATGTCTCACAGTCAATGTGTTACAGTGTCTTGTAGCATCATGACGACATTTAGAACAGTGTGCATACAATCATATGAGTATTTCTGACTTACGACTTAGAAATTAGATATTGCATGCAAGCTTTTAATAACCTCGTAAATACATGTATACATAGTCTAGTTTGTTCGCAGATTTCTGCATGTTTCTAATTTATGATGTTTAACCTGATCGTCAAGTCTATTTCCAATGATCACGCAATTATATTCGACGGTTCTATAGCACTAGTACCGAACTGTGGCGATTCCTGTGACATATTCATCAAGGCATATACATTCTTACCATAAATAACGACTGACAAATTACTGTTCTACCAATGGTCAAACTACCATTAATCACTACTGCTAAAGGACAATATGATAATCCCATAGGACACCAACATTCAGGAGTGATTAATATCATACTGTGAGAAGATGACGCAAGGTCCATACAGTATTCATATTACTGGTGATTAATATTAGTACTAGATAGAATACTACATAGTATATGGTACAAATGTAGTTGATATTTATGGTAACACAATAGTTTGAGTTTCCCGTTCAGATACGTTCAGGAAATAATTTACACTCAGTAAACATTTACTTTGCAGCAGAGAGTCAAACCGTACACATGATAAGTCGATAGAAGTTTAAAACATGATGAGTTGATAAAAGTTTAATAACATAATATTCAATCATGGTAATTGGTTCCAGATCTGCTGGTGTGCATTCTAGTATAATTTCAATTATATCTAGTACACTAATAATACAATTAGTTCTCCATCAATAAGTAACACACTACCCACATACTCCGACTATACTTCCTGTAAACAGTATACCGGTAGTCTTTAAAATAGCCTTCAGACGATCGATTGACTTTTAAGGTGTTATCAGTGATTATGTATGTAATACAAAATGTACTAGTAGAGGACGCCGACATCGCTGTCAATGATCATCGGTAATATCTCCAAACGTTGGGACACATCTCATAATGGTCTTATAGGCGACCTCACGAAAACGTTTAGAAATAATGGCTTCTTTTGAATCTACAGCAGTTGTTGTTATATTATTTGCATTGTTTTCAAACAATGTCTGTTTATTAAATACACTTAACTAAGTTGACATATTATGAATACTACGTAGTATTGTTAATAACGTGTGATATGTTGGAGGTACTTTGTCTACAAAAGTATCTGACAAGCAATACATCTCCCCATACACTGATGAAAGTATACACTTAACGACATTGCAGACAATAACAAGTTTTATATATACTATCGCTTTTAAGATTTTTGAAGTGTTGTTATGATTATGTTACATTTGTAATATATCACAGCGCAACCTCAATGTCAGGTTCATTGCTTCAATGTGACTTAGTTTTGGAAGACATGACAGTTTTTTTCAAATAACGCACATAGTAACAAAAAGTTCCAGCTATATAGTCTATATGAAGAAATTGGTTATTCCAACAGCATCACTGGACTAAGACCTATGTGGTTTAGTAGTGGGTTACATGTTCAATAAATAACACATACATTAACACAGTAGACATCATTCAGCACAATAAATGTATCATACATTTGTATGACTGGACTTGAATAAAAATATGAATATTGTTCCATACATGTAAGTGTTATTCTGTTTTATCACGTTACTTACAGTAAATATAATGATTTCGAGGCATGTGAGCTTGCGATGCTCAATACCAAATGGATACCGTAACTAATCTAGTGTATATCAAGCAGACAGACCAAGATATTGACATTATGATATTCATGACATAACTTAGGCATGATACATGTATCCAATTCAGTTATGTGTTTTTGTCTGGGCATCAATGATTAAATTACATAGTTTATGAGAGGTTTATCTTATATTATTTAGGCCTCTGACGTGTTGGAAAGTGGTATTGCAAATAAACATTGGAACACAAAATGCAATAATAGTCTTAACACATGATATAAGGGGTCATCAGATGTATTGCACATTTGCATATTACCGAAAACTATGATTGAAAGGCTTTTGTTCAATTCAATCTAAAGAGTAATACAAGGAATATATGCTATTTGTGTTTGAAATATTGCAGTTTAACGTGACATTTACGACCCACTTTGAAGTAAGTCAAATTGTATTGCAAAGTAGTAAGAAGAAGCGTACAACTTATTCAAACAAAACAGTGAGTAGTTTGAATACGACGGGCTGTAAATTTGCAAAATCCATTCTCATTCAAGTTGCTGAAAAACTTTAATACACTATGTAATACTATAGTTGTTTAACAGCAATCCACAAAACGCATCGTACATTAGTACAAGGTAGGTACATAGTTGCGTTAATTGATGCCTTGGTGCAAAGAATTTACTAGTAACGTGAAAATAATGCTGTACAAGTGAGACCTGAAATTGTAACAAACAGTGATCGTTTATACAATCATATTACAGGCGATATTGGTTAGTAACATGACAGGAACCATTAACCGTTTAACATGACATTGTACAATTGCTGAAATACATTAATAACTGTAATATGTTAATTTAAGTTTGTGTCGAATAGCCGTCAATAATATTGCATGTACAAAACAATTGGTATAAGATGCATAAAACATGGCAAATCATGTCAGATAACAAGTCACTAAATATAAATAAAGCATGTTCAATGTACACAA
The DNA here is from genome assembly GCA_947247005.1 of Spisula solida. Classification (NCBI taxonomy): domain Eukaryota; kingdom Metazoa; phylum Mollusca; class Bivalvia; order Venerida; family Mactridae; genus Spisula; species Spisula solida. The sequence continues at coordinate 332,058 of OX365951.1, forward strand.
AATTACAAATACAAATTTTTTTTTTAGAATTTGCATATTACAACAGAGCAGAGCATTTATCCCAGCCATTTCGACAAAAAGATAATAGCAAATCGGGCCAGGAAATACACGTACCATATCAGGGCAAAAGCCACGGATTACAAGTACAAACCAATAGGACGTACTACTTGTAAGCAGGGTAAAGGAAACTAAACAGCTACAATAATGCGACAACCTTCTCCAACAACCTGCCTCCTCAGTTATTTTATTTGAACAGTTTTAGTTCAACATCTATGCAGTTCAAAGTATATATACGCATACATTGAATGTAAGATGTGGAAAGCTTGTCAAACAATTATAATCACTGCGTGCCTGTTACATGTACCACATACGTTAAGATATTCAGATAATACATGTACAAGATACCTAATCGCCTCATTTAGATTACTATATTAATCGTAGGAGAGATATTCCATCAACCTTATCATTTCTCAAAGTAGCATGTAATAACATATTGTGTAATGATAATTCATGAATAACATTAATATTTGATTATACTGTTGTTAAACTGTCATCAACTATTTAAGAATGTACACATTGGTGTAGAATTTGTCAAATCGACCATGAAATGATACCGGTGTAATGTTGATAAAATGCATAGGAGAAAAATAATGCTATAAAAGCAGTGAATATTCTTTGCAAAAATTGAAATAAAATAATATTAAAGCTGCAAAAATTGCTTTCTTGATTAAATTTCGACTAGTCACTTATTTTACTGACATCTATATGAACATAGTGTATAAACTGCCTAAGGTGTCTAGACTATTGTTTGCTGATGCACCGTGCTGTCTTCTCCATGAATACTTTCACTTACTTCAGTACGTCAACATCACGATTAATAATTGATTGTTTTAAATAGACGCCTGTAAAAACGTTCAGACTGATATAAGGTTTATGGAAACTGTAAAATACATATCTGTTTATTTAATTATTTCTTATATAATTACAGTTTGTATGCAATAATTATCATATCATCGTCGTTGTGTTGCTGTACAACTTAATTTTGAGAGTGAGAGGCAGTGAAAACGAATACATTATTAACTAAGCCACACACTTATACATATAAATTTATTGAAATAAGACATTAATAAGAGAAATTTCAATGGTTATGTTAACAAATGACTGCCCCATGAAAATTCGAGTTATTATTGTATTAATATATTCCAAATGAAACTAATACATTATTGGCTCTAGCATGTTAGACATTCTCCTGTGATTTAGGTAATCAATGGCTACATGTACAAGCATGAACTTCTTTTCGTCATATGATGCTACCATGTGTACATTTTCATGTAGTTTATCAGTGACTTAATTGTCAATAAGAAATCAAAATTATCAATGCCAATGGGAATATCAAAATTTAATTAGCAATACAACTATGTTGTATGTATATTAATGGAACATGTGTAGTGGGCCTATCCTGTGTTTGTTTTAACATGAATAAGAACGTGGTGCTACATGTTGATCTAATTTTAAGGTCCAAAACCGTAAACAATAATACTTGTCAAACTTGAACTGGCAATCAAAAATCACTGTAACCACATGTGTGTCTCATCATTCTTCAATTCCTAAGAGAACACATCAATGAAGAGTTAGCCACTTTATCTGATTGTACCTTCCTTGCTCTACGTACAGCTGTTTCTGCTGAATGCTTTCGTTATGATATTTATATTGTTAGTGCTCGTTTGCAATTGATATTTTACGAAATTGTCTTTGATTGAAAATGGTGCATTGGGTAGTTGAACCCAAATCAGTCTGTTTTAACCTTTCTAAAAGAAATTAAATACAACAACTTTTTTATGTTTTTGAAAATGGCAACATGATTACTCTAATTGATAGGGAGGGTGTAACAATGACCAAGTGAGGCAAAAGGAATTAGGCTCGATAATTTACATGGAACAAAAAAAATGAGTCTCCATGGCTACATTTAGAACTATGCGTCTGGAAATATTCCCTAGCGTACTGATATATTCATGTATAAATGTACAAAGCATGAATTACATGGATATATATTTCAAAAATAAGATATAACCACTAAAGGAGATATATTGTAATAGGTTCAGACGATATACAAACATCTAACAATGCTTGAAGATGTGTATATGAAAATAACTGAGATGTAAACTGTAAATATCCCTGTTTATCCGTCGTCCAATGACATTTGTGAATGTCACCAGTCAAAATGTTCTTACGTATGTGTTTATACATTGTCTGAGCCTATCTTCCATGTAATTCTTGTTTTGTTTGTCGAACATTTATATATATCAATACTCTATGGCATATTTCCACACAATGATTAAAATTGCGCCTGGTCAAATATTAAGTTCCATACTTCATATAAAACGATATACTGACAATACATGGTGGTTGTCCTAGCCATGAGAGAAGTAGGCCAACATAAATTCAGTTGTAATTGATTGAGCGTTTGCTGATTTCGTATTTTGCTCTAAGTAAACAATGGAATCATATGGCTCTTGTAGACCTACCCGAGCAACAATTTAGTAGTTTATTAGCCATTTATTTCGGAGGTAATTTAAGTTCCATCCATCTTAATAGTTAAAATACATAGTTGATACTATTGCACTAAGTTACAAGCTAATGAATTATCGCATGCGCAGTGATTAAGCTACAAATAACTGGTGATCAAATAGATATGCTGGTTAGTGACACCTTTCCTTAATGAAACATTAAAGGGTGCGTAGATTGTTATCGATCATTACATGTAGTACACTGATAGTTAAAACATAACATGTGCTTTGCTGTAAATCATGATTATGGTATAGTTATGTGATTTACAATCAATACAAACAAACTTGTATTACTGGATTGTTTAATTGAAACAGCAGCAATTGTGACTTATTTATCTGGCATTTGAGACAATTTCTAACCTAGGGCTTTGAAGTTCAATAATTGCAAAAAGCTATGATGACCTAAGGTGCAAAACAATGGGAATGGTGTACTTGCACTAAGACATAATCAAGGCAATCTTCTAAACGTTTCGATCTTGAACTTAAATGTATTATTTATAGTTTGAGTGAACAACGATGTGCCACAGAAATTAAGACGTTATTATTCAGTGGATACAATTACGTGTAGTGAATAGTAACATATACGCTGCAAAACAACGATAATCTTACTCAAGTGTATATCCCAAAAGACGAACTAGTTCAAACGGATGTATGATTACAATGCATTATTAACAGCAATGATGCTCAGTACTAATACTTCACGTCACATAAACATTATATATATTGATGAAACGTTGAGCTGGCAAACTCTATTGGTCGTGTGTTTGGGGCATGCAAGGCGATATGCACTTTGAATTGCAACATTATATAGAAACAATACCAACAAATAAATGTAAAAAACAATTACTAGTAACAAAACTTAAAGTAACGTTGCATGATTCCGTTTTGGAGTTCACCAAAAATAAACTCGTAACAATTTGGAACAACCTAGTTCTATATTACTGTATGACAATTAACAAATATTGCAATTAACGTTTATTACGCTCGAATGGTACGTCCTATTTTAACAAGGTGACTAAAAATCGCATAGAAACAAATAAGTTTTATTTGCACATGAATACTAAAATAATTTGAATTTGTCTCAGTCTGGTATTTGCTAACATATGATAATGGAAGTAATAAGAGTCTTAGTAAGGTGTATCCGTTGTATTAAGTATGTTCGCAGCATGATGATACAAATAATTTCTAATTAGTCTAGGAACACAATATGGTGTGAGGCAAATGTGTTCAGAGTGAACAAGCGGCTGGAAAATAAAATCACTTATTTAAAAAGTCACGCCATTGTTTTTGTGTGAAACCAAAAAGATAAAATTAAGTCAGACAGGGAAGGCAGCACTCAACCCAACCAGCCGAGCACAGGAAACATTAAAAACACGCAAAGCACAATGCCCAACTGAACCAACCGAGCACAGGAAACATAAAAACACACAAAACTCAATGCCCAACTGAACCAACCGAGCACAGGAAACATAAAAACACACAAAACTCAATGCCCAACTGAACCAACCGAGCACAGGAAACATAAAAACACACAAAACTCAATGCCCAACTGAACCAACCGAGCACAGGAAACATAAAACACATAAAGACACAAAGCCCAACTAAACAAGCGACGGTCCGTCCAAGTCCAACACTATATAACATTCATGTTAAAGTCATCGAAACTGGGGTCTTTTGTGGCAAATACTTCAATTGGGCATTCTATTTCTGAATGCATCCTTATAATTAAGATTCCACTAGTGATTCAACTAGCGATATATTAGAAATATATATAATGTATATAAGGCAAGCGTGCTTAGACTGAATGACATGTCGCAACAATAAGGGACATCCACTCTACCACGACCTTCAGTTGACAGCAGTCGATGATTATACCTACCAGCACAGCATTATGTTCTCATAAGCTACGAATACTACAGATTCAGGAAAGGTACATAACTTTCTATTTAATTCCAATGTAGATGGTTTGGTTGCTTAGTCTAAATTATTACCAAGAGATGCTATTTTCATTAGACATTGTACTTGTGTCACCGAGTGAATGAATGCTTGGATTTTCACTTCTTTATTTTTGAACAGCGTCTGCAACACATACCTCTTAGTCTACATGGGACACGTTTGTAATAATATGGAACCGACAATGTATAGTTATAGTTGACATTTAAAAAATACGTAATAAGTTTACATATAAAGGAAATGTATGTACAGGGTGTCTAGAGATACATGACCGCTTTTGAAGACATATAATTCCGTAATACCTTGCTTTACGTATCTGATCTATTTATATTATCAAAGGACATTAAAATCAATGATGAAATTACCAACCAATTATCCAAAACGATGCGTACGAAACTTAAGGTAAGCATTTTAAGTAGCTACATGTACCCCAAGTTCGTCATAACCAGCGTCATATGACCATCTTAATGACGTTTGCATAACTTGGGATCACTAAATACGGTCAATTCGCGAAATTAAGCTGGGCAAGATAGTGTAAATGCAAGACAATACAGCTAAGCGTATGCCGACACGCCTACTCGTAGATGTAAAATAATTCTGCATACAAACATGACTTGTCAATTTTACTTATAGGCTAATTAGTGCAAGGTATTTAATAATTATGTGCGTTCTCAAACAAAGTGTGACTGAAACGGTTTTATAACCACATGACTTTGGGAACGTATTGAATTATGCATACTTTCTGATCATTTTGATCATAGTTCCGAAGCGTCAAATATCGTAAAAAGCAGATATTTACAAATATGTAAAATCATTTTCTCTTCATTCAAATTACCATAACACCGTTTGTTCTTCCTTCCCCGTTAATAGTTAAATAATGTAACACTAACAATATTATATCAGGTACAATCTCGTGAATGATATCATGCGCAGTTGTTTAACTATCGACAAATGGAGATCAAATAGATGAATGTGCTGATAAGTGACACCCTCCCTCTGTGAAACATTATAGGGCGCATATATTTTATAATTGATTCTAACATTCCCTAGCAAAATCAAGTGCTATGCTATATATCATGATAATTTTAATACGACGAGATTTAAAATCAATACAATTGGCATTACTGTATTGTTTTCTAGCTACATTATTACGACAGTAACTATGAGTTGACTATACGGGCCTTTCAACGTTTTAATACTGTTATTTAACTTTTGAGACTAAAGGCTGCTAAAACTGTGTAGTTCAGCAGTTTTAATGTTGTAACTAGGTCATTCAGCGTAGGCATTCCGCCTTTTGTTTGCTGAATCTTTTCTACTGGGTCATTCAGTTAGTTATAATTTATTATACTTTTCGACAGCTTGGGCTTGGGCGGATCTGCGCTTGTTTAGTTGGGCATTGTGCTTTGTGTGTTTTTAATGTTTTCTGTGCTCGGCTGGTTAAGGTGAGTGCTGCCTTCCCTGTCTGACTTAAAATAATATTTTTTTTATTGTACTGACTTCTATTTGAGACAATCTATAAGGTATTCAAGTTCAAACATATAAAGAATTAAAACATAGGAGTGATTTATGTTAATATTGCACAGACGTTTTGTTCCAAACATTATGATTTGTAAACGGAGTATTTGAAGTAGTTACAGGCATGAATGTAGATAAATCATATTATTATTGTTGTTTATAATTTAAAATATAAGAAAATTGCTTTTTAAATTCATCTTTAAATGTATAAATATGTATCAATAAAACGAGAATGGAAATCTAGTACATTTATCAAACACCACAGGTTTGAAAACGTTCAAGCAACATGTAAAAGAACCATACATGTAAAAGTGAAATAAATGTCAACATTACGTAACCAAGGAGTGTTATAGCGGACTATACGTTGGGCGAAGCCCAACGGATTAGATCCGGTTTACGATAACACGTGTGCACGTGGTTTGGTCAGAGTTTGAATTCACTAATGGATCTAAAAATTTGTGTTAAAATCCCGCACTGAAGCAAAGATACTAGAAAATGGCTGCTTACAGAATAACAAAAAAAATTAAAATTTTCTTTTATTTTTTAATGACGTTTAAAAATATTCCAAAAACTAGCGTAGGCCCCTGTCTAGAAAAGAAAAGATAATAATTATCAGTCTTCCATGGTTGCTATGCAACCAATCTTTTTATATGGGGAGGGCTATTTCCTAAATGTTTGGACACAAAAAAGGCAGCCATTTTTTTGCCCACTTCGGAAGGAAATTTTAACATTTTCAGTGCATAAACGATGCTACAAACTGTTATGAGACACATGATTACTCTGAGATAACGAAGTAAGTCGAGCGGGAATCGTTCATATGCGCGAAATATCAACCAATCTTAAGAAAATCTAATGAAAAAGACACAAGTTTCGGTTATTTCCCATCGCAAAGTTTGCAATACAATTAATTAAAGTCCGTTTCGAGTATTTACGTATCTAGACCGGACGGTGATAATCCACATCGTAGTTGTAGGTTATTGTAAAGAAAGTAAAACAAATGCATTTTCGTAATTCCTCGCCGAGATGTAATTAAAAAATCCCTCCAAAATCGTCAAAAAATATTCGCGGGATGAAGGTCGCGAAAACTAATTACATGTTGTTGTTGTCGTTATTGGATACAATAAAACCCGTATTTTTCCGTCTAAATCTCTTTTATGTTGTGACGATTTGCAGGGTTTATTTAACAAAAAAAGGTGATTAAGATTAAAGATGTTTGATATTTAATCGTAATATGATTAATTGAAATGAAAATAGCCGTTTCTTTTGAACAAAAGTACTATCTGGTATGCTCATGCAACCCATTAAAAAAAGATAAAATATCAAATAAGGCCTAGAAATCAGTTGTTATCTGTGTTTATATCTAATTATTCTTTTTTAAATTAGTTACCCCTGAATTAAGTAGACCTAGAATTAAACAAATTGAAAAACGTGTATTATTCGTGTTCATTCGGACTGACAAACGATAGCAGGTTTGTATCGTCTTTTGTTACTTTGTATCCAATATTTCGTATCAAACCGCTATCGCGCGCTTTCTTGTGCAACGAACCGCTTCGATAGGTTGCATAGACGTAGGAAAGCGCTCGGTAGCGCCTTTTGGAAACGGCTTGCTCCAGATTCGTAACTTCGTAACCAAACATTTTTTGTGAAGTTATGCATCACCAAAAAATCCAGTACTAGATGAGCATCTTACAAATAATGTAGAACAACTGACCTAGTCCGCTACATATGCTGTGCATTAGTTCATATTAGCGGATGTCTTTCGATTTTTCTTCCAGTTTATAAATTGATTTTACAACTGTACATTTTAACATTACGAGGGTCGTTCATTTAATAACAGGACAATCGCCATAGTGCTTGGTTGAAACATGCAATTGTAATAAATTGTCGTTTAATAAGACTTTCTCACCAACTTGATAATTTGCAAAACTATGTTTAATTTTAACCAACCGAACACAAACTGTGGTTACTATAGTAACACAACTCATGGCTACCCAGCCCAGCACAAGTTTTCAGTGAAATGTAGAGTGTTGATATGACAGGGTGAGTGGTATAGTTGCCTATTTTCAGCGAAAAAATCATATAACGTTATGTCTACATCTATGATATGTTATATAACGTTTGATGTCATTTATGTACTTTAACTGTGCGTGAAGCGTTGTTTTATGACCACTGGCGTGTCTCCGTTAATATCGCAATGAAATCGAATATGTTAAGGAAAACACCGATTATGATTTTTGCAAAAGTATTAGTTATACACCTGTAAAACTAAAGAATCTATTGCAGAGAAGCCTTTTTGTAATATTCTTATAGGTAGACTTCTGCTTACAAACGGTTATATGATGACAAGTATCACCTCGCGATGATCCAAAGCCGGGTCAATCTAACGTCAGAAACAGGAAAGTGTCGGAGGGGTAAACCTGTTGGAGGGGTAAACACTACTTGAAGAATAACTACTGTAGTAATTACAAAATCATGCGAAAGTATCGAGGATACAGCATTTAACGTAACTACCGAACTTCTTAAACTGGTAAATGTGTGTACACGAGTGACTTTATTGCTCCCAAACGATGATCAAATAGCGAAAAAGGTGTCCCGTTTTAGGAGCGAAAATGTCGTAACGTCACAATATCTTGACGTCGACTTGGGCCGACTTGCGTTACATGTACTTATTTAAACACTCATATTATGTAAACCCTTCGTCGCAACAATATGAAATTTCGTATGTGAATTAGTGAATAGTGTAAATGGATTCCTATTAGTTAACATCAATATCAGTCCCATAATTTTCCAGCAATATCGATCGTCCGGGTATTAAATGAACGAACCTCGTATGTTCTAAATCAGAGACTTAATAGACTAATGATGCGTAATCAGATAAAAGAAAACATACTAGGCAAAGTTTTTTATACGATCTGTTTAGAAAGAGGCAAAGCAAATCCAGGAAACAAATTAATTAAATAGAAAACAAATTAGTCCGGGCTTTAATTGTACTGAATTATTTACCTCATCAAAACGTTGTATCCTGGTATCTGCAGTTACAAACAATAATACGATTGAAAGTGCTGAAGTTGCACAACTTAACTGTACATTGGAAAAAAATGCAATAAGGAAAGGCACAAATTAAATTACCAGAACATCTCTAACATGGTACCCTTCAGACGGAAATAGTCGCCGATGTAGGCCAATAGAAAAATGGCACAGGACGACAAACAGCGAAATAAAGACTATGTGAAAGACATGAGGATAAATAAAGAAGACTGCGAAAGACAGACATAAATGAAGATACTTGGTTGAATCATTATGTCCCAGCTGGCAAGAGGATGATATCACTGTAACAATGAACATTTAAACTAGTATGACTTTCAAAGACTTAAGTACATACTTACGTACATGACGATGTGTTACGTACAGAATGTCACCGTTGATGATCCACGTATATATGTTCAGGTTGTGGCTAGGTCGAATTGATGAACACAAAAATATAGTTCAAGTATAAGAAATTGAATTCAAAGATATTTTATGTGTTTAATATATCTATGTATTTAAATATATTTTTGCTTGTTTTCTATTCGATTGTCCACTGCCATATTATCGATACATGCTGATTCAGACGAAGATATTTGACACAATCACACGAAACAAAATGAGCTTCACCAAGTTAAACTTGATATTTGGAAATTATACAACTGGATGTACTGTATGCCCTATAAAAGTGACATCTATACGTTCGACATTGATACAAACACGAATATCAAATGCTGGACTCGCAGGTGGTCGTATACTTTTACAATTAAAATAGTGTGTTTTTGTAATATTTTTGATATTAATTGATAAAATATCGCTACGGCCACCTATGAAATGTTCGCCAGATGGTGTCTTTACTATAACAAATAAGAAGATAAAGAAGTACAAAAATGTACAAAGATCTGAGACAGAATTAATACTATGCGATACTGATATATCGAACGGTTGTCTAAATGTTTTATATCAATTTAACCAGGACCTTCTTGCCTAGGGACCCAGACGTCTATTACCGCAAGAGGCAAAAACCTAAAGTAAGTATGTCTCTAGAAATGTAGTAATAGGTTTATCAAATGTACAAACACATTAATACAATTTCGATGGCGGTGTTGAAGTTGTTTAGTCTAAGCTACAAGTCATGTAGAAGATATAAGAATAAAAGTAAATACTAGTATACCACTAGGCGTGATGGATTTGTAATTATATAATGTTTAATTGTCTGTAATGTTATCGAATTACCGTTATCTGTTACTATTGTTAAAGTAGCGACATAAATAGTTTAATGCAATGGAACTTATAGAACTGCGTGTCACTAATGGAGTAGGTTGTTTTTCTGGTTTAATGCCACTGTTCGAATATTTGTCAGATATATATGGCGGCCGATTCACCCAACTAATTTTACTGGATTGTATCCCATCAGTACTAATGTACCCTTCTACAAAGAACCTCAAACGTCTCCACACGTGTAGGAATATCGACATTGTCATCAAATTTCAATGGCCTGATGCGACCTGGAATCGGACCCGGGTCTCCAGGTTAAACAGGCAGCGAACTTTCATGTATAACTGCTGGACCACATCCGCTCGATATTAAACATGTTTTCTCGAGGTAGTGGTACAGACTGACAAGCATAGTACACACCTCACAAGTAAATAAGTCTCACAGATTTAATAATTTACTTCATTCTCAAACTGTATGTGACTGTAACGGTTTTAAAATTATAGGAATTGGAGGATGTACTGAATAATTAAATAAAATTTACTATGCACTATATACTTCCGTTAAATCATCAGGAGAAATACGCCTCAGGACTATTGCCTATCAAATAGAATAGTAAAGCTGTTGAATAGGGAATGGAACAAAAACGAATAAAAATACATAGATGAATAAGCAAGTACAACTTGAACACAACACGATATGTGCCGTTAGTCCGGTTACAGGAAATGAGTATGTACTTTTAAGTTGTTGCCTACGGATTTGGTATACGTTGTAGTGTGATTAATAACCATGTTCTAGTTTGTTAACTTTGGTTTACGATATCTATTATTCTGAATATTCCCCATGACGTCATCATTGACTCTTCGATCATACGGGCAACCCGTTCCGCATGTTCAGCGCACGGTAGTTGGAAATAGAACAAAAAGCTCGAAGGTGTGGTCATATTTCGTCAGATAAAAGACGTCGGTGTATGCACCGCGTTTAATACATTCTGCAAAGGCGGAAATACGAGCAATCTATTAAAACATCTCTGGTTAAAGCACAATATCAACACCAAACCATGTACCATGTTCGAAACACTCCGCGAAAAAGGTAAAAACAACTGTAAAGTTGTAAAGTGTTAAATTATGTAACCCTGTCCATAATATTGCCTATTTCGCGTAACCAAACCACTTTCTGATACGTTCAAACTAAAAGTCATTCTTTCGCGGACTATTTTCAGAAATTATAGGAAACCCGGGGAATTCCAGACACGATAAAACCCGTACATACGGCAACCAACTCGTACAATATCCTAGCAGAGTTCTCGTTCGTTGCTCTAACCAGTCATCATTAATGTGAGGAGACATGGTGCACCAATAATGCCATTAATATAGCATAAGTATCATTATTATCTGACCAGCCATCTTGTATACATGTACATACTCATAGCCTCCTAGGGAAATACAGATGTATCATGTTACATATACCATAGATAAAACATAGCACACACATAATGACACATTCATACCTCGTACACATCGGTATCGGTATCATTAAAATACCGTATCGTTTCGTCTGTACCGGTACGGTATCGTATCGTTTCGTCTGTACCGGTACGGTATCGTATCGTTTCGTCTGTACCGGTACGGTACCGTATCGTTTCGTTTGTACCGGTACGGTATCGTATCGTTTCGTCTGTACCAGTACGGTATCGTATCGTTTCGTGCTTAACGGTACCTAACCCTAGTGATTATGTCATTAATGATAATTTGAAATAATCGGTTCTATATTGAGCCATTATTGACATGGCTCAATGTGATACATTATACTGCACTATATCGGATGCTCGAACAGTCTCACATCAATATTCATTTTATGGGGTGGAACTCGATATTCATTACTTTACAGAACACTGAATCTCATGCTATGGACAATGAGAAGTTAAATACTGAAAATGGACTTCTTAACAAAGAGAATGAGGCACTGAAACTGAAAAATGCCGAACAGGCCAAAAACCTAATTAAACTACAAGAAGCAACAGTCACTTACAAGAAAACTATGGAGAACACTCAGGCAAAAGTCAATGAACAAGCTAAGCACATAACTTCCCTGTCTGCCAAAGCAAAAGATTTGGAACAACAACTGGCTGAAGCACGCGCCCAGTCCTTAGTACAGGAAGAGGAGCTACAAAAAGTCAAACAATCCAAAAAAGAAGTTATTGAAGAAAAGCAGAAGCTAAAAAACAAATTAATTGTCCAAAACAATGAAAATGGTAAAACAACACAAATTGACAATGTACGCAATCTTAGAGACGAGTTAAGTTATCTACACACTGAGGTACAGCAGATTAAGGATAGGCTCAATACAACAGCCACCGTCTCTGACATACAAGTGCTAAGATATGAAATAGAAGGATCAAAAAAGCAGCAAACTGGTACGAACTCAAAAAATGTTCCATCAGAAACTCAAAATCCAGAAACGCACAGTCCAGTTATGGCATTAAACCCATCACCTACAAGAACCACTCAAGCTCGACCAAACAAACTACCAAAAGTTCTTATCATAGGAGACTCAGTAATTAGCAAACTGGATGCTAATCTCATGGCAGGGCAGACCATGGATGCTACTATAAAAACCCACCCAGGTGCCAAGTTGTGTAACATAAGGGACAGCATTAATAAAAGGGAAGATATGGACACTTTTGATGCAGTTGTCTTACATGCTGGCATCAATAATGTTAGCAATGCAGAGAAACCTGACAGCATTGCACAACAATACCAGGAAGTGATCAAGGCTATACGAAACAATAATCCAACTTCAAAGATAATTGTTTCATCAGTCCTTCCAAAGAAGCATGACAAACTGTCTTCACCCAACATACTATCTCTGAATACACTTCTCCGTACATCATGTAGTGAAAACAACCTAATCTTTCTGGACAACACCCAGCATTTCATGTATGATGACACATCTGCGAACAAAACCCTTTTCTATGACGAAGTTCACCTGACATCGAAAGGAATAAAAGTACTAGCCAAACATATGAAATTCATTCTGCATAAAGAGCTGAGCATTTGTAAGGAAGGAGAAAATTACTCTACTGTAAATTTTCGAGTTGCCAATCCCAGGAGAACCAATCATCGCCGACAGAGTCCTCACAATCATTACTTCCAACGGAGATACCCAGCACAGTGGAGGCTTCCAAAGCAGTAATAACAGAAATACCAGCTGTGACCCCTGGATATACACAATCTCCTCCCATTCAAAATGTGAATAGTGATACTTTGTTCCCAAAAAATGGAATTAAAATAATGCACCTTAATGTTCATTTTCTCTACCCAAAATTTAATGAAATTAAATATTTTCTTGACGAGCATAGTGAAATTGATATTCTTGGATTTTGTGAAACATTTCTAAATGATAACTTTGCAGACAATGAATTCCACTTGAAAAACTATCAAATGTTTAGGAAAGATAGGAAAACGAAGGGAGGAGGAATAATAGTTTATGTCAAAACGAAATACCCATGTTGGCAAAGAACAGACTTGGAAATTGAAAATATAGAAACTCTGTGGCTAGAAATCAAACCGCCAAAACAAAAATCATTTCTTTTATGTTATACATATCGACCACCCTCCTCTACAACAAATTGGAATAACGAATTTGAACAATCTTTAGAAACTGTTTATTCTGAAAACAAAGAAATAATAATGCTTGCAGACTTTAACTATAATTATGTCAATAATATTTCAGTTAACAATGTGTGGAACAACTTAACTAGTGCACACAATTTTAAACAACTTGTTGAGCAACAAACCAGAGTTACATCCACTACGTCCACTATTATTGACCACATATATTCAAATAGGCCATCAAATATAATAAATGTTAAAGTCCCAGTCCTTACATTTAGTGATCATTTCCCAGTCTGCTTTACCAGGAAATGCTCTTCCTGTAATGAAAATGGCCCATTGCATTCTACAATAAAGTATAGATCATACAAAAACTTTGTAGAAAATCAATTCTTACATGACTTGGAAAATCAGCCATGGTCTGTAATAGACATATATGATGATCCTGATGATGCACTAGATTATTTTTTAAAGATATTTGATGATGTTATGAACCGTCATTTACCTAAGAAAGAAAAACGTGTCAAACACAAACAACAACCAGACTGGTTTAATGATGAAATAGCACATGCTATTGGTCGAAGAAACTTTGCTAAGAAAACATGCAATGAAATACAATTTAAGTTCTGGAGACAAAAAGTCAAAATATTAATTACCCATGCAAAAAAATCATTTTATTCCAAAACCATTAATGAAAACAAAAGAAACCCCAAACTTCTATGGAGGAATCTCAAGAGCCTATCTGGTAAAGAAAAACACCACCAAGCTAACTATATCAATGATGACAATGGTACTCCAATTCTAAACCCAACAGACACAGCAGAAGCTGTCAACACCTTCTTCACAAACATATTTAGAACAGTGCCAGATCCGCCTCAAACTCTCGTAGAAGAGAGTGAGCAAAAAATCAAACAATTTGTCAACAGCAAAATACATGATGAAACATTCCTTATACCTCTAGCAACCGAGGAATACATATTAAAACAACTAAACACACTTGATGGTTCAAAATCAACAGGGCTGGATGACATTGGTCCCAGGATATTAAGAATAAGTTGTAATGTAATTGCAAAGCCACTAACAAAACTAATTAATCTAAGTATTAACATGGGTAAATTTCCAGAAAAATTTAAAATGGCAAAAATTTCTCCAATATTTAAGAAAGGATCCAAATCTGATAAGACCAATTACAGACCAATCTCAATTTTGCCAGTTTTATCCAAGATCATAGAAAAACATGTATCTGATCATATAAAAAACTTTTTAGAGATTCACAAACTTCTGTACGATAAGCAATCAGGCTTTCGATCAAACCATTCTTGTGAAACAGCTCTTACTGCCATTATTGATGACTGGATTACTGCTATCAATGATAAGTCTTATGTTGGGACTATTTTCTTAGACCTCACTAAAGCTTTTGATCTTGTTAATCATTCTCTTTTAATAAGCAAACTGAAACTTTATCACTTCAGCGAAGTTTCAGTGAAATGGTTTACATCCTACTTGACAAACCGCTCACAGAAAGTATGCATATCTGGAAATCTTTCAGATGCACAACCAATCTCAGCAGGAGTTCCCCAAGGATCTGTTCTTGGGCCTGTACTATTTATACTTTACATAAACGACCTTCCACTCCACACTGAAAATTCATCAGTTGACATGTTTGCCGATGATACCACACTATCTGCATATGGCAGTACCATAGAAGAAGTACATAACATTTTACCACATGAGGTCAACACTGTAGACGAATGGTGTCGTCAAAATGCTATGATTCCAAACATTAACAAAACAAAGGCGATGTATATATCTGCTTCCAACAATAACCAGAAAATTGTTACGCATACAAACTCTCACAACATCCAAATGCAAGGACAGTCATTGACATACTCCTCGTCTGAGAAACTCTTAGGAGTGCATGTAGACCAAAATCTAAACTGGAAGAGTCAGATTGAACAAACTCTTAAGAAGTGCAATAGTTATCTATATCTTCTCCTAAGAATCAAAAGCTTCCTAAACATCCACTCTAGGAAAATGTTTTTCAATGCGGACATATTGCCCCATATTGACTACTGTTGTACAGTATGGGGAAACTGCAGTGGAGAACTGTTAGACACTGTTCTGAAGTTCCAAAAACGCGCAGCCAGAATCATTCTTGATAAGGAATTTGATGCACCATCTGCAGAATTATTTAAAGAATTAAAGTGGATGACTTTTCAAGACAGAATTCATTACAAAAAGGCAATATTGGTATACAAATCACTAAATATATTTGCCCAGAATACTTTCATTCGAAATTCACATTTAACCAAAACTACCAACACTCAGATCGTCATCTTAGATCAACTGAAAATGGTGAACTCAATATTCCTAAACCACGGCTCGAGTTTTACCGCAAGTCCTTAAATTATTCAGGGCCAGTCATTTGGAATGTCATCCCAAAACAAATACGTACTTCAAAAACACTCAAACAATTCAAAAACTCCTATCTACAGTGGATGTACTCTGGCCACATGATGTAACATTTACATGTTTCACAACATTACGCTATTAATTATATCTACAAATTACAGTGTTGAATTTTGTATATCATAATTATTTACCATTACCTTAACATTGTGCTTTGTTTTGCATCTTTATTATTGACTCCATGAGTTTTTCTGTTATGTTTTTCTTTTGCTCATAATTATCATGTATTCCTGTAAATGATTGTATATATCCCATGTTGATGTGGACCATATTGAAAATTGGTCTAGAACCAAATATGTCATCCACTATAAATAAAGTCGTTATTATTATTATTATTATTATTATTATTGTCTTAATAAGACTGATTCGGAGCAATGTCCAATGAGCTTTAATCTAGTGCATCTAGTATGTGCATATGCCAAATACTACTGGCAATATTTCGCGTTTTGAATTATAATTACCTCTCATAATTAATATAATACTTGACACGTTTGTACTAGATTCATTACAATAATGAACATGCATCCATTACGAGTATTATTATTGGTAAACATTTAGCATTTAGTTTATATAAACGAACCTGGGTACACAATACATATGAAGTGGTGTATTATTTATTTTACCATTAGAAGGCTTAACTCCAATATGGCCGCAAAAGTGTTGATTTGATACTATTGAAATTCGCAGTTATTCCACATGGGATCAGATAGTTGTATCAAAACAATTTAATACAATTATATGTAGCATGACTATGTTACAGTCGGGTTATTCCTAATTGTTTAATATTTTATGTCACTCTAGGCAGTAATAGTAAATAGTGCATTATCTCTAAGGACTTAAAATATACAATAACGTATATCGTATTACTAATTCAGCTGTTTTAGTTACATTATCTGTATTTGTATGCACACATACTGCGGTAGTGTCAACAACCACAGAACATCAATTCTGACCTTATTAATCAATTATGCATACAAGCATGCCACTTATTATCGCCAGGATGACATTGAATAATCGTAGCAAAACATTAAAATTGTTGCAACTCTGAATTATTAATTATGTCTGTTTTTTATTGATGACACATCAATTGTGAGAATGACATCTACAACATTATCATGATATAGAAGATGAAATTGATCATTTATGATTATTACAAACTGTATTTAATTGAGTGAATTCAATACATCACGGAAAAGCCTATTTTCTTTTCTTCGTTCAAGTCATATATACATGTATATATATATATTCGTGTAAACAAACTGTTGATCTGTTAGTACATGTAAGCACCTGTAAATTGATGAGTTGATTATTCATCATGTTCGCTGCCTCCTTCATTGTCATATGAACATAATTATGGGTTTCCACAGCTAGAGTTATGGCATATTGCTCATGGTGGGACTGATTTGTGGAGTCATTCTGTCAGCAAATCAAAAATCATAAAATAAATGAATGTATGAGAAATACATATCCTTTAGTAAATTATTTCGATGTTGGGTTCGTCTCGAAAATCCATAAACGTTATGTCAACAGCAAAAGTTTGTTTTACATAAGGGTATTACGCCGTTTCTTATCATCTTAGTTATACAGTGTATACACTGTGGCCGATAAATCAGTTTCCCTAGACAAATTCAAAGATACTTACCGTTCCACAAAAATGATCAACTACATGTAGTCATAATATGGTGGAAAACAACACTGTGTTAAAATGTTTATATAAATGACTGTTACACTAGACCGCGATCGTAGCTACAGTGAAACGTTTTTACATTACGATGTTACTTATCAGGATCTTACAAACAACTATACATTCAGTCATGATGATGCACTCAGAAAAATTATTCTTAAGTTTGGTAATGCGTTAACTATCAGAACTTAGTTTCACGTATCAAAATGCTTTTAAAACATTCAAACGTTTGGCTGAAATGGGAGCATGCCTCATATCCCTCAAGTGTACTTGATTATTTACTGCACATAGAAAAGGAGTTAATAAGGGTAGTTTTGGTAGTATTGTGATATTTACGCTGATAGTTAAACACTTAACGACTGCGAATTGGTAATACCATAATTGTATGTGAACTGGTACATTGTATGCACGCAATTGGCAATTCTTAGCAAAACCATTACTTTCTTAAGTAAAGATACAATGATGTCATATTTATGTATCAATTGCCCTTGGTTTGACGCGGCGACATATCGAACTCCAGACCTCCAGTACTAAAGACGGACGCTCTATAAGTAGTATTATAATTTGGACTACGGATATCAAGAGTGAACAATACGTACATAAAGGAAAGACAGCCAAAATACCACAAATAGAACATAAAATTGTTGTTCACTTCAATTTGGCACGCATCGTACTACAAATCATCTTTTCCTTGGCATGTATAGGAGCATGTAACGATGATATAATGCCGAATTTATAAGCATCAACAAATATAACTTGCAGACGTTAAGTATGATAATGTTATACGTTATATTTCAGTCAAGATGAATAACCTTTCATAAAGCAATAGCATCTGAAAAACAACAGCGACCAGGGACTCACAATACACCGACCAGCGCCACTCTGTAATGTATCGGAGTACGACAGCGCCCAATTCCTCTCAACATATATACAGCCATACAACACCGACCATGCCATATCCACACCTTTTTGAATATCTCACACTTGTCACTGACGCTGTCTCCACATCACAGCTTCATACTGTTCACGGTCTCTCAACATTCGTATATGTGCAACGATCATGGCGTCACACAACAACATTCCACACGCATTCCTTGCACTATTATTACCAAGACAACATGCATTTAGTGTATCATTTCTCTCAATGACGGGTATGGCTGCATTCACAATTACCCTATATTTCGTCGCGAGCCACCATTATAAATTTAATCAACCGGGAGTGTATTTCATTTGGAAAATGTCAGAAGAATTAGCTGCCAAGTTTATAGCTCAAATCGGAAGTCTGACAGTATCTGATTATTGTTTTTAACCGTTTGAGCGTGTTTATTATCCTCTTTATCCCAAGATCGGTTTATAACAATCCCGAAAATGTGCAGGCTCTACAATTAATTAAATTACAATGTTTCTTTCATTTTATAGGAATTGTATTGATCATGAATTGTGTATGATTGTAAACGTTAATTATGAACCCATTGTTGATTTTAAATGTTGTAAACAAAATGTAATTGTAACAATGACGTACTCCTGATGTAATAATGATGATTTATGTACAACATTAATGTGAATGTGGTTTTATATAACACGCACCCGTTTAAAACGAAACGATACATGGTTCTCTCACGTGGTTTGTGACGTCATTGTCTGCTATAACGAGCAGCAAGTAATCTGTAACAATTCAGATCGTTACATGCACGACTAGTATATTTACAAATGTTTCACATGCTATCTAAATATCAGGGGAAGATAAGTCCGTTCCTGAACAGGATTCAAAGCCGTACCGCAGGTTATCCGTTCCCAATTGGGAATCGAGCATGTATCACAGGTTTCCATTCTAGCAATGTATCAAATTGAGGTATTGGAATGGTTTGTATTATATGTATTGTTTAAAGACAGTCTCTACACAAATTATACAAACTATACAATTGCTCAACATTGCATGTCACATTATGGGTCTGGATGGACAGCCATTAGATCATCCATTTAATTGATAACTAAGAGAGACAAACACTTATGTTGAATATATTGCTATTCCTGAGTTTCTAGACGTTTATAATTATTAGTGGGGTCAACGTACGGGTAATTACAATGTGTATGATTATGGGGGTGGGGGTAAAGAGTTGTCTTGCAATGTTATTTTCTCTGTAACTGTACGGTATATGTACCACCACATCATCAGCAATAATCAACAATAATCTAATACCTCGAAATGTTCGGGTAATTGGGAAGAATTCGTCTTATCCATTAAAGCTTTTAGTGAGCGTTAATAAGTTAAAGAATCCAGCTAACACTTATTGATACCGGGTATTATCAAAACATCGCATGTTTGGAACGTGGTTATAAATAAGCTTACTTTTCTACTCAATCCTTGATTAGCGTAAATGAATATTTATTATTTATGTTTATGGAAAAAAAAACATAATTACCTAATCCATTATTAGATTTTCAGAAGAACCATTTTAAGTGAACACTTTATTTTGCGTCTAAGTATTATAAATATTATTATGCGGGCAAGTAGTTACAAATTATTTGAACAAAAAAAAACAAAAACAAACAAATAACTCAAATAAAACTGAATTTTCTACATGCTATGACTCGCCTAACATTTCAGTATCCTCAAACGGAATTATCAAGGCTTCAAGTGGTATTAATTGCATATTGTCCAAGAGCAGTTTACAAACAAAACTGTTTGCAATGTCCGTGATATCCTGTTGGGTTCTGTGTACAACTACAGCGAATTTGTTCGAAATCCTGTTTCTCCTAAAAGGTGGAGTTTTTTCTAGTAAAATGAATTTTAAAGGAATTCATATGTAATAGAAATTCGAAATCAAGAATAGCTCGGAAGAAATCTAACACTATTAGATATATGATACTGTCATAATTGGTGAGCTACTTATTTCTCGGTTGGGCGTTCATCTGGTATTCCCTTCGCAGTATTTTGAACGTTTATAAATACATGTAATCTAAATTTCAGTTTCAGTTAGATACAGAAACATGTAAAAATACATTATTTGCATTGTGACACTGTCATACATTTTCGTTAACACGTAGATGTTTCCTACCTTAATATTGTTCATATTAATATTTAATTGCATTTAGTTTGTTGAAACAATTTTCCAGGAGTTGCAACTATATATGTATGCGTTGACTTCGTTTTCGATTATGTCGAACAGTATGATATTATAGAATTCCTTTTGTTAATTTACAACAAATAACCTACTTTAAACACGTCATTATTGTGTTGTGGTTAGTCTTTCAGAATTCATGAAATTTGCACGACGTCATTAATCCAAATTACGTTTCCTATATCACCATTATTTCCGCAAGTATTTTCGCAAGTTTACAATCAAACACAGGAAAAACAACATCATGCATTTACCATTCACTGTGTTGGATTAATATAAATTGATGCTCCTCCGTACAGAGTTCTACATTTCCTATCCTCATGACGATAAACTCAATACATGTATATTGTAATACATTTCGATATATATGTCTTTTTCAACAAAGTCTACTAAGTTGACTTCCGTGCATATTTACGACGTTTTACGACATGTGTCGCCCCATTAACATAAATAATGCCATTAACTTTAACATCGACCAAACTAAATGCCTCCGGATCAATCCAGGCAGCAGACAAGGCATCCACATAGAAGGACAAGCCATTGAATATGTTGACAACTTCACCTATCTTGGCAGCATCGACAGCAAGACAGGAGGCACAGAGCAGGACATCAAGGCCAGAATAGAGAAAGCCCGCCATACATTTGCAACAATGAGACCAGTGTGGAATAACCGACACATCCACTGGAAGACAAAGATCAGGCTATTTAACACCAATGTCAAGACAGTCCTCCTCTATGGTGCTGAAACTTGGAGAAGGACTAAACGCCTGGACCAGAGTCTGCAAGTGTTCATTAACAAATGCCTCAGACAGATCTTACAGATAAGGTGGCCTGAGAAGATTTCAAACCAGGATTTATGTGCGAGAACAAGGCAGCTACCCGTCACCGACTCCATACTACAGAAAAAATGGTGATGGAATGGACACACACTGCGAAGAGCCCAACCCAACATAGCAAGGCACGCACTGGATTGGAATCCGCAAGGGACTAGAAGAAGAGGCAGGCCAACAAACTCCTGGCGCAGAACACTGGACATAGAGCTCCGTAAGACAAGGATGTCATGGGGAGAAGCAAAAGCCCGGGCCATGGACCGATCCAGATGGAGAGATGTGGTAAAGGCCCTATGATCCGACCGGAGTGAAGAGGACTAAGTAACTTTAACATAACAATGGCTTATGCTAATTCCAAGTATATCATAACTTGGCAAATATACAAGTAAAAAGCCAATGACCTACGCTCAGAGAGTACTTAGTGTTAGCGAGTGACACAACACATTTATAAAACTTATTTCCGTAAGCAACAACTAATACAACATTGTCTGTCCTACATTGTACTTTAATTCATTTGAAAGCGACATTCGAAGATTAACAAAAACAAACAATGACGAGAAGACACTCAGTAATTTATGTTGTGAAAAAATAACGTCTTATCGAAGCAAAACTAAAATGTCACCTCCTGTATTTAAGTGAAAAAGTATTCATCATTCAATGTATGAACGGATTCCCACTCGACAGTTTGTTAAAAGAGAAATAGAAAATCGGACAGGGAATACAGCGCTCACACATAAAAGCACCACACACTTCAAACATACGACACAATGCACAACACACAACTGAACAAGAAAATGAACTTAACTACTACATATATGAGTCAAACTTTCATCTGTCGAAACATCGAAAGACCATGTCCATGCTGTCAAAAAGTTGAAAGAGCTAGTTTCAGCCATAAACAAGCGGAATGACACAATATACCATATAGGTTTGCTTGAAATATCTATTTTTGGGGATTGGGATGGTTCTTTTCTTTTCAAACAGAAACGACGACAGCGCCTAGCCATCCACGCAAGAGTCAGACATAGAACGAACCATCCACATCCCCAAAGAATGGATATTTCAAGCAAGCCTATATACTCACTCCGCAATGAATGACACACTAATTATAAATGATAACTACACTGAGGTGATTTATAATTTATAATAATTATGCCGTTGAAACCGCATAATACATGTAAGCCGTTACAAATGCTTAAACGGACTAACATAAATATCTAATTTGTCACTTCATGTGCTCAGTAGGTGCAGCATATAAAAGTGCATAGTTATTTCCTACAACAAAGCGAACAACACATATCGTGTGGTGTTCAATTTGGTATTCGTTGTATTCGTTGTAGTGTGATTATGTCATTAATGGTTATTTGGAACAATCGTTCCGATTCTATATTAAGCTACCATTAACATTATTCTAGTCTCACTTTTAACGGGGTGAACATCAATATGATTTGCTGGATGTTTGTTTCAAAACGGTAACGGCGAGTCTGAAGTGACACATGCATTGTTTTATTTTATTTCGTTTTAACGCATATATGGCCACCCGTTTTTAACAATAACTAGTAGTGACTATTTCATCGACACAATTTATTCATAGAAAATATTTTCTTTCGGTCGAGTCTTCTACCGGGAGCCATCGTGGCCCATCGGGAGAAAATATGTGCAATTACACAACGCCGATGTGTTTTCCGCAGTGGGTTCCTGGTATAAGCAAACTCCATCGAAAGTCACTATTTTGTCTGGCATACAAAGTCTATATTTGGCTTTTATCTAATGCATCGTCTATATGATGCTTCATGAAATATGTATTTGTCATGTTCCTGGCTAGAATACAGAACTAATAGGTTCTCACGTGGAAACGCAATTGCGCGTAATTGTATGTTAACGCATTAATTTTACCAATGAGACAGAGGTAAAACACATTCATGTGCACGTCACTGGCTAACCACGAGCAAGTATGAACGCATTTTGATCTTGACCTGAGGGTATGGGTCAGGTTATATGATGTGACATGTGTATAAGGTACAATGTATAAGGTTGTATAATAAAATAATGGTAAACTTGCTAAAACGTGTGTACACTGTTACCGTTTTCCATCTTAACACGTGTCTTTATACATTTGAAAAGGTGTATTAATTAATTTACCATTAGTAGTTTAAACTACAGTATGGCTGCGAAATTGTTGAAATGACACGTTTGGAATCCTGCAATGATAATTCTCCCTGGAACCAGAAAGCTGTCGTTATGAATAAACTTATGTAGCATGAATATGTTACAGTCGGGTTAGTCCGAAATGTTTAATTTTTAATGTTACTCTAGGCAGCAATAATAAATAATGCATACATGTACTATTTAAGGACTTAGAAAATACCATAACGTATTTCGTATTAGTGAATCAGCCGTTTTAGTAACATTATATTTAATTGTATGCACATAGCGGTACCATCAACAACCAAGGAACATCAATTCTCACCTTATTTAAGAAATAAAAATCTGTTCGCGTATTTTGTCGGTGAATAAAACACGGGCAGGAGTTCGGATCCGTAAAATTTAAATCACGAGTATTTATTCTAAATACGATAATATCCCGTACTATTTAACTGCGCGCATTCCATTTTCACCCATTTGACATTTAACATAATTCCACGCTGAAATTGAGTGGCTTATTGGCTGGTACAATTACCTCCCTCGTTAATGAAAACGACCTTCACAATTTTCTGAAGGAAATAACACATTTTAAACATTGAAACAATTTTAATACAAATGTAACACGCATGAAATGAAAAATATCAATTGATTGATTATCAGAAGTTATAATGAAATTTGGTTTCGAGACTATATTGGAGTTTCTAAATATAGATGCCTATGTAGCTGTAAAACATAACTAATACATAACATAACACAACTGTATTTGGCATAATACAAATGTACATATCAGCTAAAAACGTCACTTTGCAATATAACAATGTTAAACATATATTTTACATGGGGCCAGTCAGAAAAATAAATTCCTAAAGTTACACTCCGACTTTTTAATTTATTTGAACATTTGGTTTCGATCGAACGAACTATCGATCATTTTGTAATTACGTGTACTTGATCAGTTGATTATTCATCGTGTTCGCTGCCTCTATCCTTCTTATATTTACATATGGGTTATGACAGCGAAAGGCATGGCCTATTGCTCATAGTGTAACTGATGTGTACCTAATAACTATTTTGGAGTCATGCGTCTATGAATTCAAAATCATATACATGTAATACATGAATTAAACAGAAATACAGATAAGTTAATGATTTCGTTGTTGAGTTTATGCATAAAATCCATATACTCTATGTTCCCAGCAAAAGTTACGTACCTGTTTATTCAGGTTTTACACCGCTTCTCAACAGTTTAAGCCAATTCACACATACACCAGTTACCCTAGACAAAATCAGAACAAATACTAATTTACCAGGGGAAAATCCACATTGTGGTCAAATGTTAATGGAAAGGTAGGACCTGCCTCGTCCGGACACACCCAGTTCGCTTATCACAGAACCGCAGCCGGGACTACAAGTACTGTCATGTACTGTGAAACGTATTGGCATTACAATGTTAGGTATAAGCATCCTACACACATCTATGTAGTCATACAGTCATACAGTAATGATGTACTCATTTTGTCCATGCGTAAATTATATCACCATAACCTGGTTTCAAGTAATAAATTGCTTTTAAAACATTTAAAAGTTTGGCTGGAATGGGAACATGCCTCATATTCTTCAGTTATACGTACGGATGTTTGGTTCTTTCCTGCATCTAGAAAAGGAGTTAATGAGTATAATTTTGGGTTTGTCGTGCCATTTACGACGATAGCTAAAACATTCAACGATTTCGAATTGGTAATTGTATGTGAAATGGTATGCATGCTAGTGCCAATTCTTAGCACACTTATTACTTTCTTAAATTGCAAATAGTTATAATTTTGAAAGGGGTACAAATTTGTTTTTATTAGCAATTGCTCGTTGGTATACAATATATCATACGTGTAAAAGGACTATGTGATTATAATAAGCTGTATGTCCTTTACGAAGCAAATACACCAGTAGTGTTTAAATTTAAATCGTATTCGTTAAGGTCGATTGTGGAACAGGTTCTGCAACACAATATCTTTCAACAGACTGTTATGTGATGGTACATGTATCTATTAGCAATACAGTAAGATGGACGCTGTTGGAGTCTTTAAGCGTCAAGTACGGGACGCAATAATGCCATACTTATGTATAAATTGCCTTTTAATTGACTCGGCAACATTCAGAAATATCGTACCGAAACAGACGCTCTATAAGTAGTCTTATAATTTAAACTACGGATATAAACAGTGGACAATACGTAAAAAAAAGACAGACAGCCAAAACTCCACAAGAACATGAACTCGTTGTTGCATGTGGAGAATTTACTTCAATTTGGCACGCTTCGTACTACAAATCATTGTTTTCCTGGCTTGTATAGGAGCATATAACGATGATATAATGGCGAATTTATATGCATCATCAAAACAAAATAACTTGCCCACGTAAATACTAGTCTTGTATGAAAACACAGTTTGATAGTGATATACGTTATATTTCAGACATGATGAATAACCTTTCATAAAGCAATACCAAGAGCAACTTGAAAACAACAGCGATCAGGGCCTCACACTACAACGACCAGCGCCTCTCTGTTCATGTATGGACGTACGACAGCGTTGAAGGCCTCTTAACAAATATACAGCTATACAACACAGACCATGCTCTCTCCACTCCCATTTTAAAATCTCACACTTGTCACTTACATGTACGTTGTCTCCACTCAGATATCTGCATCACTGCTTCATAATGATCACGGTCTCTCAACAATCTTATATGTGCAACAATCATGGCGTCACACAACAACATTCCACACGCATTCCATGCACTATAATTACCGTGACAACATGCATTTAGTGTAGCATTTCTCACAATGACGAGTATGGCTGCATTCACAATTACGCTAGATTTCGTTGTGAGCCACAATTATCAATTTAATCAACCGGGAGTGTATTTCATCTGGAAGATGTCAGAAGAATAAGCTGCCAAGTTTTAAGATCAAATCGGAAGCCTGATTGTAGTTTTTTAAACCGTTTGAGCGTGTTTAGTATCTTCTTTATCCCAAAATTGGTTTATAACAATCCCGAATAATGTGCAGGCTCTACAATTAATTAAATTACAATTATGTAACTTTCATTTAATAGGAATTGTATTGATAATATTTTTTTTAAGTTTGTAAACGTTAATAATGTCATAAACAAAAAGTAATTATAACAATGTTATTGTGAATGTGGTTTTATGAAACACGTACCAGTATATAACGTGGTTTGTGACGTCATTGTCAGCTTAAACGAGCAGCGAATAATCAGTAACAATTCAGATCGTTACATTTACGACCAGTATATTTACAAATGTTTCACACGCTATCTAAATATCAGGGGAAGATAAGTCCGTTCATGAACAGGATTCAAGGCCGTACCGCAGGTTATCCGTTCCCAATTGGGAATCGAGCATGTATCACGGGTTCCCATTCTAGCAATTGAGTTATTTGGAATGGTTTGTATTATATGTATTGTTTAAAGACAGCCTCTTCACCAACTATACAATTATACAATTGTTCTACATTGCATGTCACATTATTGGTCTGGATGAACAGCCATTAGATCATCAATTTAATTGAACGAACGAAGAGAGACAAACACTTATGTCGAATATATTGTTATTCCTGAGTTTCTAGACGTTTATAATTATTAGTGTGGTCAACGTACGGGTCATTACAATGTTTATGATTATGGTGGGGGGGGGGGAATAGTTGTCTTGCAATGTTCTTTTCTCTGTAACTGTACGGTACATGTACCACCGCATCATCAGCAATAATCAACAATAATCTAGTACCTCGAAATGTTCGGGTAATTGGGAAGAATTCGTCTTATCCATTAAAGCTTTTAGTGAGCGTTAATAAGTTAAAGAATCCAGCTAACACTTATTGATACCGGGTATTATCAAAACATCGCATGTCTGGAACAAGGTTATAAATAAGCTTACTTTTCTACTCAATCCTTGATTAGTGTAAATGAATATTTATTATTTATGTTTATGAAAATAAAGACATAATAACTTAACCCATTAGATGTTCAGAAGAAACATTTTAACGCTATTTTGCGTTTAAGTTTCATTACTATAATTATGTGGGCATGTAGTATTCAATTACAAATTATTTGAAAACAAATAACCGGAAGAACGATTAATCGGATAAAAACTGAATTTGCTCAATGTTATGACACGCAACACAATTATGTATTCTCTAACGGAATTATCAAGGTTTCAAGCGATCTAAATTAAGTCTTGTCCATGAGTTATTTACAAACAGTTTAAATCTTTGAAATGTCCGTGATATCATTTTGGTTAAAACGAAAGCGAACTTGTCCGAAACCGTGTTTCCCCAAAAGGTCGATTTAATCGAAATAAAACAATTAGTTTTTCTCTGGTTTAAATATATATTCATAGGAAGTCGTATGTTATAGAAAATTTAAAATCAAGAATTGCTCGGAAGAAATCTAACACTTTTACCCACTGATTACTCGGTTTTCCCTTTCGCACTATTTTGAACGTTTATAAATACATGTAATTTAAATTTCAGTTAATATTAGATACAAATACCTATAAAAATACAAAAATACCATTGTCACACTGTCAGACGTAAACACACAGATGAAACGTGCTGAATAACTTAGCATTGTTCATATTAATATTTAATTTCATTTAGTTTGTTGAACCAATTATCCCAGGAGTAACAGCTATATACTTATTTGTTGACTTCGTTCTCGATTATGTCAAGCAGTATGGTATTATTAGATTTCCTTCTGCTAATTCACAACAAATGACCTACTTTAAACACGTCCCTATTGTGTTGCGGTTAGTCTTTTAGAATTCATGAAATCTGCGCGATGTCGTGAATTCTAATTAGGTTTCCGATATATATCATAATTTTTTTCGCAAGTTTATAATCAAACGCAGGAAAAACAAGATATTGTATTTACCATTCACTGTGTTGTATGAAATATATATGTGAACGCAAATATGAATTGATGCTTCTGTGTACATGTAATTCTCATGACAATAAACTAAATAAAATTATTGTGATATGTATGTGCTACGTGTACGTGAGAAAATATGTGATATATAGAATCATAGTATAAACTGAAGTGGATTAATGTCACATGTCCTTTTTAGTTTTTACAACAAAGAAACAATCAACAACTGTCGGAATAGTGTAGGTCAATATATGTATTTTTTGCAGTAAATCGATCAAATTGTTAATAAGTGAAGCGGTTTGATCATATCAGTCTTAAAGCCTTTATGCAAGTAATTAGGCGGTCATAATGATGACGTATATTACTGTAATCTAACTAATGTTCGTCGTCATGGATGGGTTATATCAAAGTGTTTTTGTAATGTTCCTCTGGTAACGTGAATGATAGTTGTAACGTACTACCGTACAAGTATACATAATTAGTTGTAACTTTAATTATATCATCGTTACATATAAACTGCACATGTATGTCTATTATGCCTACATTCTTGAAACTTACGCTTGTTCCTTGATGGACAAGTATATAAAATGCTACCTTACTATTAGGTATCCTTCACTTGATATCGGTCATGTTAAGTGCTTAAATGTTCCGGCCACATGCAGTTGGTATTGGGCATGATACAAGTACTAGTTTATGTTCTGCTATAGCCCTTACTTACTACAATTGTAACATTTGAAGAGTATGCGTGAACCGGTGGATGAATAGTACAGGAATAATTTGGCCAACAAACTGTAGATAACAAACTTATCAATCAAAAAAGAAACAGCACTATAATAGCTTACCGAACACCTGAGACGATTTCTGGATTGTCTTTAAATATGATGTGTTTTATCAATACAGGTCTGGTTATGCATTTATTTTATAACATGTTTATGATTGGGCAGAACATAAAATCAAGTTCTGGGCATTCGTTGCCGTAATTGACAACATGTACTGTGCGAGTAATGTCTATACCATTTGATAGTCGTTGTTCTGCACGTATATTTACATCATTAAATGAAACACAAAATAATGCTCATCAGACAATAAGCGATATGTGTACATACAATATAAGTGTCATTTTTGTACCACGTTACCTACAGTAAATATAATGATTTCGAGGCATGAGAGCTCGCGATGTTCAATACCTAATGCATACCATAAATACTCTAGTGTATATCAAGCAGACAGACCAAGCTATTGACATTATGAAATTCATGACATTAGGCATAGTACATGTATCCAATTCAGTTATGCTTTTTGTCTGAGCATCAATGATTAAAGTACATAGTTTATGAGAGGTTTATCTTATATTATTGAGGTATTTGACGTGTTGGAAAGTGGTATTGCAAATAAACATAGGAACACAAACGCAATAATAGTCTAAACACATGATGTAAGGGGCCATCAGATGTATTGCACATTTGCATGTTACAGAAAACTATATCCGATGATAGGCTTTCGTCCAATGCAATCTAACGAGTAATGCAATGAATAGATGCTATTTGTGTTTGAAATATTGCAGTTTTCCACCTCAGCCGTTATATCAGTACAGTTTTAGTCCCCCCTTTATGCAAGCAACGTATATATGCGCATAAATTGAATGATATTCCATCTACCTTATCATTTCTCAAAGTGGCATTTAATCATATACTGAGTAGTAATTATTCATGAACAATATCAATATTTCATGGTACCGCTGTTAAACTGTCACAAACTATTTAAGAATGTACCGATTAGTGTAGAATTTATCAAATCAACCATGAAATGATACCCGTGTACTGTTAGTAATAATACATAGGAGACAAATACTATACTGTAAACACATTGATTATGCATTGCTTTTATATTGCAGAAATTGAAATCAAATAATATTAACGCTGTATAATTGTTTTCTTGATTAAATTTCGGCTTGTCAATTATCTTACTGACATCTTGATGAAAATAGTGTATAAACTGTCTAAGGCGTCTAGACTATTGTTTGTAAAATTGATGCACCATGTTGACTTCTCCATGAAGACTTTCACTTACTTTAGGCCGTCAAATTTAAAACTTATAATTGATTTTTTTTAAAAACTAGACTCTTGTCAAATCTTCAAACTAATTTTAAGTTTTAAGTAAATGTACCATACACATTGTGATAAATAAATACATACGTATATTCAAAATGTGCATACACATCCGCAAAATCAGTTAAACATATTTATAACAAATCGGACGGGATTGCAGCACTTTACTGAAACAGCCAAACATGGAAGTTACACATTTAAATTTATTTTGAAATAAGACATTGGTAAGAGAAATTGCAGTGCTTATGTACACGATATTATGTAAACGATTGATTGTCATGAATTCTCGAGTTATAACTGTATTAATGTATTCCAAATGACACGAAAGGTTTCGTCATTTATTTGGTAGTTTACTCAAGTCCCCTCATTCTTAATAGTTAAACATACATAGTTGATAATATTGCACTAAGTTAAAAGCTAATGAATAATCGCATGCGCTGTCGTTGAGCTACAAATAAATAGTGATCAAATAGATATTCTGATTAGTGACACCTTTCCCGCTGAAACATTACAGGGCACGTAGATTGTTATTGATCATAAGTATAATAGTTAAAACATAACAAGTGCTTTGCTGTAAATCATGATTAGGGTTAAGTTATGTGATCTACAATCAATACACACACACACACTAGTCCTACTGGATTGTTTTATTGATACAGCATCCATTGCGACTTATTTATATGTTCGGCATTTGCGACATTTTTATTCAACGGCTATGAAGTTTAATAATAGCAAAAAGGTATGATGACCTAAGGTGCAAAACAATGGGAATGGTGTACGTGTAATAGGACATAATCAAGGCAATCATCTAAACGTTTCTATCTTGAGCTTAATGTATTATTTATTTTTTGAGTTCACAACAATATGCCACAAAAAATTAAGACGTTATCATTCAGACGATACTATTACGTGTAGTAAATATAAACATAGACGCTTGAAAACAACGATAATCTTACTCAAGTGTATATCCCAAAAGACGAACTAGTTCAAACTGATGTATGATTACAATGCATAATTAACAGCAATGAAGCTTAGTGTTAGTACTTCACGTCACATAAATATTATATATGTATTGGAAACGTTGAGCTGGCACACATAATTGGTCGTATATATGCGACATGCAAGGCGATATGTACAAATAAATAAATTTAGAAAACAATTACTAGTAACAACACTTAAAGTACCCTTTCCTTATTCCGTTTTGGAGTTCACCAAAAATAAATACGTAGCAAAATAATTAGTCCATGTTTTATTTGCCCATGAATACGAGCTAATTTAGATTTGTCTCAGTCTGGTATTTGCTAACACATGATAATGGAAGTAATACGGGTATTGGTAAGGTTTATCCATTGTATTAAGTAAGTTCGCTGCATGACGATACCAAATAATTTATCATTATTCTAGGAACACAATATGTTGTGAGGCAAATGTGTTCAGAGTGAACAAGCGGCAGGAATAAAATCACTAATTTAAAATGTCACGCCATTGATTTTGTGTGAAACCAACACTATATAACATTCATGTTAAAGTCACCGAAACTGGGATATTTTGTGTCAAAAACTTTTATTGGGCATTCTATTTCGGAATGCACCCTTATAATTAACATGCCACTAGTGAATTTCACTAGTTCTATATTAGAAATCAATATACTGTGTAAAAGGCATGCGTGCTTAGACTGAATGACATGTCGAAACAATAAGGGACATCCACTCTACCACGACCTTCAGTTGACGGAAGTCGATGATGATACCTACCAGCACAGCATTATGTTCTTATAAGCCACGAATATTACAGGTTCAGGAAAGGTACATAACTATTTATTTAAATCCGATGTAGGTTGTTTGGTTGATTAGTCTAAATTATTACCATGATATGCGTTTTTCATTAGACATTGTACTTGTGTCACCGAGGGAATGAATGCTTGGATTTTCAATTATTTATTTTTGAACAGCGTCTGCAACACATACCTCTTAGTCTACATGGGGCACGTTTGTAATAATATGGAAACCGACAATGTATAGATATAGTTGACATTTACAAAATACGTAATAAGTTTACATATAAAGGAAATGTATGTACAATGTGTCTCCAATACTTGTCCGCTTTTGAAGACATATAATTCCGTAGTACCTTGCTTTACATATCTGATCGATTTTTAAGATCAAAGGGCATTCAAATCAATGTTGGAATTACGAACCAATTATCCAAAAACAATGTATACGAAACTTGAGGAAAGCCTTTTAAGTAGCTACCCCAAGTTCGACAAAACGAGCGTTTGGCGTCATTTGACGATCTTAATGACGTTTGTATAACTTGGGATCACTAAATACGGTCAATTCACGATATTTAGCTGGGTACGACAGTGCAATTGCAAGATAATAAAGCTAAGCGTATGTCGATACGCCTACATGTAGATATAAAATAATTATGCATACAAACACGACTAGTCAATTTCACCTATAGGCTTATTAGTGCCAGGTATTTGATAATTATGTGCGTTCTCAAACAAAGTGAGACTGAAACGGTTTTATAACCACATGACTTTGGGGACGTACTGAATTATGCTTACTTTCTGACCATTATGATCATAGTTCGCAAGCGTCAAGTATCGTAAAAAGCAGATATTTAAAATATATTAAATCATTTTTCTCTTGATTCAAATTATTATATCATCGTTTGTTCTTCATTCCCCGTTAATAGTTAAATAATGTAACACTAATAATATTATATCAGGTACAATCTCGTGAATGATATCATGAGCAGTTGTTTAACTATCGACAAATGGAGATCAAATAGATGAATGTGCTGATAAGTGACACCCTCCGTCTGTGAAACATTATAGGGAACATATATTTTATTATTGATTCTAACATACCCTAGTCAAATCAAGTGCTATGCTATATATCATGATTATTTTAATACGTCAATATTGAAATCAATACCATTTGCATTACTGTATTGTTTTATAGCTAAATTATTATGACAGTAAATGTGAGTTATTGTACTAAGTTAAACTTCTATTTGAGACAATAAATAGAGTCTTCAAGTGCACACATATGAATAGTAATAACGTATGTGTGATTTGTGTAAATATTGCACAGACGGTTTGTTCCAAACATTATGATTTGTATACGGAGTATTTGAAATAGTTACATGCATGTGCTTCGATAAATTATGTTATCGTTTTTGTTTAACATTTAAAATACAAGAACATTTGCTTAATTTTTGAATTCACATTAATATGTATAAATAAAAGGTTGTCCTTAATGAAAATCTAGCCACCAATCTAGAATATATTTAAACCATTACAGTGAAAGGAATGTCAACATTACGTTACCAAGGAGTGTTATAGCGGATGTCTTTCTATATCAACTCCATTTTATCAATTGATTTAACAACTGTTCATTTTAGCATGATGTTCTAAATCAGAGACTTAATTGACTAACGTCGGGTTACAAAGATAAAGGGAAACAAACAAGTTACAGTTTTATTTACGATCTGTTTGGAAAGAGGCAAAGCGAATCTAGAAAATAAGTTAAATACTGTATATAGAAAACAAATTAGTTCGGGCTTTAATCACACTTAATTATTAACTGCATCAAAAATGTTGCCTCGTGGTATCTGCAGTTACATGCTCACAAACAACAATACGATTAAAAGTTCTGAAGTTGCGCAACTTTACAGTAAATTCAAATGTTCCGTTATATCAATGTATATTTGAACATAGAGTACTATGACTATCAAAGCCAAAAGCGTATGTATCGTTCAATGATACATCCGGTGAAAATAGTATCTTGTCGGTTCTTGACATTCATTTCGTTCAGTGGTTCCTTCTTTGACAATTTTGGTGTTTTAACTGCAATCTACGTATTTGTAACATCATAGCGTAATGATATGTGTATGGCATTACTTATAATTTTGCTACACCAGCGTTTGATATCAATAAAGCAATGCTAACACACGCTAGTTACAAGATTTCAATATGTATTTGTTTTCTATTTGACTGTTCCTTGTCATTTTATCGATACAGACTGATTGAGACCGACATTTTGGATACCATCACACGTAAACAAAATGAGCTTAACCAAGTTAACCTTAACAGTTATTCTACTGGACATATACCCGAGACAAATGACAAGTATACGTTCGACATTGATACGCAGGTGGTCTTGTCTTTTTACAATTAAAATTGTGTGTAATTTATAATATGTTTTATATAACTTAATAAATGATCGCTACGACCACCTGTAACTGGAACATATGAACTAATGAAGTAAGATGTTTATCTTGGTTTAACGTATCTGTTCGAATATTTTCAGTTATATACGGTGGTCGACTTACCCACCTTGTTCTACTGGACTGTGCCCTAACCAGTACTTAGTTACTCTTCCACGAAGAACCTACAATTTCGTCACACGTGTAGGAATATCGACATTGTCATCATATTTCAATGACCTGATGCGACCTGGAATTGGATCAGGGACACCATATTACAAATGCAGCGAACTTACATATATTACTACTGTACTACATCCGCCATTTATCAAACATGTTTTCTTGAAGCAGTAGAGGATGACAAGCCTAGTACAAGCCTACCAAATTAATAAGTCTAGATTTAATAATTTAATACATTATCAAACTGTATGTGACTGTAACGGTCTTAAACTTATAAGAATGGGGGATGTACTGAATATTTAATTACAATATACCTCCGTTAACTCACCAGTAGCAATACGCTTCGTGACTATTACTCATCAAATAGAATAATAAAGCTGTTCAATAAGGCATGGAACACAAACGAATGAAAAATACATTGTAAGATGAATAAGCAAGTACAAATTGAACACAACACGATATGTGCCGTTAGTCTTGTTATAGGAAATGAGTATGTACTTTAAGTTGCAGCCTACGGATTTGGTATACGTTGTAGTGTGTGCATGTCATTAATGATAATCTGAAATAATTGTTCAGGTTATATATAAGGCCACCATTTACATTGTTCAATGTGATACATTATACGGCACTATATCGAATAATCGAACAGTCGTACACCACGGCCCCGGCTACAGTGTTGACATTACTAAGTTACGTATAGGCAACTTACAAACAGCCATATTGACGCACGCATGAGGAATATTCTTAAATTTGTTAATGCTCAATATATCTCACCAGTACGTGGTTTGAAGTAATTTTAAATGCTTTTAAAACATTTACAAGTTTGGCTGTCATGGGAACATGCCTCATATTCCTCAATTATACTTGCGGGTGCTTGCTTCTTACTTGCATTTAAAAAAGGAGTTAATGAGTGTAATGTTGGTTTTGTCGTGGCATTTACTACGATAGCTAAAGCACTTAACGACTTTGAATTTGTCGTACATAGTTGTATGTGAACCGGTATGCATGGTAGTGCCAATTATAAGCGAAATCACTACTTGCAATTATATAAGTTATAATTTTGACAGCGGTACAAATTTGTTTTTATTAGCTGTGCTCGTTTGATATAAGTGTATGTTTTTTACGAAACCTGATAATACCAAAGTAGTGTTTAAATTTAGTCTTATCTTTCAGGTCGATTGTGAAATGTACGACACCGACCAGTGCCTCTCTGTATCTGTACGGGCGTACAACACCGACCAGCGCCTCTATGTAATGTATGGACGTCAGACACCGACAAGAGCCTCTCAGTACATGTACGGGCGTACGACACTGACCAGCGCCTCTCTGTGTGTGTATGGGCGTACGACAGCCTCCAGCGCATCTCTGGTCGCGTACAGGCTAACGACAACACCCAACACCTCTCAACATATATACAGCCATACAAAATCGATCAGGGTCTCTCTACATCCATTTAAATATCTTACATTCATCAAAGGCGTTGTCTCCACACAGACATCTCTGCTTCATACTGATCACGGCATATCATCATTCGCACACCGATTGTGTTGTCACACAACTGCATTCCACACAGATTCCTTACACTATAATTTACTAAACAACATGCATTTATTGTAGTAGTTCTCCCAATGACGATTATGGCTGCTCAATTACCCTAGATTTCGTCGTGAGCCACAATTATCAATTTAATCAACCAGGAATGTATTTCATCTGGAAGATGTCAGAAGAATAGGCTACCGAGTTTTAAGCTCAAATCGGCAGCCTGATATAACCTGATTGTAGTTTTTAAACCACTAGATCGTGTTTAGTATGCGCTTTGTCTTTAAATCGGTTTAAGATAATCCTCAACAATGTGCAGGATCTACAATTAAATAAATTAGAATGTTTCTTTCGTGCTATAGAAATTGTATTGCTCATGAAATGTGTATGATTGTAAACGTTAACTATGAACACATTGTTAATTAAAATGTTGTAAACAAAACGTAATTGTAACAATGACGTATACTTGATGTAATAATGATGTTTTATGTACAACGTTAATGTGAATGTGGTTTAATGAAACATGCATGGTGCTATCACGTGGTTTGTGACGTCATTGTCAGCTAAAACGAGCTGCAAATAATCCGTTAAAATTTAGATAATTACTTTTACTACTATTATATTATGTTCCATAGTGTTTAAAGCATTTACAAATGTTTCAAACGCCACCTAAATGTCCGGGATAGATATCTCCTTTCCCGAACATGTTTCTGATTTATCAATGCACTTCCGAAAATATTAAAGTTACGTTCAACTTTAATTTCTTTATAATTCTTTAACAACTTCAAGTAGGTGACGGGTATCGTTTGTAATAGTTCATTAACTGAATCATTATTAGTATTGCAGCTCCATTTACTACACTTCCTTATTTATATATCAAAACGAATTAAAATTGGATCGTACGTTTACGATTTCCGTAAGAACCTTGATAAAATAGTACCCTGAATTCGAACATAGATCACTTGTTGCCATTCTAGCAACAGTCTCTTCACAATCGAAACAATTGATCTACAATGCATGTTGCATCATGGTATTAGATCAACAATTTAATTGAACACTGCGAGAGTCCAACAATTATGTCGAATGTTTGCTATTCATTTTTTCTAGAAGTTTATAATAGTATGGTCAACGTACGGGTCATTATACTGTTTTGATTAATGGGGGTAAACAGGTATCTTGAAATGTTTATTTTCCATTAATGAGTTCATCCAATAAATGCCCTGTAAATACTCGGGTACCAATAAAACAACAGCAATAATCAATTGACTTTTGTTTTCTCAAAATTTTAGTTTCACTGGAAATAAAGGATAGTTCAAAATTGGATAGGGAATGCAGCACTGAACTGCAACCGTCGAGCACAGAAAAAATAAAAACAACGTAGACAACAATGACATGGCACAATGTCCAACACACAACTGAACGAGAAAATGAACTGCTGAAAGTCCAAGTTTCTACTATAAAACACTAATAATACGTTTTTAATCCATTAAAGCATTTAGATAGCGTTGATAGCAAGTTGACGTAACCACCTAACATACCGGGTAGTACATGTATCAAACATCACATATTAGTGAGTTATACTCTCAACCATTTGAAATCGAAGACCACAATCGGTAACGATTTGTTTTCTCTCGAACTTTAGATATTCATCTTTAACTTACACTTACCTTCATGTGACTTTTTTAAATTGCCAAGCATGATAAAATAATAATCCATAATTGCATTTACAGAAGAAACATTTTAAGTGAACACTTTTGTTGGCCTTTTAGTATAAATAAATGCGTAGTTATTATTTACAAATTATATGAATACAAATAACCGAAAAAACGACTTTGCCACTTGTTATGACACGCCAAACATTTCTGTATTCTCGAACGGAATTATAAAGGTTTCTAGCGATTTAAATTGTATCTTGTCCAATAGTAATTTACAAATATTTAAATGTTTGAAATACCAGTAATATCATTTTGACTTCTGTGTATAACGACAACGAATTTGTCCGAACCCGTGTTCTTCCAAAAGGCCGATTACACCGAAATAATACAATTGTTTTTTTTCTTGTTAAAATGCCTTCTCATAGGAATTACGCATGTCATGGATTGCAATCAAAGACAGTACATGTTAGATAGTTTTACATTTCGTATTCTCGTGACAATAAACTAAATAAATGTATATTCTAATAAAATATGATATATTTGGGCTACGTGGACGTGAGAAAACAGATGATTTATACAAACGTAGATATAAACTGAAGTGGATAAATGGTACATGTCCTTTTAGTTTTTACAAAAAAACAAGCAGCAACCGTCAGAATAGTGTGGGTCGAAACATGTGGCTTTCGTAAGTTTCCGGGATCAGAGAACAATTCTAGTGAGAAATTAAATTTCCAGCTATGAAAACATGTACACTTACGCCAATTGTGCAAAGGTACCGATACATTGCTATACATTAAATGAAACACGTATACAGGCGATCGACATAAGGTATATCGTGTCATACCGTCAACAAGGGTATGCCCACTGTTTGGAAGATGGAATATCAATGTGTCCCTTTTGCGGCTTAAGCTGGGTCGTTCGTTTTTGTTGTTGCTGTGGCTGGGGTATGAGGCCTGCTTATGGCTGAAATTAGGTATTTTAGTTTTTTGACAGCTTGACTTGGTCTATCGATGTTTTTGATCGATGAAACTTGGGCTTTCAGTTCTTAAGTTTATTTTCTCGTTCAGGTGTTTCGCATTGTGCCGTGTGGTTGTAGTGTGTGATGTTATACGTGTCCTGTGCTCGGCTGATTAAGTTGAGAGCATTCACTAATCGATTTAATACTTCCCTTTTAACAAACTGTCAACTTGGAGTGTATCCCAGATCAATCTGTACTAATGATGTTTTCACTCTAAATCGGGAGGTGACTTTTTAGTGTTTGTATTTGTTTCTGTAAGACGCTTATTTTATTCACAATACTTAATTACTGACACAGACGGTCTCCTTGTCCCTGTTTATATTAGGTTTGAATAGATCTAGTGTATTGTTGTACATGCATATGTATTTGACAAATGCTAATAGTCAGAGTGCATGTCTTCAATCCGTATTGTACAACATTCTTCATGTACAAACTTACTGCTGTCTATTGATGATTCCTGGAATATATGTTGTCATGTTCCTGGCTAGAATAACTAACAGGTTACCACTTAAATACACAATTTCGTATAAGGGTATGTCAACACATTTATTGTACCAATGAAACAATAGAAGACGACATTCATGTGCACGTCACTGATTATCCACGATTTAGTATTAACACATTTCGATCTCGGCTAAAATGAGTGTAGTCTTTTACTGTTTCCATTTTTACGCGTGTGTTTATGCTGATGTTATAGTTACATGTATCTTGCATTATATTGTATACCTATTATGTAACACATACATTGTATTCTGATTGGCTTAGATGGCCTGCACGAGAGGTCTATATATTTTAATACACACCTCCCAAAACCGAGGCTGGGGTGAATATAACTTTTTTATAACGTCACGTCATTTCCGCCGACATAACGTTCCAAACAACGTAACGTCATTTCCCATATTATTTGGGATACAGCTGCTCATACATATTTATAGGCTCTAACCTTGCCATTATTGATAAATGTCGTTAATAAATACGTGAATACTCTAAAAGTAGTCAATAGGTTTTATCTCCTTGACTTATGACATGGTATACAATATAACAGTTGTCGACTTATGTTTTGATGAATATGATGTTTAGTTGACCTTCAAAAAGTGATATTGACCTCTGACTTAAGGTCAACAGAACATCATATTCACCTCAACATAAGTCAATAACAGTATAATTTGACCAATATTCTACATTAATTGTATGCACACTAACAGTGGTACTGCCAACATCCAAGGAACATTAATTCTCACCTTATTAATCAATCATGCATTACAAGCAGGTCACTCATTCTCGCCAGTATGTCATTGAAATGTCGTAAAAAAATATCAACTTTCTAGCAACTCTGAATTATTGATGACAAATCAATTCTGACATATCGAACAATATCATGATATAAAAGATAAGATTTATCATTCAAGAATTTTACAAACTAAAATTCAGTGACTTGAATACAACATTGGACATACTATTTTATTATAATTCTTATACCTTATTCATGAATGTATAACACTTGTATAATGGTAATAAATGTCTAACAGTGCCTAACAACCGGTACAAAAAATGGATGAATATAATGCCATCTATAGTTGCAATTTCGTCGCGACCGCAGATATAGTGAAAGGTATTGCCATAACAATGTTACGTATAAATATCTAACAAAATTCTATAAAGTCATGATGATGCACGCGGGAAGAATATTCTCAAGTTTGTTAATACGTAGATGATCTCACCAGGAAGTGGTTTCAGATAATAAAATGCTTTTAAAACATTTTAACGTTTGGCTGTAATGGGAACATGTCTCATATTCCTCAATAATGCGTGCCAATGCTTGCATCTTTCCTGCATTTAGAAAAGGAGTTAATGAGTGCAATTTAAGTTTTGTCGTGACATTTACGACGATAGCTAAAACACTTAACGACTTCGAATTGGTAATACCTAATTGTATGTGAACTGGTATGCATGCTAGTGCCAATTCTTAGCAAAAGCATTACTTTCTTAAATTGCAAATAGATATAATTTTGAAAGCGGTACAAATTTGCTTTAGTTAGCTGTGCTCGTTTGAAATACGTGTAAAATGACTATGCTATTATAATAGGTTTTAGTTATTTGCGAAACCTGCTAATACCCACGTAGTGTTTGAATTTAGTCTTATCCATTTAGGTCGATA
Source organism: Spisula solida (assembly GCA_947247005.1). Classification (NCBI taxonomy): domain Eukaryota; kingdom Metazoa; phylum Mollusca; class Bivalvia; order Venerida; family Mactridae; genus Spisula; species Spisula solida. The sequence continues at coordinate 374,009 of OX365951.1, forward strand.
GTGAAACAGGTTCTGATACAAGACTCCTTACAAACTTTAAGCGTCAGGTAAAGGAAACGATGATGCCATATTAGTTGCCTTTAAAATGACGCGGCAACATAGCCATTCTCAAGACGGACTCTTTATTAGTAGTATCGGATGACGTCATTTCGTAGTTGCGTTTGAGAATTGTCTGTGCCTTTTTCTTATGAAATCATCTATTTGTAGTGTTGGGCATTGTGCCGTGTAAGTATGGTATGTGATGTTTTAATGTTTTCTATCATTGGCTGTTTCAGTTGAGTATAGCCTCCCTTGTCGGATTATCTTCTTATAATTTAAACTACTGATATAAACAGTGGACAATACGTACATAAAAGCCAGACAGCCAAAATACCGCAAATAGATTATGAAATATTTGTTGTATGTGAAAAATTCACTTTAATTTGGCACGCTTCGTACAACACGTAATCGTTTTCTTGGCTTGTATACATGTACGAACCCGTAACAACGATATATTGCCGAGTTTACACGCATTTACACGTTAATACTAGCCTATTATAGAAACACAATTTGATAGTGTTAAACGTTATATTTCCGATAAGATTGAAAATCGTTCATAAAGCAGTGTCCAGAAAAAAATCGGAAGCACAACAGCTACATTGTATCAGGGCCTCACAATACACCAACTTACGCCGCTCAACATATAATTATACAGTCAGACAGGGCCTCTCTGCACCCACTCATTTGAAAATATTACACTCATCTGAATTTTTAATTGGGTCTGTTTGTTATAAAAGACTAATCGATTGTGGCAATCAAATATCGGACTATATCATGATTTTTTTATTCAATTTAAACATATATTAGTACAAAAAGATTACATAGCTACATCAATAATATAAAACGTCATATGTATGCATTGTAACCAACACTAATAATATATATACATAATCTCCTTATACTATTTATCACCACTTTACAATTATGGTTGTTTGTCGAATAAAATAAATTATGTATTATTGCCGAAGTTGGATGTTAATACTTCAACACAAATAAATTAACAAAAATAAAACAATACAAAATCAACCGTGACCTCTGGTTCTAATTGTATAACACTGTATTTGTTAACAAAAATATCCATTTTGTCATTTTTTAAGGCTATTTCCCGTTCAATAGTTATTCTTGTTTTAAGGTAGTTTAAGAAGAGTTCAAAACATAATATCCCTAGTTTTTGTTTTCGTATATAAAATATAATACTTATTAATATGATGATATAATTAATCAAGTTATAGTGTACATGTTTTTTCGTAATACCAAAACTTACTATCGTATAATCAAACATAATATCAATATATTTTCCCCTTAAGTATCGGGATAACCTATTCCACATATTCTGCGAGTGACAGCATGACCAAAACAAGTGTTCTATACTTTCCTCATAACTATTACAGAAATAACACATACTTGATTCTACTATATGACATTTTAATAGAAGTTTATTTGTAGCAACTACGCGTTTTAAGTATTTGTACTGGAAATCACGCAGTTTGGTATCTATAGTTGCGCTGAAAGTATTTCTGTAAACAAGTTTCCATATAATATCATTGCTATTTAATTCGTATTTCCATTTAGTTTCCGATTTAACATTTCGTTCACCAATATTTGATATTTGAAACTTATAGTATTGTTTACACGGTTTTTGTACTTTTGATGTTATTTCCAGAAGCGTTGCTGGTCTGTTGCGTGTTAATGTTTCCATGTTTATTATGTTTTTGTGCGTTGCTGGTATATTCGCAAAAAGCTGGTGAAATTTTAAGAACTCGATTGCTGGAATGTTTTAGGTAAATGCGAACTGTTGAAATGTATAGAACTTATTTATGCGAAAGTCATATAAATGTTCCAGGTATTTTACTCCATTGTCATGCCAAGTTTTCCAAAATATTGGTACGTTATTTACTTGTACTCGTATATGTCTATTATTCCAGAGTATGTGATTTAGTTTATCTTCAAAACTGTCTTTTACTGTATACATTGTACCAACTTGTGAGAATGTCTTCTAAAAATGAATTTTTCATACATAGTTTACGTATTTCAATTTGTGAGAGTTCCCCTTCGAATATTAAATTACCACCATATGGTTTGAGTATTGACTTGTAAATATGTTTCCATTGTTCGGTATTTTCTTCATCTATAATACGTTTAACCCATGAGGCTTTTATTGAGTATAGAAATTTTCGAATGTCTGTTACATGTAGTTTCAAACCTCCTATATCATAATTCTGTACCTATTCTATTCGTTTAATCTTTTCGGGTTTTCCATCCCATAGGAAGGAGAATATGTTTTTAGTTATTGAGTCTAATATGTTATCCGAGGGAGAAGGTAATACACAAAAGGCGTACACTAGCTTTGGTAAGGCAAGGGTTTTTATAACAGTGACTTTTCCCATCATTGTTAGTTTTCTGTGTTGCCATTGTTTTAAACAATTATTAAAATCCTCTATTTTTGCATCAAAATTATTTTTAAAGTTGAGATTGTTATCGTTGTAGAAATTAATACCTAGGTTTTTTGCAGATTCTGAGTTTCATTTGAACTTCTTATTCTTGCAGTATGTTTGATGTTTTTAAGGAGCTTGCCCTCAAAATGACCGATTTGGTATTATTCAGGTTTAGGCCAGATATGACTCCAAACTGGCTACTAACATATACGAGCCTTTCAAAAGAGTCTTTTGAACCGTCATTAAAATATGTTGCGTCATCCGCGAATAAGGTTTGTTTTACTTCATTGTCGTGCATCGTGATACCTTTTATTGAATTATCACACGCTATATAATGTGATAAAACTTCCATGCATATTATAAACAACGAGGAAGACAAGGGACATCCTTGTCTAACCCCATTTAGTATTGTAAAACTTTCAGACATATATCCATTGTTAAGTATCACGCTACTTATATTGTTATAGAACAACTTAACCAAACAAATCAAACCGTTTCCAAAATTGACTATATCATGACAGGGAGGACGAGATCGACCAGTAATGATTATTACAAACTGTAATTTAGTGACTTGAATACCATATGACATATTTTATTCTTATTAGTATACCTCATTTATGAATATATCACGCTTGCACAATTGTAGCAAATATTCAACAGTGCCTAACAAGTGGTAGAAAAAAATGGATGCACGTTATAAAGGTAATCTATACTTGTTATTTCGTCGCGACCGCGGCTACAGTGAACAGTATTGACATACATGTAACAATGTTACGTATAAACATCTTACAAACATCTAAACAGTCATAATGGTGAATGCCGGTAGAATATTCTTATGTTTCTTAATGAGTACATAGTCTCACCAGCACGCGGTTTCAAGTAATAAAATGCTTTTAAAACATTTAAAACTTTGGCTGGAATTGAAACATGACTAGTATTTTTCAATTTTACTTGCGGAAACTTGTTTATTGACTGCATTTAGAAAAGGAGTTAATGAGTGTAATTGTGGTTTTATAGTGACATTTACGATGGTTGCTAAAACACCTAACGACTACGAATTGGTAATACATAATTGTATGTGAGCTGGTGTGCATGCTAGTGCCAATTCTTAACCAAATCACAACTTTCTTAAACAGCCAATAGGTACAAACAATATTTTGAAAAGTAAATAAAAACTTGGTTGTTGCATTGCTCGTTTGATTTACGTGTACATGTAACATATGTGTAAACTTTATGTTCTTTACGAAACCTGCTAATACCCCAGTAGAGTTTACATTTAGTTGTATCCATTTAGAACTAGGTTCTGCAACATAATAATTTATCTATGAACAGTAATATTATCTGGTAGAAAATAATGGTATCTTTTAAACTTTAAGCGTCAAGTAAAGGAAACGATGATGTCATATTTATAAATAAGTTGCCTTTTGAATGACGCGGCAACATAGCGAACTCCAGACCCCCGTACTCAAGACAGACGCACTATTACATGTAGTAGTTTGGGATGTCGTGATTTTGTAGTTGCGTTTGGACATTGTCTGTGCATTTTTGTTATCAAGTCGTATATTTGTAGTGTTGGGCATTGTGCCGTGTAATTGTGGTGTGTGATGTATATATGTTTCAAACGCAAGGCTGTTTAAGTTGAGTGCTGCCTCTCCTATCCGATTATCGTTTATCTTCTTTTATGTTTAACAGTGGACAATACATGTACGTGTATAAAAGACAGACAATACAAATACCACAAATAGAACATGAAGTCGGTGTTGCATGTTGAGAGTTCATTTAAACTTGGCACGCTTCGTAATACAAATCATCGTTTTCTTGGCATGTATAGGAGCATGTAACGATGATATAATGCCAAGTTTACCTGACGTTAATACTAGCCTTGTATAGAAACACAGTTTGATGCTATACGTTATAGTTCAGACAAGGTGAATAACTTTTTATAAAGCAATGCCAAGAGCATCTGTAAAACAACAGCAATCAGGGCCTCACATACCGACCAGCGTCTCTATGTACGTGTCTGGGTGTACGACAGCGCCAAAGGCCTCTCAATATATATACGGTCATACAACACCCACCACGGCCTCTCGGTACATGCATTTGCACGTCTCACACTCATCACAGGCGTTGTATCCACACAGTCATCACTGACTGATAATGATCACGCTCTCTCACAATTCGCACACCGTTCATGGCGTCACACAACAACATTCCACACAGATTCCTTACACTATAATTACCAAGACAATATGCATTTAGTGTAGTATTTCTCACAATGACGATTATTGCTGTATTCACAATTATCGTAGATAACGTCGTGAGCCACATATATCAATTTAATCAACTTGGAGTGTATTTCATCCGGAAGATGTCAGAAGAATAAGCTGCCAAGTTTTAAGCTCAAATCGGAAGCCTGATAGTACCTGATTGTAGTTTATTAAACCGTTTAAGCATGTTTAGTATACTTTTTATCCCGAAATCGGTTTATAATAATCCGGAACAATGTGCAGTCTCTACAATTAATTAAAATACAATGTGTCTTGCATGTTATAGGAATTGTATTGATCATGAATTCTGTATGATTGTAAACGTAAACTATGAACCCATTGTTATTTTTAAATGTTGTACACAAAAAGTAATTATAACAATGACGTAATACAGATGTAATAATGATGTTTTATGTACAACGTTAATGTGCATGTGGTTTTATGAAACACGCAACGGTTTATAACGAAACGGTACATGTTCCTAACAAATAATCCGTAATAATTCAGATCGTTACATGTACTACTATTATAGTTTGTTACAGAGTGTTAATAGCATTAACAAATGTTTCACATGCCACTTAAATATCCGAACAAGATTTAAAGTCGTACATGAGGTTATCCAATCACAGGTAGCAATGCATCAACTGAGTTATTCGGAAGGGTTTGTATCATATGTATTGTATATAGACAGTCTCTTCATAAACTATACAATTGCTCCACATTACATGTCACATGATGGCTCTGAATGAATAGCAATGAGATAAACTAATTGAACACTAGGAGAGACCAACACTTACGTCGAATATATTGCTATTCTTGAGTTTATAGACGTTTATAATTATTAGTGTGGTGAACGTACGGGTCATTACAATGTTTATGATTATGGTTTGGGGGGGGGGGGGAAATAGTTGTCTTACAATGTTCTTTTCTCTGTAACTGTACGGTATATGTACCAGCACATCATCAGCAATAATCAACAATAATCTAATACCTCGAAATGTTCGGGTAATTGGGAATAATTCGTCTTATCCATTTAAACATAAAGATATAGTTAATACAATGTAACTTGACGAATTCACATAACATTTATTGATTCCGGGTATTATTATAACATCGCATGTGAGGAAGGATGCTATAAATAAGCTTAGTTTTCTACTTAGTCCTTGCTTCGTGTAAATCAATATTTATTTTTTATGTTAATGAAAATAAAGACATAATTAACCTAACCCATAATTAGATTTACACAAGAAACATTTTTAAGTGAACATTTATTTTGCGTTTACGTATTATTAAGATAATTATGCGGGCAAGTAGTTATTAATTACAAATCATTCGAACAAATAAAACAAATAACAATTAATCAAATACAATCTGAATGTTCTACATGCTATGATACGCATAACATTTCTGTATCCTCGAACGGAATTATCAAGGCTTCAAGCGATCTTTATTGCATACTGCCCAATATTAATTTACAAACAAAATGTTTGAAATGTCCGTGATATCATGTATGGGTTCTGTGTACAATGACAGCGAATTTGCCCGAAACCGTGTATCTCCTAAAAGGCCGATTTGTTCTCTGGTTAAATGTATTATCATAGGAGTTATTCGTATGTAATAGAAATTTTTAATCAAGAATTGCTCGGAAGAAATATAACACTTTACCCACCAGTACTGTCATAATTGGTGAGCTACTGCTTATTCGGTTGGGCTCATCTGGTTTTCAGTATTTTGAACGTTTATAAATACACATGTCATCTAAATTTCAGTTAATATTAGATACAAAAATCTGAACAATACAAAATTACCATTGTCCTACTCTTAGACATTTTCGTAAACACCTAGATGAAATGTGCTTCATAACTTAAAATTATTCATGTTGATATTTAATTTCATTCAGTTTGTTGAAACAATTTTCCCAGGAGTTACAACTATATGTCTATTCGTTGACTTCGTCCTCAATTATGTAGAACAGTATGGTATTATTAGATTTCCTTTTGCTAATTTACAACAAATGGTCTACTTTGAACATGTCACTTGTTTGTTGTGGTTAGTCTTTCAGAAGCCATGGAATTTGCACGACGTCATTAATTCAAATTAGGTTTCCTATATCATCATTATTTCCGCAAGTTTATAATCAGACGCAGGAAGAACAACATCTTGTATTTACCATTCACTGTGTTGGATGACATCTTTATGTGGTCGCTGATATGAACTGATGCTCCTCTGTACATGTAATTCTCTTGACAATAAACTAAATAAATGTTTAGTGTTATATAATGTGATATGTATGGGTTACGTGGACGTGAGAAAATATGTGATATAGAGAAACATAAATATAAACTGAAAAGAATAAATGTTAAATGTCCTTTTTAGTTTTTTTTACAAAAAAGAAACAATCAACAACTAATATAACATGTGGCTTTCTTATGTTTCCGGGATCAAAGGAAAATTCGAGTGACACAGAAAATTCGAAGCTATAGTACTATAGGAGTTTATGACTGCAACTAGGTATTTTAGATGTTTGACAGCAGGGACTTGTCCTTTTGATGTTTTGACAGATAAAACTAGGTCTTTGAGCGGTTAAGTTAACTTTCTTGTTTAATTGTGTTTTCGTCATTGTGCCATGTGTCATGTTTTTTGTGTTTTGTGCTTGGCTAGTTAAGTGAAGTGCTGCCTATTCTGTCCGATTTTGTTTTTTCCTTTTAACAAACTGTCTACTGGGAGTTAATCCCGGATCAATCTGAACAAATGATGAATACATTTTTAATCGAATACAGGAGATGACATTTTAGGTTTTGTATTTGCTTCTGTAAGCATTAGCTTTGGTTCAATATTCAGATAAAACGATTTCTGAGTTTCTCGTTGTCCTAGTTTTTGTTTATCTTCGAATGTCGTTTTCAAATGAATTAAAGTTCGACACACACAATTGTATTAGTTACTTACAGAAATGAGTTCTATTAATGTGTTATGTCACTCGCTAATACTAAGTACTGTCTGAGCGTAGTTCATTGGCTTTTTACTTATATATTTACCGGGTTATAATATACTGGGAGTGTATAGTGCTTCTACTGAATAAGTCATTGTTTTGTTGAAGTTAATGGCATTACTTCAAATATGGGGGCGAGACATGACGTAAAACGTTTTAACCTCTCGTATCAAATATGCCTGGACGTCCTCTTAGCAGATTCTTAGCAGACTTTGCTGAACTAGACTTTAAAATTAATAAGGTTGATTCTAGTATTGGGTTTCATTTTAGAACATTATGTTTGTGTAAACAATATCGGTATGTCTGTGTCTCACTTAAAACATTAGTCTATACTTATAGTGGGAGTCAAACTTGTTAAACGGCCATCGCCATAGCCTAGTAATGTAAAGTACCAACGCATTAGACAACTCGGCTACCGCAAGAACCTTAAAATAAGCTCCTCAAATAACCAGTTTCAATGTGACTTCATCACACCAAACCAGTCATCAGTTGATATGGATAACAATATTATAACATTATGTAGAATACATACAATTCAAAGTTACATAGGACCGACGACAGCACCCAGCCACGCAAGATTCATACATAGAACGAACCTTCCATATCTCTGAAAAAGGATATTTCAAGCAAGCTTAAATACTCACCCGGCAATGGATGACTTACTATATACTTTCGTGCATAAAAAATACTGACTTAATAATAAGATCTGTCAACTAGTCTTCATACCCTGGCGGTCTAGCGGTAGTATACAAGCAACTCTATGTGAAACGGTCTGGTGGATAGTAATACTTGGGATGGAGAAAAGATACACTGACAATGATAAGTTCATGCTGTAGTGTTTGGAACCATTTAAACATTAATGTAGCTTGTGTTTTGAATGCGCAAACAACACATCAATCTCACACATAAAATATTAATTGAATTAGTTAAAATCAACATTTGGCATAAAGGTATAAAAAAGATTTTAAATCAGAGGAACAAATTAAGTCTAGTGTGTCATATATGGTTTAACTCAGTTATGTTTATTCAATACCACCCTATCCGTTGAATCATCTATTTTCGTTTGGAGTAAGTAAGGAACTACATGCATGTTTAGACGGAATTTTAACCCTGCATTGACAGGAAAACGCCGACTATCACATTAAATATGAGAATCAACATTAAGGCAATGATTACACACACCATGAGAACAATACAATCATTGTAATATAATTACATTTGATCTTGTGAACGTCATGGATGTTCATTATCAGATTTCACGTTTTCAGAGTTGATGTTCAACTTGACATTTGGAAATTGCTTTAGAATATTGCATATATTAACCAAACAGTTGATGTGACTAGTACTATTAATGGAAATATATAGACGGAATACATTCTTAGAACGAGAAAGTATATGTACTTAATATAATGTATATGTAGCTTTCTAAGGCACATTATAATGAAGTCTAACACGCTAAATCTACAACAGTAAGATTATATTTGTTTCTTCAGATAGATTATACAGTAGAAGACTCGCAGGTCACCGGAACAATACAATCAGAGTTCGATGCTGAGACAATCAAGGTATCAGTGTCATTAGTACTGGTTAATTATTATTTCCGCAACATCTGATTAAGTCAACTGTTCGCATAATATGACTGCATTTGTTTGTATATATGTGTGAAAATAACCACCCAGCAATAAACTGACACCTACAGTGTAAATCTTCATCATATCTTCATTATGACTATGTTTTATGTTTTATTTATAAACTACACATAGACAAACTAAGGTTTCTCATCCATTATGTTTCTGCCATGAAATTGTAACAACGATGCATATCATTTCCAAGATTTTATGCGTTTTAAATCTAAAACATATTTAATTCCTTGCAATATGGCATAATCGATTATACTTGGCATGTTGCAACGACCAATATATTCACCTGTAATAATCAATAACATATGTTCAAAGAAGTAAGAACTTGTATTGTACCCCTGTGGTCTAAAGCAGCTCATCATTATGTACCATAACACTAGCATAAGTTATTGTATATTACTTGCACAGTGGCCGATTCATGTCGCATAATAGTTGGAAGCATGGTTATGAAAAATTTGGAGACCGTTAACATGGGAGAGCGCTATGTAGTGCTTTCCACGAGAAGTAATCCTTGACTTCTATATTGAATTGAACGGGAGGTAACTGAATAAAGGCGATAGGTAGCGCTTTGCTTAGGAAACGGACCCCGACCCGACTTAGCACGAGGCACCGGGTAACGTCATAGACAATAACAGGGTGTGCTCATAGTAGTAGATGTTTGTACTAAATACACACACACATTATGAAATTAAACTAAAGCTAGACACATATAAGTTAGAATCTGGTGACAGTGACGTAGCCGTTTATGTGTACACAGATAATTAAAACCAATGTCTGAATAGGTAGTGCAAATATAGTTTGTTTGTTAGTTTAGCATGAAATAATGGTTGTCTGTTAAAGCCTTCATAATTGGTTTACACCGTAATAGTGCGTCACTGTATTCCTACCCTGCCTGGACAATACATCATCATAAACTTTATGTACACATACATCCACATAATCACATAACTACGGTAAATTGCGTCTGCACTAACGTACATTTGTCCTTGCAAACCTTGCTAGTAATTACTTGGATACAGGACATGCGAATTGACAATTACGCTATAAAGAGAAAACAAAACGCAAAGCCACCAGCGGGGACGGATGATACATATGTACGTTACGAATCATCGTTTAATCCCATCGGGAGATTCAAAATACTCTTACATTGATGATACACGAAACGTTCACATTACCACCCTAACATACACACGTACATGTAGCCACGTGGTTGGAAACATTGCTTTCTTTATTATTGTTTTTTATTGCTAATAATGAAAGGCCAAATCTTTTGTCAGTTTTAACCAGAAGCTCAGCAATGCTATATAAAACCAGAAATGAGAAACGTCATCATGGTTATGATGTATTGGGCCTCAGTCTCCACGGAAACAACAACTGAACGTTATACAGCTGAGAGTGTCAACAAAAAAGCACGGAATCCGAGTGTACCTAGATCGAACTCGCGTTCTATGTAAACGTAACCCTAGTGACCGAGCAAACATATATATTAGCAACAACTGCTGCAGCAATAATTGCATTCAGCACCGTAGTATCGTAAGTACGAGTATACTAAAAAAGATAAAGATGTTAAAAATGCCAACATGCCTCGAATGCCCGAATCAGTTCAGCAACGTGCTATGTGGGAGGATATATACTTCTAATATATTGCATTATAGTCTAAATAACAACTCATCAATTTGTAAGACATGGACATCACTACATCTGACCACAGTGAAAACGAAACTTGTCATATACACTTTCTGTTTTGTAATAGCATTTGTTTTTGACCGATAAAGAATTTCAAAATTTCAAAACTCTTGTGGACACTAACCTTGATCTACACACAACTGTGCCATCACATGAATACGAACCATATATTATACTTTTCAAAACGAATCTTAAACGTAATTGTCTAGCATTCGAAACGATATTCATTAAACAAAACGCAGACATTACCAGGCATCAGCTGTATAGAACCACTATGTAATTTAATTTAATTTTAATTGTTATTATTGTATACAACGTGAAAAGATATATTACAGTTTAAGTTGAATGATATATAAATTGAAAGAGACAATAACATATCGTACATGATAGGCAGCACTCTATAAAAACAGCAGAGCATTAACGAAACGGAAAAAGTAGACGCGAAGAAGAAAACTCACAAATAAAAAATTCAGCATATTTAATTACAAATTTATGTTGAACATGTAGTTATTTGACATTACTTAGTATCACATGTCTACAATTGTTTGCTGTATGATGTATCATCTTGCACGGAAGTTTATTTTGTGTGTAAGAACATGTTTAAAGAAAACAGAGGGCAGAAACAGAACAAAAGGCACAAATAAATCAACAAACGGAAACGAACAATTCACCTGCAACAACCACAAGCCTCAATGGCAACCACAAACATGCGTAAGAAAAAACTAGACGAAAGAAACATAAGAACTATAACACACACAAGCAAAACCTACAAAGTAACACCCGACAGAGACAATTTCCTCTTTTAAAGAAACGAATGTGCAAATGAAGAACGTATCTAGAGTAACTTCACTCATAGTTATTGATAAATGTACTACATTGTATCCAGTGACATTACAATTAGTTTAAACTGAGTCTATAATTACGTTTTTAATATAATATTCAGTGTCTAGTTCGATAAATTTTGAATCAACCCAACCTGTAAATATACACAACGATAATTAAAATCAAAAGAGAATATTTCATTCATACGGAAATCTAATCGGGAGGTTCAATTAAGTAGAAAACCTTGCCAATTTTGTTTGCTGTCTATAACAGAAAATGATTGAAACTAATACATATCTCTCTGTTGCCAATACCCAAAACCAATAACCAAGAACCAAGGGAGCTTCGAAGTGTTTATATAATGGTGTAAATGTGTCTTTTGAAGACTAAGTCAAACGACATAGTGTCTTTGATCATGACAATATCTTATGAAAACTACCATAAAATATAAGTGAATGTAATATTCCATCGGCTTTGTTGTTTTGTTACAAAAGTAGTATATTGCCGGCTACAACCCTACAATGTATTGGAACACAACCGTATTATATTAGCCCTGCAGTGAGGATAACATTAGTTACAAATTATATGTCCACAACGGAAGAATATAGAGCATTCGCCTCGGAAAAGAAATATGCAAGTTGGACCATAGGCCGCGACATACTAAATTTGTTACAAGTGGTGCCCGTATGTATACCTCTCTTGGTTGTACATGGTAGCAGGAACATGTAATAACTGGTTGAGATGATGTCAAGTCGCATGTACACAATATGATACTGCGTTCTTCTGCATTGTATTGTGCATATTTATTTCAAGGAATTTTACCACACCTCCACTATCGTCATCACATGTGCGTGATAAAATGCACTTACTGCATCGTGAGGCATACTTTAGCAATGACTTCCAGACAATATGGCATGTTCCATACAAATAATAATCACTACATGTTATGCAAATGAGGCGTCTAAAAGCATAAGGTATGTATACAATAGGTTTCAATGCACTGGAGAACGTAAGCAGGTGGTTTGCCTAAATACAGACATATTAAGTCAAACTAAATGAGGAAGTTTTTGAACGATTGATACATCAGTTTAATATGGTACAAATATCAATTCATCGAAGAGCGTGATGAAAGAACTGAAGCTATTAATGACATGGTACAGACACATAACCACTAATTTGTTATAAACTGTTTGGAAGCCTTGTGTGCAGCTACAGGATTGTATAATTTATAGTGTTACATCCACATATAGAGCAATATTGACACATGCACATAGGATTTCTTAGCTGTTTAGTATTAGTTGTTTGTGTTCAGCTTTTGTGTTTTTAGTATGATGTCTACTTGTTTTAATTTGTGTTTTTGGCTCTGCTACTGTATTTATGTTGCTTGTTGGCTTCCCTGTCCAAATTAACATCGTTTGTATGATATGACTGAAGCAAATGCGCACAATAGTGAACAAAACTGTTCTGAATAAATTCATAGCATTACAGTATTCCCTCTCGTAACGTCACCTCTCTCAAACGACTCCTTCCTTTAAACGAAAATGTATCAGAATATCCACTATTCAGTTTATAAAATACAACGAACACAATACCCCTCGATGCCAATCACAAACCTGTAAGTAGTTTATCTCAAAACAACACATGCTGATTAGCAATGCGGTTAGTATAAAGGAATGGTGCATTTTTTTTATTTTCGGTTGTTAAACAGATGTGATGAGCAAACAATTCCTTTATCTGCTGTTGTTATCAAAACTGAGAACAATATACTAGTATAGGTCGATACAAAGCTAACAGCCAGCTGGCACAAATCGTTATAGTATTTATAATATGTTAATAATAAAAATAATACCAGGGTAATATGAATCGAGCTCTATATTTGTTGTTGATACACCCGTATCGTTGCGTAGGAGTATGTTTTTAAAGTTTTAGTTGCTGTACGTGTGTATGAGTAAACGAAGGTGAAACGAACAAACATATTACGTTATATTATGTTATAAATAAATGTTACATTACAAACTTCCAAAGTAATATATTTCCATGGCATTATGTACAGTTACAACGGAATATTAGTTGTGTTGAATCAATTACGGATCGATTTTCGTAAGGAACAATCATTTATCAGTCATGAGAATACGGATATACATTACGGCTTCCGTGTCAAACTAAAACGTATGATTGTCATCTTAAATCAGATGTTCTCGAAATCTATAAATACCGTAGATATGATAAACGGTTAAGTAGTCTCACAAGTAAATGCAATTGGGGGTGTAGCATTGTTGCAGAGAAAGCAAATACATTTTACGCAGGCAAAATAACACGATATTGTGCTCAGGAACGATAACTTAACTAATTATTTGATAATCAATTGTTTGTATCCTGACATAAATGCGAACTCACGTACATTGTAACGTCGAGTAAATAAACATTCGAATACCCGGGGCATTAGCTATCAAATCAATGTAATTCATCGCATTAAAGTACAATCATTTGGATTTAACTACATTTTTTTATTTACCATAAATTTTTAGAACAGGGGATCCATTACAAATTCAAACTATACATTTTACAATATAAATGAAACAATTATGCAATACATGATAGTTAATACGAACAAAATAAATGAAACCAGCGTCCAAACGAATGCTTTCGACCAATAAGCACAGTACAAAAAGTAGCATGCATCAGGTGCTGTCGATTATACATTGTATTCACATTCGATGTGTACATTGCATTACATGACGTATTTATGATCGATTCAGTCTTTCGCTCACCATAGGAGCAGTGCACTGGCACAGAAGTCATATACAGGGATTTTATAATGGAAATCAAATATAAAATCATACATGCATACGTGCAAATTGACAAGACAATGGTCTGTATTTATTAATGCATCTTCTAAATTAAGCTACTCATGATACGCACTAAACCACAAATAAAGATAAATGAGACTTAAGAGATATTTTTCTCCGTCATGCAGACTCGTTATATTGTGATGCCCTCAGATATTAATCAGTTACAATAATCAACATTGACAATATTGTTTGTTACCTATAACAAACGGTGTGCGTAACAATCAGCGGTGTTTTGCGATTAAAACATCTTGAATGAATAATTTCCCAAGGGGGCTGCAAATTGTTTATAATAACGTAAAATGTGTCTACTGAAGACCGAGTTAAAAGACAAAGTGACTTTATTCATGACATCGTTATTTTGTGACAATTACTGGAAGATAAAAGACGTCGAAATAAATTGGTTAGACAAAAAGTATAAAGTTGGTCGCAATTCCATTGATATTTGTGGCACTTAATATTTCGTAAATTGTTTTTACATGCCAGTGCTAATTATATACAGCACTTAATTAATTTAATTTAATTGATAAGTATGTCTTTATTGAATTTAATGTAAACTTCCACATTATTTATATTCCACGAGTTTGAATGAATCTTATTCACCCCGATTGTTAATCTTCTTTTACGTATGTATTGCTCATTTTGTATATGTGCCCGGCTGCAGCTATGGAGTTTAATTATAAAACTGCAAGTAAACAATTGTGCTTTGTGCCGTCATCCTTTTTATTCGTTTTTGCCTGCAGGTTCTTCGGGGTAGGTTTTAGTGTTATTGTGGCTATTTGTATGGTGGTCCATGTAACTTAATGTATGTACATGTATGTGATTGATCTTTGTGAGTTGGTGTGCTGCTCGAGCTGATCGTGCTGCTCGTGCTCTCCAGTTTCCGTTGAGTGCTGCCTCCCCTGCCCGATTTGATATTATCTTTTTGGAATGTTATGACGTTACCAACTGTACGAGTAATTGCACATATATAACATGGTATTAATTTTTGTAAGAAATCATTTTTTCATAGAACTAAATGTGGCAAAAAAAAGCGTCGGCTGCTAAATACGAGGGATATTCAAGTAATTTGTATACTTTGCTGATGTTATAGAATATATCATTCGTATCAGTTTCAAATTGTCACTGATATTTAATCAAAATGTTCTAAGCTAGTACGCAAAATATATGTATTTACGTGTATGTACTCATTTACTTAATGATTACCTTTACATGTAGTTACATTTCCATGAATGTTCGAGGAAATATCACATAAATTGTGTAAAAGCGTATTAAGGTGATTCCAAACTCTTCAGTTGAGCGGAAGTTTAGAAATCGGTGTAAATCCGACGTATTGAAAACATCTGACTACCGTTATGATATAGTACGAAAAACTTATAATTGATGTGTCGGCATGTTCTCATGTCTTAAAATCACGAAGTTCTGTATAGTTATTACACTATATTATACTATAATAAGCTTGCAGAATAAAGCTATAGCTGAAATTGTATGTGCCATTTATTTCAAACGTTGAAACACGAACACTCGCGAATACTAGCTACAACGTATGTGAAACGTAATATAATACGCCCACACAAAATTTTATCCAAGTTTTAACATTTGTGTAGCAAGCATACCGCCTACTTTAGAGGAAGGTTCTTTTGCATTTATTTCGTAAGAATATAGATTACCTAATGCAAAAGAGCATGGGCTCATCTTTAAATATACATATTTTTCAATAACAAATTATCGCGAAATCTGGATACAACGTATTCAAAACGTTGATGTATTTAGTAAACTCTCCTGGTTTTCGACATTTCCGAAACCACTAAAGTGTCATTAAAACAAATCTAGCCGAGCAACTGCAATGTAATGTGGGACAAAACTTCTATAACAGATACTCTACTGGTTGCATGTACGAAAACAGTATGTTGTTCAACTATTTTTTTCGTATAACTATAAAATGAAAAATCACATAATTTAAAATGTCATTTAAAAATACATATAACACGCATAGTCTAAAACAAACGTTATCGTGTGTTTCCGTATATACGAAATTTCGTGTATGCCAAGTTTCATGTAATTAAATTTCAAACGTTTTCGGTGAAATGCAAATATCAGTTTTTTTGGAGGGTTCCCAAAAATCTAAAAATATCTTAAAAACTAGTCGAGCAAAACTGTTATGGGATTGCACAATCACTATCATGAGTGTGTTCTTCATAAAAATCAAGTGTTTGATACCTCTTGTACAGAACGATTTAAGAATTGGGAATCACCTTAAGATTCACGTACGACTCGCAACAGTTATAACCTCTGCATAGCCTACACAATAGGTGCGTGGAAAATTGATGAAATCTGATAAACTTGCTGTCTTTAGTTCGTTTGATATGTTTTCCTTTTTTAGATTTAAAGATGTCAACAAGTTTGCGTGATGTGTGCTACTTACTATGTTTTGTATCCGGTATAAATAGTTATAGATTGGTTTTAGACACGATGTCTTGTAGTTCCATGACCGTGCTACACGATTTGTCTAAATACAGACTCTTCAAGTCAGAATAAAATTTTAATGTAGGAGTGCCGGAAACAATTGAACAATGGGTTCGATATCGTAATAACATCAATTTATAGAAGGGCGTGATAAAAGAACTAAAATATTGTTGTTTGATTATCGCTCAGGCACCGTAAGAAAAGATAAAAATATGTGTCCTATAGACACAGTAAAGGCGGATGGAAATATAATATCAGGCACATACAGTCCTGAATAACAACCTGCATTTAAATCTTAGGATCATCTAGCAAACACACTGAGAAAAATGTTGTATACTACAAACGTACACCATTGAATTATAAACAACTATAATCAAAAACAGAAATACCGTTATGCATTATTTTAAGTAATCTTGTTAGTTCCAAATTTTATGTAATAGATCCATGTTCAAAAATGCTTTACAACCACACCCGATTAAGGTATGGTTACAACGAATTACATTGACAAAATAACATACTAAACCATTGTTAATACAATGAAATTCTTGATTGAGGCAAAATACAAGATATAGAAATCATTATATTGTACCTACCTTTGATTGCAGTACGAGTGTGACAAATGTGACACCACTACCATGGGCTAATTAGGTTAACTGGTGATGCCAATGACACATCTATCGTATATCATTGAAAGCTGAATATACGTATTACCTTATAAATATCACTCGAGTGTTTAATACATGTACAATGTAGGAGCTAGAAGAATTAAAACTGCTGGCATTGCACATCAATATAATTGAGTACATTGCTATAATTAGTTGGATACATCTGGTGACATCAAACAGCTACCACCTTATTGGTGTAAATTTGATGTATGTAGTTTACTGTTAATTATTGACAAGTTAAATATAATATTTCATTTTTCATTGGCATTATCCGAGCGTTCTTAAGATTCAGATGTGAATGACATGTTTTATAGTGAGTGAACACAACTGTACTAATGCAGGTGTCAATAAGAGAAACTATACTGTTTACAATGAGATATCTTTACGGGAGGTCCCATCTCAATCACATGAGAGTTGGAAGCGTGTCGTATATCTGTGGGAGTAATAAGACGAAGTGTTAACCTGCTGATGCATCAACAACTTCATAAACACTCGTTAGAAATCTAAACTCAATGCTCGGACCAAGACCATTTAGTTAAGTTGTTTATATGGAACACACTATATTACAATGTATAATTGCATTAGAGAGAGTATTTACTCTGACTATATTCCAAACTACTGTATAATTTAAAAGGTAATTGTGCCAGGTACGTACATTGCATTTCAATATCGTGATTTCAATGGCGATACAGAAAACAGGTCACATAGCTTGGAGGACAATACTGCGTTGACCTTATTCTCACTGATGATGCATAATTGTAACTGAGTGTTCCTTAGATTAACTAATTGTCAAACAATGTATTCTGTGTGCAGTTAATAGACGTAAAATACTGGTGTTTACCGTTTGCAAATTCATTTTATTGGGTTTCATAACTTGTTTTGAGCTTAAAATCAATAGATATGACGATGCAAAAACAGCGTTTTTTAAAAAAATAGATTTTATCTGCAGCTGTGGTTTCGCGCCTTTAAACTGGGACGAACACTAAGTAATGTTTTATACACATAGATGTCTTCAGATGTCGAAATATGTTACAAAAAGCAATTACAATAATTCACATCGACACGCAAAGAATGGTATTGACACTCTCCAAAAAAGGCCATAACGAGTTTTCTATTTTAGTTCACGCAAATAATTTTCCGAGGGTTATTGCCCTATTATGATTATTTTAGCTACATTTGCTGAACACACTAACCATTGAGTCATTAAAAAACCAATTCGATGCAAGTATGTATTGAAGCTTCGAGTCATGCAATGGACGAGGATGTAACAGAACAGGTGATGTCATTTAAAAGTGAAAAGACGAGGGGTTATCAATATATTCGAAGACTTTCTTTCTAACGTTTTAAATATTGATTCTAAGGCAATGAAATACCCGGGAATGTAGATCTATCAATTACCTACGGTTTTAATTATTTATTTATATTGTGACGTCACAATGGTCTTGACGAGTCACTTATTGTCACCAATGTGCAGCGCGCGCCATGGAGCATGACGGACATAATATAATCACAAAGCAACGGCATGTCATAAAGACTGACGCCAAACTTGGTAAAGGATTGCGATATCTCAAAGTTGATTTGACCAACATGTATAAGGTTTCTTTGCGCTCTAATTCAGTGAACTACACATGATTCCACTGCTAATGTGACTCTGCCATACGGATGCCTTGGTAGTATAAAACTAAACAAAATAATTTAGACCGCGGTAGGGACACTCCTCCTTAATTTGTGAGAAATAAGTGGCATAGACCAGAACCATATGTTACTGACGAAATCTACAATCAGTATAGACTACAACACAATCAGTATGTGACTCAAGTTACAAAGCGTTCTAGTTTAAACAAATTCGTTTAAAAGTTCGCCCTAAACTTGATAAGTCTTGCTTTCTTCATCGTCGGGATGGTACAACCGTATGAAGCCGACCGCCTCGTTCATAGTTTGCATCAATAGTTTTTCTATCTTACTTCCAGTGTTGGCTACTTCTGACTGATTTCCATATTATAAGTATATCATTCGTATACATGGACCCGGATATGGGTTCAGAAAGAAGGTAGGTATTGCATCACGTGACGTCCAACGCCACGAACCCTTTATATGAATAACACTATTTTTAAGCGCATTCGGTATGAGATATCTTACTTTGAATTATACGGATTTACATTTGAGCCTTGCTGACAAAACAAAATGGCTAGACGAAAAGTCTTTGAATATATTGATCACCCCTCGTATGTATATTAAGCTTTGAATGCATCACACATTACAGAATGACCAAAACTACACTGATTGAATGTCATAAATTTGGCGATATAATAATTAAATAGGCCAGACAGGACATGCAATCAAGCAAAATATTAAAAGTGATGATCAATAGTATAGGATATTTATTTTCCTAGTCTATGAATACTCCGAATTTCCTGACTTGATGTTTTACTCGCGAAACAGTTCACAAATCACGTCAGCAGTAATCCCAATATTGCATTAAACGTATTCACAGCCAAAGTTACATTTTGTGTTGTTCATATTTATGTAACTTTGTTATTCTAACTTGTGCTAATGGTCTGTAAATTGCCTTCATTTGTTTGTTCTAAGTTACCCATATCTAATGTGTGTCCTTGTTACTTGCAATCCGTGCCTTTCGTTTTGTGCATTTCGTGCCATGTTGTTTATACAATGTAGTGAATTATGTTTTCCCTGTCCGATTTGTTATAAGCCATTTGACATTATTTCAGAATGTTTTAAATAAATATATATAACATATTTTAATAATTAGCTTCTTCCTAATATATGTATACCTTTATGTCTAAATACATGTAACAGATAACACATAAAAGATAACATTCAACATAAACCGCTGATCACGAAAGGCACGTAAGTGACAAACATAATATGCGGGTAATATAATAATGAGCATGGTGGATTTGTATTGTTGTTTACAAGTATGATATAGATGATTGGACATTGTGCGGTAATCATTTTCATAAGTTTACAATGAATCATTAATGTGTGATTACCCGTGTGGCAGTCTGCAGAGTGCTATGAATACTTATTGTAGTGTGACTCCTGACAATCGGTTGTTTGATATTACCACATTTTATGTTGACTTATCGCGTTTGAAACTCCCTTATGTGAAGCAACACCATCTATAACACATACTATGATTTCATCCATGCAATAATATTGACCATGTTCCATGTTCGATACATTTTCTACCATTATTTCGTACTTTTTCCAGTTCATTAAGACGTTAGTTCTAATTTATTAATAAATCACTTTTAATATTATTAAAAAATAGTAATAAAGTCACTCTTGTATTCCAAGTTCTGTAGAGCCTATTTAACAGCAATTTGACGAAGGTTATCTCCATGGCTGTCAAGCGATTGCATTCCATTTGATTATGAGAACATGCACAATAGTTCATAATAATTATGTTTTAAAACGCAAAACTAATTCCTTTCAATAATCCACTAAAATATCGATGTACATATGCAAACATCTGGCGTCGGGTTAATTGATTTGGTTATATGCACCAACTAAAAAGAAAAGTCCAAGAATCAATATAAAATTTGTATGTGTATGCGCATACATCAATAGGGACCTACTTGTACTTCACAGCTGGCGTACATGTAGCCACTAACTCAGACTTCAACTTAAAATTGGCGAAAATTAGACTGATCGGCATATATTCTCGAATTTAAACAACTGTGATTTTATCAGAATTATTGGCGTATGTAGCACAAACCATGCAAAAACTTAGCAATAATCCCAATACAATTGAATGTATCATAGTAACATCGTAGCAAATAATTTCAATATTTTGAAGTGCTAAAACGTTTGTGAATCAATAAGCAGCTGACAGAGGTGTTGTAACCTCTGCGTCCTACACTATTATTCGTATAATTATTCAAATGCATTCGTATGAAAATTGAGCAATTATTCAACATTTATTTGACGTATGGGTTAACTTGAAAGTGAGAATTCCTTAACGACAACAGACCCACATGTGTTGCTCTATATATACCACTGTTCTACAATTACGCAATCGTAAACAGAAACATTGTTCAAGTGTTACTCAACAGTCATGCATTAAGGTGTCCCCCTCGGGCAAAGCGTAAAGCATTCGTTAACTGTTTGTATTGTCTGTTCTTGACATTAGCTTGTAAACACTTGCATATCTGCCAGTGCTTCATGCAATAGTAAAATTTTGGATATCGGATTTTTGCCCCATTACAAACGCTTATTATCTAAAAACCTATTTGTAAACGAGGAAGACAGAAGATAATGTTCGACGTATAACACTCACTCGGTAAGTTTTCATCAGTGATTTACCTTGTTTTAACACTACATTGTACTTCACCCTATCGTACACACGAAGTCATGTACATTCTTTGTTATTGCTTTGTATTGCTAATAATGAAATATTTTGTCGAACCCTGTATGGAATAGTCCTTGTATGACATGCAGTAAATAACAAATAATTGGCCAAATATAATAAAGTAAAGGTTGATGTTGTTGTAAAACAAATAAAGAATTAAGTATTACATTGTATCGCAAGGTGCAAGCCAACTCATTACAGGCGTACTATGAATTATAGTGTGATGTGGATGGGAAGCAAATACCAAAATAAGTATATTGTAAGATGCGTTTCGCCAACTTATAAACTAATTACGCCAAATATCATTATCTAATTGACACAAGCACTACCCGTATATAGCATTAATTATGATTTGAACAGCACAAGCCGAGATAATTATAATAAATTCCAAAATTGAGCACTTTCCAGATGAAGTTCAAAGTCCGATTTAAGAGCATTACGCAGACTTGTAAACCGGCAATATGTTTTTTCATAATAATACAATCTTTTATTTGCCATTTGGTGAAATACGCATATAAAAACGTACATGTAAGGTGCCTAAAACTCACTGAGTATATGTTTAAATATAACACACTGAACTACATGTATGAGAGAGCAAGAAATAAAAATGTGTAAGTTCCAAGTCATGTATATATGCCAATGATAGGATGTAGAATTCAAACGTAAGATGAGTTTTGTTTCATTTTTTATTATGGATCAATTTGTGGTAGGAAGGACAGTTTATGAGAATAGGGAACTGGATGATAAATTACCACATCTCTTCTGTAGGATGTATCATCTTGCACGGAAGTTTATTTTGTAAATATGGACATGCTTAAAGAAAACTGAGAGCAGAAACAGCACAAAATGCACAAATAAATCAACACACGGAAACGAACAATTCACCTATAACAACCACAAGCCTCAATGGCAACCACAAACATGCGTAAGAAAAATAGAAATATACAACAATCTAATCTGACAGTTTGCCGTCTCAGGCAGTCAAACCCAAAAGCAAGACGAACGAAACATAAGGACTATAACACACACAAGCATAACTTATAACACAACACCCGGCAGAAACAATATCCTTTTTTAAAGAAACGAATGCGTAGATGAAAAGCAAGTATCCAAAGTAACTTCAGTCATAATTATGGATACATGTACTACCCAGTGACATTTTAATGAGTTTAACTGAGTCTATAATTCCACTTTGAATATAATATTCGGTATAATGAGAATTGTCTATTTTGACTAATTTTGTATCAACCCAAACTTTGAATATACGCAACTATAATCAAATTCAAAAGGGAATATTTCATTCATACGGAAGTCTAATCGGAAGGTTCATTTAAGTAGTAAACCTTGCCAAAATTGTTTGCTGTCTATAACAGAAAATGATTGAAACTAATACATATCTCTTGGGGCCTATACTCAGAACCAATAATTTCCCAAGGGAGCTTCGAAGTGTTTATATAGTGGTGTAAATGTGTCTTTTGAAGACTAAGTCAAACGACATAGTGTCTTTGGTCATGACAATGTCTTATGAAAACTACCATTAAATATAAAGTGACTGTAAAATTCCATCGTCTTTGTAGTTTTGTTACAAAGTAGAACAATGACGGCTACGACACTACAATGTATTGAAACACAACCGTATTATATTAGCCCTGCAGTTAGGAATACATTAATTACAAATTATATGTCCACTATGGAAGAGTGGTAAAACATTCGCCTCGGAAAAGAAAGATGCAAGTTGGAACATAGGCCGAGACATATTAAATTTATTACAAGTGGTGTCCGTATGTATACCTCTCTTGGTTGTACAAGGTGGCAGGATCATGTAATTACTGGTTAAGATGAAGTCAAGTCGCATGTACACAATATGATACTGTGTTCTTTTGCATTTTATTGTGCATATTTATTTCAAGGACTCATTTTTCCACGCCTCCACTATCGTCATCACATGTGCGTGATAAAATACACTAACTGCATCGCGTAGGCAAACTTTAGGAATGACTTCCAGACAATATGGCATGTTCCATACAAATAATAATCTCTACATGTTATGCAAACGATGCGTCTTACAGCATTAAATATGAATACAATAGGTTTCAATGCACTGGAGAACGTAAGCACGTGGTTTGTCTAAATACAGACATATTCAGTCAAACTTAATGAGGATGTTATAGAACGATTGATACATATGTTCAATATCGTACAAATATCAATTCATTGACGAGCGCGATGAAAGAACTGAAGCTATTTATGACATGGTACAGACACATTACGACTAATTTGTTATAAACTGTTTGGAAGTCTTGTGTGCAGGATTTCTTAGCTGTTTAGTACTAGTTGCTTGTGTTTTGTTGCTTTTTGGCTTCCCTTACCAAATTAACATCGTTTGTATGATATGACTGAAGCAAATGCGCACAATAGTGAACAAAACTGTTCTGAATAAATTCATAGCATTACAGTATTCCCACTCGTAACGTCACCTCTCTCAAACGACTCTTTTCTTTAAACGAAAATGTATCAGAATATTCACTATTCAGTTTATAAAATACAACGACATAATACCCCTAGATGCCAATCACAAACCTACAAGTAATTGATCACAAAACAACACATGGTGATTAGCAATGCAGTTAGTATAAAGGAATGGTGCATTTTTTAATTTTCGGTTGATAAACAGATGTGATGAGAAAACAATTCCTTTATCTGCTGTTGTTATCAAAACTGAGAACAACATACTAGTATAGGTCGATAAAAAGCTAACAACTAGGTGGCACAAATCGTCATAGTATTTATAATATGTTAATAATAAAAAATATACCAGGGTAATATGAATCGAGCGCTATATTTGTTGTGTATGTTTTTAAAGTTTTAGTTGCTGTACGTCACAGCATGAAAAGTTACGTTTAATTTTCAACGCAACGTAAATGTAATTAATACATTTAATCAAAAAAAAGTAACCATTAAATTCCATATTTAAGTTAAGTTTAATACTACATTTAAGTCGAACTATTCCTACAAGTTTAAGTTCCATTTAAAGATGATTAAGTATAGAATATAAATGGGATTAAATGCACGTTAATATAGCATAAACGCAAAATTAAATGCGCATAAATTTGAAATTTAAGTTGCATTTAAAGGTGGTTAATTATCTTTTTTTTCATAAAATTTGTTCTGCCCATATTGTACAAATACAACTAACCAGTTTGTAAACCTGCTTATTACCAATAAAAACATTTCTGTATCGTACGATATAAAATTATATAGTTAGACCATACTTTTACTTTGTCTGACCTAATATATATAATGGACTGCTTTTATATTTCAATATCCATGAACAACCATGAAGTAGAATTTAAAGATGTTACCCATACACTAGTTCAAAATAAAACTACTAAACGATATAATTTGTATTTAAAGTATATTTAACGGCAAGGAAAAGATATAGTCAAATTTTACTCATATTTTTATTCAAGGGAGGTAATAAAACAATTATGGAAATTCTTATAATTTTAAAATTTGTGAAATAAAATTTGTAGATCTACATGTGAACTAAATGCGAATAGTTGGATGCCTGTACAAGTATTATTTGTGATTATATATATGAATAAAATTTAGTTAATATACGGAAAATAAATCGAATTAAATATGGACGTTTTTGTGAAATTCCAAATAAACGGAAAGATAATATAGTATTATTTGTGATTAAATTTACGAATTAAATTTAGTTTATATACGCAAAATAAATCGACTTAAATTTGACGTTTTTGTGAAATTCCAAATAAATGTAAATATAATAAAATATTATTTGCACTTAAAACCGTTTTTTCATGCTGTGCGTGTGTATGAGTAAACGAAAGTGAAACGAACTCACATATTATGATATATATATGTTATATATAAATGTTAAATTACAAACTACCACAGTAATATATTCCAATGGCATTGTGTACAGTTACAACGGAATATTAGTTTTGTTGAATCAATTACTGATCGATTTTAGTAAGAAACAATCATTTATCAGTCATGAGAATAAGGATATACATTTAGTCCATGGGCCAGTGGGGTAACCCCCCCCCCCCCTAAGGAATTTCGGACACTTTATTTTTCTGAAAGCCTATGGTCAGTAGAGTATTTTTCCAAAGTCTGCACTTTGGCCGTTGGTGCGTTAAGATTTTTTGGGATAAAACGTTAAAAAAATTAACGAAAGTGTGAATTTCTGGAATTGGTTAACTACAATCACATTTATTAAGTTAATTTGAAATCAAACACTTTCATGGATTGACATTAACTTAAGTTTAAGTCTGCAAAATTTTAGTCCTGAGTTATTATGCGAAATGGGATATTTTTGGGGTAAAACCTTAAAAAATACATGAAAAAGTGCGAATTTTGAGAATCGGTACACCACAATGACACAATACAGTGTCATTGATCCATTTATTTGGTAATTATGAAAGGCTTTGACCTACCAATACTTTCCCCAAAGTCTGCACTTCAGACATTGGGGCGTTTAGCAGGGAAAGCAAAAATAATGTTATCTCCCCCTGCTTATAAATAGTGTACAAATGGTAACAAAAGATTCACCTAACTTTGCTAATAACACATCGTGCCTTACTGTATTTTAATTGCAAGTGTGAATACAAATAAAGGCATATTCCCAAAATGCATTTCAACATTTAAATTCACAATAAGTGGGTCTATTATGTACATGTAAAATGGCCATCAAAATCACTAAAATATTGAAAACAGCAGCTCTACTTATTTACAAGTACTCGCAATATGATTTTGAAATCTTTTTCCATTTTCACTTTGTTTGCAATGTATGTTATAGTTGGCATCAGTAATATATGTATGGAATATGTTTAATAATATATATTTTACAAGAGTGGGTGGGGTAAATATACATGTTATTGTACAACTATTCGTTATGACACAATAGCTGTGCATCATGGTTGTGTCATGAATGGCTGTTCTGAGTTGTTGTGAGTATCCAATAGGACCAGTAATCTCTGTACCTTGTAGTTGCCAGTACACAGAGTGCAATAAATGAGATACCACATGATAGTGCACATCCTATAAGACCATGGATGTGTGTACCTAGTGATTGTGAGTAGCCAGTATAGTACTGTCTGCGCATGGTGTGTGTGAGTAGCCTACAGCACTTAGTGGTAATACTACCAAATACGACCAAGTATGCATGAACATGGTGGTTGTGGGTACCCATTAGGACTAGGAAAGGATGTACCTAATGGTTATGGGTACCTAATCTAAGACTAGGATTTTATGTGCAAGGTGGTCGTGAATACATACATGTATATGGACTAGGGATAATTTACCCAGTGTTTATGTTTGCCTAACAAGATCAGGAATGTTCTACTTAGGCACTAAGTAGTCAATATGACCAGGAATTTATCTACATAAGAATTGCAGGTACCCACTAGGACTTGAAATGTATGTACCTAGTCGATATGAGTATTTAATTAGACCATGCTTCATGTACATGGGGTTAGTGAAAACAAATGGTCACAGCTGGGGGTTGGGCATGCTCACTGCGACCAGGAATGTCTCTCAATTTTGCCAATAGGACGAGGAATGGGTGATCCCAATAGTTGTCTGCACTCAATAAGACCAGTAATGTATGAAACTAACTAGTGGGTGAGAGTGCTTAATTTGATCAAGAATGTCTTCACATGATGATTTTCAGTATCTAGCCGGAACATGAATGTCTGTTAATAGTGGTTATGGACACCCAATACGACCAGGAATGAATGTATATACATGGTAATCAGTACCCACAAGGACCAATCATGACTGTGTATAGTGGCTGTGAGGACTCGATCATACCAATTATGCATGTACATAGTGGTTGTGAGTACCCACTAGGACTACGAATGTATGCATCTAGTGGTTATGTATTCCTGTACATGATGGTAACGGTGACCAAATAGAACAACATATGACCACGCCTAGTGGTTGTTAGTACCCAATCAGACCCCATACATCTGTACATTGTGAGTTTGAGTATTCAATAGGACCAGGAATACATGTACAAGATAGTTGGGGTACCGACTATGACTTGGAATTTAAGTATGAGTATCCAATAAGAACATGATAGTATGTACACGGGGTAGTGATTACCTAATAGGACAACAAATGGTCGCACCTAGTAGTTGTTAGTTCCTAACCCGACAACTTATTTTGTAATGAAGGTTTTGAGTAGCACATAATTTATGTTATGAGTGCTAAATAAAGCCAAGCATGTCTCTACATGGCCGCCTGAATTGTCAACTGATGGTCGACAGTATCCTACAAGAATGTCTGAACCTAGTGGTTATGAGTATCCTCTAAAACGACCAGCAATGTAGTGCATGGTGGAAATGAGTACCCAATTGCACCTATAACGGCTGTACATGGTGGTTTTGAGTACCAAATAGGACCAGGAATGTCTGTACATGGTGGTTTTGAGTACATAATAGGACAAGGAATGTCTGTATATGGATGTTTAAGTCCCCACTAGGACTGAGCATGTATGTACTTCAATAAGCAGATACAATTACCCAATTACAACATGGTTATTGTGACTACCAATTGAGACAAGAAATTAATGTACATTTGTACCTACTAGTGGTTATGAGTACAACATGTCGGACCAGCAATATCTGTATAAGTATGGTGGTTTTGAATAGCAAATAGAACTAGGAATCGTATTGACTATGTATATCGAATTAGACCAGGAATGTCTGTGCATAGTTAGTACCCGATAGGACCACTGATGTCTGTATAGGGTAGTTTTTGAGTACTAAATAGAACCAATATTGTATGTAAAGGGTGGTCATGGGTACCAATTAGGACAAGGTGTGAATGTACCTAGTGGTTTAATAATAATTTACTCAACAGGACCAGAACTGCCTATACACGTATGTGGTTAGATTTATTTATTTTTGAATATCCATTAAGACTAGGCATGTCCGCACCCGATGTTGGTAAGTAACAACTAGGATACCAATTCCCAAAAAACACACTTTCCATTTATTTTTTTGGTAATTTTCCCCCAAAATATCTCATCTGGCAATATATATTTGAAATCTTAAACTGCATGTTACTACAAATTTATCCAATTAATATTATTTATTTACAAAATACAAAATAATTATCATATGAATGGTATTATTGTAATCTACCGATTCCTAATATTCGCACTTTTCGGTTTATATTTTTTCATGTTTTACCCCAAAAATATCACACTTTGCATAATAACATGGCTTTAATTGTTTGCAGTCTGAAACTGCAAAATAATACCTTCCTATTAGAGTATTTGTTTATAAAAAAATAAATAAATGACAATGTAGTCCACAGATTCCTAAAATTCGCACTTTTCATTTATAATTTAAGTGTTTTACCTAAAATATAAGCCATTTTGCACAATAGCAGCACTCTGATTTTTTCAGTCTAGATAGGACAGGTTAATATCTACCTGTTACAGGGATTTATTTTAAATTAACATAATAAAGAAGATTGTAGTTAACCAATTCCGAAAATTTGTACTTTTCGGTTATATATTTTGACGTTTTACCCCAAAATATCTTAACGCCCCAATGGCCAAAGTGCAGACTTCAGGAAAATACTCCAGGGACCATATGCTTTCAGAAAAATATAGTGACCAAAATTCCCTAGGGGGGAGGGTCTTCTATTGGTGGCTCATGGACTAATTACGGCTTCCGTGTTAAACTAAAAAGTATAATTGTCATCTTTAATTGGATGTACTCGAAATCTATAAATACCGTAGATATTACGAGTGCCACTTAAAAAGTATTAATCAGTGGCCAATAATACGTTTAATATGCAATCAATGTGTATAAAAGTGGACATTTTCTGAAAGATACAACCTTTGCCTAGCTAACCAATAAAACAATATTGCAATTGGTTAAATATCCATTTACCCATATGACATTGAACCAATAGGGTATGAAACACTGGAATTGCGAGAAAATAAGGTATATTAGTCGACGAAAGGGTTGATATTTATGGTCATAATTTCTATAATTTTTATCCGATTGATTTGAAATTTGCAGATTGTATGCACCGTATACTTGTTGAACTAGTGCTGAATCAAAATTATTGTTTAGACAGTCTAAATGGATTAAGTTGTACACGGAATCTGCCATGTTCGAAATATTCCAAAAACTGCATTTTGCTGGGACTATATCCTATACGTTGTTGCTGCATTGTACTACTGTACCTCTTTAGCGAGAAAGTCAAACATGTAGCTTTTTTACATATTTAGATATGTTACTATCTTTCACATGATAAATATGTCCTGAATTATTCATAATTTGTTCTGTACTACAGCCCAAACAACATGATCAGGTGACCAAAAAATACGTATTTTAGATTTATGACGCCATATCCCTAATACAATTATACAGAAAACAAAAATAAAAACACACGATAGTAATTTTATATAAGAAGCATTACATAAATGGACAACAGGTGTGTATTTTCTTTGTTTATCATAAATAGGGGGTATAACATTACCCCACCCACTTTTTTGAAGTTGGGCTAGAACATAAAATTTTGTTTTAAAAAAAAAAAATTAGGTAAAAATGATTAAAAACGTCCGACGAATGAAACTATGTATAATAATCTAGAAGAATTGACATATTAAGAATAAACACATGTTTATTAACCTAGTATATATCTAATATTAATTAGGGTGTAAGTGTGGTATTTTGAGTCTCGGATGTGACTTGTTTATATTGCTATAGTTGGATAATAATTTACTGTTTTCATAATTATGGATTGCCATTTAAGAGTACAATGATATATATTGCAAATGATATCAATTTAATTTCAGTAAGCCTGAATGCAACTTGATAACAACGCTCAGAAATCGTATGAGCCCGTATAACACACGTTTCTTACGTATTTATGAGGTATTCGTTGATCAGTGCTTTAAACCATGTCCTGTTTGAATATCAATAAAATGAAATGCTTTTATAATAAATGATGAAAATACCACGAATGTCTAGCTGAGGGATTGTTCTTTAAGAAAATGTTTACTTTTTATATAATCAGAGGCAATGATGTTGATTTATCGCCCACTGATTAATAATTTTTAAGTGGCCCTCGTATAAACGGTTAAGTAGTCTCAAAATTGGGTGGGTAGCATTGTTGCAGAGAAAGCAAATACATTTCACGCAGGCTAAATAACACGATAGTATGCTCAGGAACGAAAACTTAACTTAAGTATTTAATAATAATTGTTTGCATCCTGACATAAATGCGAACTCACGTAACGTCGAGTAAATAAACACTCGAATACCGGTATCCGCGGCATTAGCCATTAAATAAATGTAATTCATTGCATTAAAGTATAATCATTTGAATTTGACTATTTACCATAAATTTTCAGAACAGGAGATCAATTACAAATTCCAACTATACATTTTACAATATAAAATATACAATTATACAATACATGATAGTTGATACGAACAAAACGAATGAAACAAGCGACTAAACGAATGCTTCCGACAAATAAGCATACATGTACAAAATGTAGCATGCATCAGGTGCAGTCGATGATATACTGTATTCACATTCGATTTCAGTCTTTCGCTCACCATAGGAGCAGTACACTGGCACATAAGTCATATACAGGTATTTTATAATAGAAATCAAATATAAAATCATACATGCATACGTGCACATTGACAATACAATGTCCTGTATTTATTAATCCATCTTCTAAATTAAGCTACTACATGTAAACCACATATAAAGATAAATGAGACTAAAGAGATATTTTTCTCCGTCATGCAGACTTGTTATATTGTGATGCCCTCAGATATTAATCAGTTACAATAATCAACATTGACAATATTGTTTGCTATCTATAATAAGCGATGTGTGCGTAACAATCAGAGGTGTATTGCGATTAAAACATCTTGAAAGAATGATTTCCCAAGGGAGCTGCAAATGTTTATAATAGCGTAAAATGTGTCCATTGAAGACCAAGTTAAAA
This sequence comes from Spisula solida, assembly GCA_947247005.1. Classification (NCBI taxonomy): domain Eukaryota; kingdom Metazoa; phylum Mollusca; class Bivalvia; order Venerida; family Mactridae; genus Spisula; species Spisula solida. Next base: position 406,257 of record OX365951.1, read on the forward strand.
GACAAAGTGACTTTATTCATGACATCGTTATTATCTGACAATTACTGGGAGATAAACACGTCGAAATAAATTGGTTAGACAAAAAGTATCAAGTTGGTCGCAATTTCATTGATATTTGTGGCACTACAATATTTCGTAAATTGTTTTTACATGCCAGTGATAATTATAAAAAACACTTAATTAATTTAATTAAATTGATAAGTATGTCTTTATTGAATTTGATGTAAACTTCCGCATATTCCACGAGTCTGAATGAATCTTATTCACCCCAATAGGTAATCTTTGTTTACGTATGTATTGCTCATGTTGTATATGTGCCCGGCTGCAACTATGGAGTTTAATTATGAAACTGCAAGTACACTGTTGTGGGTTGAGTTATGCTTTGTGTCGTCATCCTTTTTATTCGTTTTTGCCTGCATGTTCTTCGGGGTACGTTTTAGTGTTATTGTGGCTATTTGTATGGTTGTTCATGTAACTAAATGTATGTACATGTATGTGATTTATCTTTGTGAGTTGGTATGCTGCTCGTGTTGCTCGTGCTGCTCGTGCTGATCGTGCTGCTCGTGATGATTGTGCTGCTCGTGCTGCTCGTGCTGCTCGTGCTGATTGTGCTGCTCGTGCTGATCGTGCTCTCCAGTTTCCGTTGAGTGCTGCCTCCCCTGCCCGATTTGATATTATCTTTTTGGAATGTATGATGTTACCAACTGTACGAGTAATTACACAATGATAAATGGTATTGATTTTTGTAAGAAGTCATTTTTTCATAAAACTAGATGTGGCAAAATAATAACGTCGGCAGCTAAATACGAAGGATATTCAAGTAATTTGTATACTTTGCTGATGTTATAGAATATATCATTCGTATCAGTTTCAAATTGGTACTGACATTAATCAAAATGTTCTAAGCTAGTACGCAAAATGTATATATTTACGTATATGTGCTCATTTGATTAATGATTACTTGTACATTTCCCTGAATGTTCGAGTAAATATCACATACATTGTGTTAAGCATTATATTAAGATTCATGTACGATTCGCAAAAATTATAACCTCTGCATAGCCTGCACAGTTGGCGAATGAATAAAAAACTGATAAACTTGCTGTCCTTAGTTCGTTTGAGATGTTTCCTTTATTAGATGTAAAGATGTCAACAAGTTTGCGTGATGTGTGCGATTATGTTTTGTATCCGGGATAAATAGTTTAGGATTGGTTTGAGACACGATGTCTTGTTTTTCCATAACCGTGATACACCATTTGTCTAAATACAGACTCATCAAGTCAGAATAAAATTTTAATGTAGAAGTGCCGGAAATAATTGAACAATGGGTTCGATATCATATTAAAATCAATTTATAGAAGGGCGTGATGAAATAACTAAATCATAGTTGTTTGATATCGCCCAGACACCGTAAGAAGACTTATAAAATAAAATGTGTGTCCTATAGACACAGTAAAGGCGGATGGAAATATAATATCAGCCACAGACAGTCCAGCATTTCAACCTGCATTTACATCTGATGATCATCTAGCAAACACCCTGAGAGAAATGATGTATACTACAAACGTACACAATTAAATTACAAACTGCAATGTACTATAATCAAATCAGAAAGACTATTATGTATTATTTTAAGTAATCTGCCATTCATTTTCATACTTTGCTGATTATAATGTAAATATTAAAAACTTGTTTTCTTCAAATTTAACGTAATATTTAATGTTCACAAATGCTTTACAATATCACACCCAATTAAGACATGGTTACAACTAATTAAATTGACAAAATAACATATTAGACCATTGGTAATACAATGAAAATCTAGATCAAAGAATCGGCATGAATACAATATATAGACTTTATTACATAGCTTTGAGTCCAAAAACCATGAGCCAATTAGGAGTAACAATGGATGCAATGACACATCGATCGTATATTATAGAAAGCTGAATGTAAGTATTGCCTTATAAAATTCACCCAAGTGTCTAGTACAATGTAGGTGAATTAAAACTGCTGACATTGCACGTGCATATAACGGTGTACAATGTTATAATTATTTGGATACATCTGGTGATATCAAACAGCTTATTGGTGTAAATTTGATGTATGTAGTTTACTGTTGATTATGGCTATGTTAAATATAATATTTAATTTTTCATTGGCATTATCCGAGCGTTCTTAAGAGCCAAAAGTGTCCAGAGCATGTTTTATAGTGGGTGCACATAACTGTACTAATGCAGGTGTCAATTAGATAAACATATACTGTTTGCAAAGAGATACCTTTACAGGGGGTCCCGTCTTCATCACGTGAGAATTGGCTACCGGTTAATACGAATTATTGTTAACCTGCTGATGCATCAACTTTCTTCAAAAACACACATTTCAAAGTCGTGATATCATTGGCAATAAAGAAACAGGCTACATGTATGTACATAGCTTGGAGGACAACAATGTGTTGATCTTTCTCGAACTGTTTATGTATAATTGTTTATTTAATGCTAACTGATGAGATATGGAGTTCTATCAATGAAATAAAACCTATATCAGTCACTGGTTATCACCTACAATGTGACTGATATAAGCTCCGCCCCCTCACAGGGACTACTTTAATTTACCAAAATCTCAACACTAAAATGTCTGTAACTTTTTAATTACTGAACGGAAACATGTCATGTGGGGGTTTTTATTCTTAGTTAGACCATTTCCTACAAGTTGGTGTATGATTTAATGCAAAATTCTCAAAAAAGTCGTTTTCACCTATTCACCATAATCCAAGATGGCGGATTTTGAAGTGAAAAATATGAATGGAATAACATATTCATACGTAGCCTAACCACAGTGGTAATTTGGCATAAATAGTACCAGTTTTGACACCATAAAAGCATTAAATAAATAGAATATTTGTTTGTTTTGATTAAATATGGTTAATATCTCATCTTGTAGTGATAAAATTTTAATATTTTCACTCGCGCTACGCGCTCTTGAAAATATTGAATTTTATCACTACACGATGAGATATAAACCATATTCAATCAAAACAAACAAATATCCTCTATATAGATGGGTCCACTCTAGTCGCAAACTGTCTCTGTGAATTATTTAAGTAATTAAGTGTTTTCTAGGAAATCTAAATTAGTGGGCGTAATGAAGCGGTAATTGCAGTATACTGACTTGGCATTTGGTGTACCTAGACGAAATCCCTGCAGGCAACCGTCGTTGATATGTATATATATTATATATTGAAACAAAGAAATAGCACGACTACAAAATGTTCTGTGTCACTGTGCCTTTTTGTTCAACTGTTATAATTTTAGTAGTTTGTATACGCTTTCTGTTGAATGATGATTGCCCATGCGATTCGTTCATGACACGGGCTATGTTTGATTGACTGAGCAGGCAAGCTGTGTGAATCACGAGGACTACCACATGTCAGAAGGGCAACTCGTACATCAACTCTCAAACGGTAACGTAACATATGTTGTAACCGAGTGTTCTAAAGAATTACTAATTTTCATACAATGTATTATGTGGGCAGTTAATGGACGCAAATGGATCGTATTATACTGGTGTTTGCCGTTTGCAAATTTATTTTATTGGGTTTCACGCCGTTTGTTTTAAGCTTAAAATCAATAGATGTTACGACGCCAAAAACAGCGTTTTTTTAAAAAAAACAATAGTTTTATCTGCAGCTGTGGTTTCGCACCTTTAAACTGGGATGAACACTATGTAATGTTTTATACAATGTACACATAGATGTCTTCAGATGTCGAACCATTTTAGAAAAAGCAATAACAATAATTCACATCGACACGCGAAGAACGGTATTGACACTCTCAAAAAAAGGCCATAACGAGTATTCTATTTTAGTTCACGCAAATAATTTCCCTAGGGATATTGCCCTTGGTATCGCTGTCTCTTATGATTCTTTTAACTATATTTGCTTAACACACTAATCATTTAGTCATTAAAAAACCAATTCGATGCAAGTATGCATTAAGGCTTCGAGTCATGAAATGAACTAAGATATAATAGAACACGGAATGTCATGTAAAGTAAAAAGACTTATGTATATTGAGCTTTGAATGCATCACACAATACAGAATGACCAACAGTAAACTGATTGAATGTCATAAGTAAGCCGACCTTATAATTCAATAGACCAGACAGGACATGCAATCAAGCAAAGTATTAAAAGTGATGATAAATAGAATATTTATTTTCCTAATCTATGGATATTCAGCATTTCTTGTTACTCGACAGTAGTAAACCCAATCTTATTCACAGCCAAAGTTACATTTAGTGTTGTTCATATTTGCGTAACTTGTGCTAATAGTCTGTGAATTGATTTCATTCTTTTGTTCTAAGTTACCCATATCTAATGTTTGACCTTGTTACTTGTAATCAGTGATTTCTGTTTTTGTGCATTTCGTGCCATGTTGTTTATACAATGTAGTGAATTATGTCTTCCCTGGCCGATTTGTTATACGCCTTTTGACATTATTTCAGAATGTTTAAAATAAATTTATATAAAGTATTTTAATAAATAGCTTCTTCCTAATATATATTATACCTTTATGCCCAAATACATGTAACAAATAACACATAAAATATAACATTCAACAAAAACAGCTGAGCACGAAATGCACATAAGTGACAAACATAATATGTGGGTAATATATTAATAAGCAAGGTGGATTTGTATTGTTGTTTACAAGTATGATATAGATGATTGGGCATTGTGCGGTAATCATTTTCATAAGATTACTGTGAATCATTAATGTGTGATTTCCCGTGTGGTAGTCTGCATAGTGCTATAAATATTTATTGTAGAGTGACTCTTGACAATCGCTTGCTTGATATTATCACATTTTAAGATGACTTATCGCGTTTAAAAACTCCCTGAACTATTTTGGGATAGACAAATTACTCTAGCAACACAATATATAACACATACTATGATTTCATCCTTGCAATATATATAATGCATTATGTTGACCATGTTCTTTGTTCGATACATGTTCTACTCTTCATTTTCTGTTCATTAAGAAGTAAGTTCTAATTTATTAATGAATCACTTAAATATGTCACGCTTGAATTCCAAGTTCTGTTGATCCTAATTGACAACAGTTCCGGGTAGTTTGACGAAGGTTTTCTCGAAGGTTGTCAAGCGATTCCATTCCATTTGATTATGGAAACGTGCGCAATATCTCCTATGTTTTAACAAGCAAAACTAATTCATTTCCATAATCCATTAAATTATCGATATACATATGCAAACATCTGGAGTCTTGTTAATTGATTTGGTTATACAACAAATAAACAAAAAGGTCCGAGAGATGGTTTATGGATATGCTCTAACATCACCAATCTGCAGGGACATAATTCACAAACGTCGTACTAGTACATGTAGCTATTAAAACCCAGACTTAAACTTACAATCGGCGAACAATACATTTATGGTCATTTCTTTATTGATGAATATAAACTACTGTTATTTTATCAGAATGATTGACGTATGAAGTCTAACCCATTTAACAATGTTGCTATATTCTTAATGCAATTGAATGTAGTATCGTAACACGGTAGCAACAGGACATTCAATACTTTGAAGTTTCATAACCTTTGTGAAAAAATTATCAACTGTCAGAGGTGTTGTAACCTCAATTATACGTATAATTATTACAACTCGTATGTAAATTCTGCAATTATTCAACGTTTACGAGTATTTGACGTGTTGGTTAACTTGAAAGTGGGAATTCCTTAACGACAACAGAAAAACATGTGTTGCTCTTGATATTACACTGCTCTACTATAACGCAGTGGTAAACAGACACATTGTTTAAGTGTTACTCAACAGTCATGCATTAAGGTTTTCCCCTCGAGCAAAACATAATGCATTTGTTAACGGCTTGTATTGTCTGTTCTTGACATTAGCTTGTCAAGCTATTGTATCAACACTTGCTTATTTGTCAATGCTACATGCAATAGTTAAAGTTTTGGATATTGCATTTTGCCACATTACGAACTCTTATATTCTAAACCTACTTGACTGTGTGGAAGGAAGATAGAGGATTATGCTCTACGTGTCACACCAACTGGCAGGAATTTTTCATCAGGTTTTTGCCCAGTTTACAACATTATATCAGTCGTATACAGCGCCGTATGCTCTTGTCAGCTATTGGGAAATGATAAACCAGCAATAAAGAGACCATTCACAAGAATCAACGGTTTAATACATTCTAAAAATATTGGGGTAAATAAACGTAGCCAATACCATGGACAAGCATGACTGTCAAATCTTAAGGGAAATTGGATGTGCGACGGATCTGACGCCGTAAGGACATTTGATTCAATGTTCTACAATGTGTGCTAAACAGATAGGTTCGCTTCAAATATGATTGAAAATAATTATTGAATAATGCTTACGTCTTGTTCTGCATGTTTTCAGGTACTCACGGGTCCTTTCCTCGTGACTACAATATAAATCTAATTGCCGATGTGTGTAGTTTTTATATAATCATACTATCATCATATAACGAGTAACCAATTTGTTATCCCATACCTTAAAAACCTCAGGTATAATGAAGTCGATGATATCAAACGTTGTCGGCATGTAAGTCTTGCAAAACATGGAACGTAACAATGCATGCAAATGGTTAACTCGTCAAGGAATTCCGGAACATGGTTGCCAAATGATAATAATACTCCCCAAAGGAATATTTGTTGAATACTAAGTTAACAGGCAGGTGCGCTTCTTCTCCGCAAAATTATTTTCGTAACTGTGATATTGTTTATTCATTTTCATAACAACATTTACGAATTTGAAGAGAATGCAATATGATTTGCATTAAATCTATTTCTGGTCGAATAAGAAACATGTTTGCTAGCTTATGTTACATGTAATCACACTAAACTAGCTCTAGAACTATACATGTATCCTGCTGGTATTTATCGCCACGAAGGTTTGAGGTAACAGGAGTCAGGAGCGAACGAAAGTAAAACACACGAGAATTTGACAAATTATTTATAATTCAAATATACAAGGGCAAAAAGTAACAGAAATAATTAAAACACAGAATAAAGACTTGTTAATGCCTATTAATTAATGCTAACTGGTGAGATATAGAGTTACATGTATGTCAGTGAAATAAATACATCCTCCACTCCGCACGCACAGTGACTACTTTAATTTTATCAAAATCTCAACATTAAACTTTTTTTGATTAAACATGAACATAGCATGTGGATTTTTAATGTTCTTTCTTAGTTAGATCATTTCCTACACGTTTGGATGTGTTTCGATGGAAACTTCTGAAACAAGTTGCTTTCATATAATCATTGATGGCGGCTTTTGAAATGAAAAATGAATGGAATAATGTATATGTACGCAGTTTAATCTCATTGGCGATAATATATAAATCGTGTTTAGTCGAAACGAACCCAAATCCTCAATATGATATACATATACTTATGCCACGGGCGTCATGTTTAAGGAATAAGTTCACTGCGTATGCCGTAGCATCATTATATTGAAATCGATAACACGTTCGCATTTAAATTCCGTTGGATTCCTTTACGTCACATATCATTACACAGACGTGTATTTCCTTAATTACATGACCACCTGCAATGGTAGGTTTTGTAAACTAATACTGCCCACAATGTCATAGAGACACAGCTTTCTCTTTAATATTTAGATTTGATGTCAAATCATTTAGGACATGCTGTGTTTTCATAATCAGCACGGGCAATTGAATACAAATTAACACTACATTTAGTCTAGAATTATGCTGTTACATGTATAAGTGCATGGCTTGATTCCTAGTATCATGAGAATGTCTCTTGCAATATCGAGTTAGAAGGATTTATTTCTATTGGATCGAACTATTCTAATGGTTCTTAATCCAGTTTTTCATAAAACATCATATGTTCAAAATAATTGATGCAACTATTTGTTATACCCTTAAAAATGGAAATTCTATCTGGTTCAAGGTTAATATTGTGCAATTAAAATTAATTTGAAGCAATATGATGATTTTGTCAAATTTGATACGATCAAATAAAATAATAAATCAACTAAAAGATAAAATTTAACATCGGTAAGTATTTTATCAATGGTATATTTAACGAGACATTCTTGATGCTCAAACCGAGAATGAGTTCTTTCCTCGCATTATGTGTACATAATGTTACACTGCTTGTCCAAAAATGACGCAGTTTGGATAAGCAAGATGTCAAGAACAACATACATTTGTAGTTTGTATCTAACAAAGCACTTAAGGAAATCTGACACTTAAAAATTAAGCTCAAAAATAAATTGCTAACAACTACAAATAGGGGATGTACGTATTATTTAATTTGAACTTATCTTTACCACAATGTGAATTCGTACAAGAATTTTAAATAATTTTAATGTATGTGTAATTGTACGATTTCCGAAAGTGTTTCGATTAAATCGTGCCTTATACATGTACATACGAATAATGTTCCGAATGTCACCAGCCGATTTTAACGTCGAAAAGAACTCGTGCCCGTACAAAAAAACTGGACTGACAATTCAGGTGCAATCCCGGGAATTGACCGCAGTTTTCACGTTTTGGCTTCAATAGTTTACGATATTGCATACATTGTAACTTTGAATTGGCGATCTAAAGTTTTAAAATAAATATCACTACATTTATTTCGTAATATAGACAACAAACACTATTCGAGTGTAAAATTGAGTACAAGACGTATAACCCACTATCTTGGGGAACGAATACTTCTACAGGTGTTTGCCTAATCCATTAAGCCTAGAAAATATCCATAGACGAACTCCATCTGGCTTTAGAATCGGCAAATACAAACAACTTATGTCGTTGTTTTTTAAGAACGTGTAACCAAACATGCTTACTGGCTTAGCAGAATTAACCTTTTCCAAAACATAAGTCTAATCACAATAAACAAACCAAAGCAGCCTTTCCATTTTGTATAGGTTCATGTAGGTAAAACATAGTGCAGAAACATATCACAAATACAAGGCCCGCCTGGTTAGTGCAGTGAATAGAAAAGGGGATGTTTACTGGATATTGGATACATTTAATTTGATTTACGCCTTTTTTTGGTGATTGTAAATTAAAAAATTTTTTTTGGTAGATATGATTGCGACAAAAACAAGGTATTTTTATCCGCGTCTTAGTTCGCACCTTTCAAATAGGGTTAAACAGAAAGCACTATGTAATGTCTTATACATGTAGATGTCTTCAGATGTTAAACTACGTTAGATAAGCAATAACAATGATTCACATCGACATAAATGAGTGCATAAAGGTCCTATAACGACCGCCTTTACAATGTACTGCAGTAATATATTTTTAGAGCACATGCCGTCACCATATTGATAGATTGGTGTGTTGGATACAAGAAATGTACCGACATGCGGATAAATTGGTGTCTGGGTCTTAGCATTTTACTGAATAATAAAACAATATCGACCAGTTATCCGGCACCTAGAAAAATGACATGTACGCCTTGTTCAAAGCCTTGTATATAACAAATAAATAGATAAGTAGTAACTGCTGGGCATGTATATGCATGAACATATCATATAACAAGCTTTAAATGCACTTCCTAGACAAATTCCCTAATTCTCAATATACAATGTTGTAAATATGGCGACATAATTAATTCCATATGCCCAGTAGGGCAAATGAGCAAAATATTGAAATACTTATAAATATTTACTATTTCGAGACTAGTCGTTTTACTTGCGCAACAATTCACAGTATTCGTCAGCAGTCTCTCTCTGACATGCAATAAATCTTTAATAAGTCTATATGGAAGAGCATAATTATGTTTCATTAACAAATAATGTCAAACATGTGTTTAAAATCATCCCCGAAAAAACACTACAATTTCACTATATGGCCCATACAAGTCCTGTATTTACATGTTTATGTGTGTGCTTGGTCAATAAACACTTTGCCATATTGGTATCGTAGCTGCTGAGTTTAATTTTGTCTTATGTATTTCATGTTCTTTGTGACTTGTAACTTAGGGTACGTGAGTCGTCATTTTGTTTGTGCTATGTTGTGCCTTTCGTATTGTGTTGTTTTTGTTGATTGTTTCATGTCTAATTTGTTATCATCATTCTGACTTGTATTTCAAATGTTCTTAGATAGTTATGTGTATAATACGCATCGTTTTTTATCAAATATTATTAAGATTGAACGCACTAAATGACCTTTAAGGTATAAAGATAATAACGAGACGGGCATGGCAGGCAACATTCAGCAGAAAACGCAAAACACAGAAGGCAAATATAAAACATATTAGAAGTCACAAGGACAAAAAATGCGTGTAACTATACATGTAAAAATAACAATATTTTAATGGTAGCTTTGTATTGCTTTTACAAGGAAAACATAGGTGATTGGACATTTTGTTTACTCTGAACCTTTGATATGTGATTTCCCGTGTGGCATGAATGGTGTTCAGCATAGTGGCATAACAATTATGTTAGTATGACTTATGGCAATCGGCTGTTATATATTACTACATTTAAGTTGTCTAAGTGATGTTTGAAACTCCCTTAACAATTATGAGATTGACAAATTACACTAGCAATACGATATATTACACCTACTAATATGTGGTTTCTTCCATTATAATTTAGTATATCACATTGATTAAACCATTTACCTATATTTATATTTCCCATGTTTCGGTTTATATTACTTACTTATTATTTGCGATTATATACATCGGCAGTTCTTTACAGACGAATCTAAACCACCGTGATATTGTCAGAAAGATTGGTGCAGCGTAACCCAATTTCGTGATATCTTTATTTCTTATTGAAAATGTTATAACAATATGGGAGGAGAACCAACATTCAAAAGTATCAAAACGCTTGTGAATAAGGTATTTGCTGATAGAAGTGTTATTATACCGAATACACAGTATGCAACATCTGATTTGCAAACAATTATCACCACTACGCTCTTATAAATATTGTACAATTACGTAACATTTATGTGACGTGTGGGTTAACTTGAAAGTGAGAATACCTTAACGACAACAGCTCCACCTGTGTTGATCTTGATATTTATAACACTGCTCTACAATAATGCAATGCTTAACAGAAACCTTTTTATATTGTTACTTAACAGTCATGCATTAATGGTTTCCCCTATAGCAAAACTTAACGCGTACGTTAACTGTTTGTATTGTCTGTTCTTGACATTAGCGTGTAAAGTTATTGTATAAACACTTGCTTATCGTTCAATGCTACTTGCAATAGTTTAAGTTTTGGATATTGGTTTTTTGCCCCATTACGAACGCTTATAATCTTAAAACATACTTGTCTGCGAGGAAGATAATGAGATAATGTTCGACGTGTAACACTCACTCTGTGATTTACCCAGTTTTATCTCAATCATATACATCGACTGAATGGCCTTTTAGTATTTGTAATTACGAACCAGTACCAATGGGCTTTTCCACATGGAGCAACGCATCAATTACTTCTCCAAATGTTGCAGCTACCGAAGTCAATGCCACGGGAAAACACTCCGTAAGGACATTTTTTTAAATTAAGTGATCTACTAAGTGTGCTAAACAGATTATCAAAATATTAATACTGCTACAAATTACCATCGGTGAATCATGCTTTCGTCTTGTTCAGAATGTTTAAAGGTACACGGGTTGTATTACTTCATAATTACAATACAAGTTTAACTGCTGGGGTATTTCTTTTAGTTTTAGTTTTTTAGATCATTACACTATCATCATATAACCGTTAACCAATTTGTTATCCCGTACCTAAATTACCTCAGGTATAATGAAGTCGATGATATCAAACGTTGTCGGCATGTAAGTCTTGCAAAACATGGAGTGTAACAATGCATGCAAATGGTTAACTTATCAAGGTATTCCGGGGCATGAATGCCAAATGATGATAATACTTCCCAAAGGAATATTTGTTAACGAGTAAGTGCGCTTCTTATCCGGAACATTATATGTTCGTACTCTAACATAACTGAAGTTGTGATATAGAGGATATTTGTCGATTTTGCTGTAAGATCGAAATTTATTTCACCAAGTGATCACAGAAAATCAAAATTTTCCCGAGTAAAGTAGCCATGAGTGTAAATTTAATTTTCTGTGATCACGAGTGAAATAAAATTGATCTTACACCAAAAACCAACAAATTTTCTGTTATTATATGCCTCAATTTCTCTTAAAATGTTCCGTAATTGGCTTTATTGGAAAAAATCACGTCGAAATTGGAATGTCACAGAATTTTGTCGTCATGATGACGTAACGCATATTTAAAAGCCCGGCGCCGTTGACGTTACTTATTTTTCTGCATGTTACTTGAACCAGCTTTAAAACAGTGAAAATAACAAAGTGGTAATTTCACTGTTATTTTCACTGTTATTTTCACTGACAAAACTCCATAATCCATTAAAAGCAAATAATAAATATAGTTTATTCTACAATGTAGACTAGTTCAAAACAACATGTACGCCAGTTTGATTTGTATGATTCTATCTTATGTCAATTGTGATGCAAGTTGTAATCAATAGTAATCAAACTAAAAAAGTTATAGGGTACATTGTATTTATCACCACGAAGGTACATGCATAATGATAATAAGCCTGAATTGAATGCAAGTGTAACAAACGAATAATTGACGAATGTTTTAAAGAAAACTTATACAAACTCTATATGGCCAGGGAGTTATGTGTAACGAATTAGTTCACTTCGTACATCATAGCATCATTAAATTGAAATCGATAACACTTTTGCATTAAAATTCCATTACGTCACCTATCATCACACTTGTGTACTTCCTTAATTACATGGCCACCTGCATTGCTTGGTTTTGTAAATTTATACTGCCCACAGATGTCATAGAGATACAGATTCCTCTTTTAGATCTCGATTTTGTGTCAAATCAATTAGGATATGATGTGTTATCTTAATCAACACAGGTAATTGAATACAAATTAATACTATATCTATGCAAAACAAAAATGCGTATGTTATTATAATTGTCATTATAATTAGGCTGTTACGAATGAATTGTTCGATTGCCTGTGTTATGAAAGTATCACTTAATATATCGAATCAGACTGATTTATTTCGATCGTTGAGAAATATTCTAATGTCGCTAAACTCCAGTTGGTATTCAAAATATTACGTTAATAATATTTCTTACAGGTATTTTCAGCACAATATAAATATGTATATACTAACTGGTTCACTGCTGCATTTATAGTCTATCGTTCTATGCTCAATAATACTAAAAAATGATTATGTCACATTTTACGAAGTAAGAGAAAAAAAAAACAATTATAAAAAAAGGGTTTGAAATTGACTATATTTCCTCCGTCATTACTGTCTCTTAAATATTTTATGTTACTTGTTATTATGTCAATGAATTTGTGCTTGCATGTATATTTTTTTGTATATGTTTTTTTGTAAATATGTTTTTGCCATATTTATTTGTTATTTGTAAATGGCCAAAAGCAATGTTCTTTGCGGATTATGCCAATAAACTTTGAACGTTGATTAAATCACAAGTCTTAACTTGTTCTCCTCCGAGGGTAAACTATAAATATAACATACATACAATCTCACTTCCGCTGCACCAGAGTGTTCAATTGATACTTTCATAAGCTTCTATTATCACGTAATTAATGATTGATTTAACATTCCAAGCACATATCTACTGCATAATCATTAATGGTATCCAATGAAAATAGTTACATGTACAAATGTAGTATAGTATAGTGTCATTTTAGAGACATTATTATACTATACAGTATATCTGGCACACTGTTTCTATTTTACGGGCGAGACTAATGTCATGTGACTTGTCATATCTAGGCATATTACTTATCATTATTAAATGGTTATAACATCTTATGTGACGGGTTCTAAACTTCTCTATTTGACGTGACTGTCTGTATAAAATGCCACGTATGGATTCCACGGCATATCCGGCAAATATGATATTTAAGCGGGGTCTTTGATAAGCAGGATCAGAACAGTTAGGGAGAACAGTTAGGGAGTAGTCATGGGTTAGCATGTTGGAATCTTCGGGAGGTGTAACTTTACGCTCTCCGGGATATTCAGAGTTTTGGGGTTTTGGTTTAATTTAATAGCTGTTCTCAACTTTGGAAACATTATGCTTAAAATTATTATTATTTACTAGATTGTTTGTCGATTTAATTAGGTACTAAATTATTGTAGGAACTTTAAGTGACTGTGCATGTTTAGGAGAGAGAGATTTATTCACTTATGATAAAGTAACAATTAAAATTAATTAACTGAGTTTGGTATTTTGTTGTTGATTAGTTAAGTAAATTACTAAGTTAGTATGCAATAACCACTATACGACGATTGAATATACGACCGTAACACTTGTTAGGGTAACAACATGTATATGTTTTGCAATTTGTGCAATAACGGCGATGTTCATCAAGTTCGTATATCGTATTCGCCCAAGTAATGCATGCAGGTTAGTATTTGACAAAGACATATAATGGAATAATACGATATACAGTCTTATTATAAGTTAATGATCCCTTATGTGTACGAACATAACCCATTTTGCAAACTCCATCTACGAAGGTCACCATGAAACATTATTACCGATCAAGCTACTTTGTATGATATGAAACATGTTAAGACATGTGACGATGAGCGCTAGCGTAAAGCTATTTACTTATGAGATGATTAAATGAAGTCTTTGAACTCAAACTCTTTTGATACCATGCTAATTAATGTTTTCATCCAAGCAACATAAAACGTCAATACACTTTTGACCTTTAAGTTTGCCATTGTTGATTTTTCGCTTGTCAACAGACCGTCGCTGACATTTCAATATCAAAATATCACGAATTAATTATTTCACGATTTCACTGTCATGTTTTTGCAATTCGATATCATGCAATTTTGAATTGGAACTGTCACCACCGGTCAGTTGTCGTATATACCACAACGCTGTGGCATGTGAAACAACAAACGTGTGCATAAATATACCAACAAACGTTCCGCATTCTCGCTATTGTTTACAAGACGTTAAACTCACAATTATATATATTGGCTAAACATTATTTCTACAGGCGTTTGCCTATTCCATTAAGTCTAGAAAATATCCACGGATGAAATTGTTGTGGCTTCAGTTTCGGAAAATACAAAAGGCGTGCGTTTTTGTTTCTAAGAACGTTTAACCGAAATATTCTCACTGGCTTATTAGGATTATACTTTCTCTAAACCTAATTCTAATGCCAATAAACAATATCCCACCAAAACAGTCTGAGCAGATCGTTTAAGTAAGTGAAATGCTGATAAATTCCCGGAGTGCCGTGTTAAAATAGATACTAGCAATCATGGCGAAGACGCTTTTGAAAGCAAATTGCTGTTTCGCGATCGGGTAGTTTATTGGCTTTGCGAAAATACATATCACCAATTAAATACCCAACTTTTTAGCTCAGTGAATAGAAAAAAATGGTACCTACTGCAAATGTTGTTATGTGTTTGTATTTGTTATGTGTTCGTTTCTTGGTGTTCAGAAACATGATGCAACAATATTATTAATGTTTTTCGGTTGTTATTTCACCGAGTATTTAGCTGAAGTAATATTTCCACGTAGTATCCGATAATAATTCAGTGTTATTCCGCGGTAAACCAGTCACAAGCCATGAATAAAGTTATATACGGTGATCAGAAAATAACGAATGTTGACCCTGCCAGATTTAAAACAATGTTCAGTACTAACTTCTTGTTCTGCAATCACACGAGATTATCTGGACAAATGGAGAACACGACATAACCGAGGTCAATGTTACTGGAATGCATAAGTTCTCCCAACTAGGTATCAGAACTGGTGACAAGCGATTGTTCTACCTATTGTGCTAAACCAACATGCATGCTTGTGGTTAAACTATTTGTATCCTGTATTTTTGTAACATTGGTGAAATCAAGATTGTAAATCGTCGACGTATAAGAAGTATAATTTATCTGTTTAGAAATATGCGATATTTTAGTAGCATGTGTCTGGGTGCGCTTAGCGCAGTGACTGAATAAACCACCACCTTGTAACCCGACCGATATTGGTTCGAATACTATATAGGGATGTATAATACTATACTATAATACTAATAATAATTGAGTTTTAAATATACATTGATTCTCGTCGATCATCAGCAATCGTCTGAACGATTTTGGACATGCATAAGTAGGCCAGTATAATTGCGCCATAGACAGTATTTACCCTTACTACACTTGACGAATGTTCTAAGTACACGCTTTTAGAACTAGAATAAATCAGGACCATAATTACCTTAACTCACTAAAACTGTATAGATATCATATGTGGGTGATTGTCTTTAATATAGAAAAAGAAAAATCAAGATCTACGTAAAAATCATTGATACGTGACGAATATGATAAAATCACATTCTTCTTGCGCACACATTTCAAATATGTGTAAATCTGCTCAAAGCATTTCATACACGATCAATGTTCGACCCCCAAACATAAAGCCATAAAAATATTTCGTATTATATGACGTAAATGAAAATTAAGGAGTGCGCAAGTGCGATAGGAATGCTTGAAAGCGGCATGTCAAAAAGACGGGTAATATTTAACCCATTAATTGTCTGTTTTGGGGTTCTTAACTCATGCACATAATTATTATTATGGTAGATGCATTTAATTTACGAAAGAAATGCATGTTTATATTGACTCGATTAAAAATTGAGACGTCACATGACGTCATTTACATTTAGTCATTGAATGCGTCAAAACATGATTATGACAACATCTGACTGATAGTTGTATCACTTTAAGATCGTAAAATAAGGTGGAATCGTTGAACTGAACAGAATATGTCCATTCATTTGTATGGAGCAATTTGAGTTTGAGCATGGAAGTAACTTTCAATAGGCATTTATCATCCGAATTACTACTACAGTTTAACAAAACTCACTTTTTTCTATCAATCATGTCTTTTGTAAGATACGAACACATTTTCATCACATGGACTCTGATTGTAATGCAATTTTTTAATTAGGTTGTACGATGGTATGGCCGCCTTGTAGCCCGGACCTAAATCCGATAGAATACATCTGGGATTAGTTTGGGCAACGCGTCCGAGCACGACGACAACACCAGACCGTATAGGAACTCATAACGCATCCTTTACTTGAACTGAATGCACTCCCGCAGCAATTGGTACACATCTTTATCAATTCAAAGCCTCAGAGATGTCAGGCTATCATCAGGGCAGACTGTGGTCATACAAGATATTAATGTGCGACTTCGTTGTTTTAAGTAGTGAACTAAATGGTCGTTTTCTAATATGTTGTTATTATATTTTAGAATGGTAATTAACTCAACGTGATAGACAATAGTTTCCTGATTCCAATGGTATATTCGATTCACAGATAGGTCTAATATATGTTCAATTAAATGAAAAATACAAAGTGTGTACTTAGAACATTCGACTAGTGTACAGTCCAAACTACTATATATTCGGAAAGACGTTTTTACAAGCACTTGCTTTGCATTTCAATAATGTGAGTTCAATGACGACACAGGAAATAGGTTACATAGGTTAGAGGAGAATTTGTTGACCTTTACCACACCGTTAATGTAACATTGATTAAATGAGGTTCATGCTTGTGATAAACTCTATTCGTGAATAATTACATTAAGTGTGTCCAGGAAATTTGAATTACATTTGTAGTTCAGGTATTAAAGCGGTAATTGCGATATACTGTCCTTGCCTTTACCGCACTTAGACGATATACTGTCCTTGCCTTTACCGCACCTAGACGATATACAGTCCTTGCCTTTACCGCACCTAGACGATATAAAATCCTAGCCTTTACCGCACCTAGACGATATACATTCCTAGCCTTTACCGCACCTAGACGATATACTGTCCTTGCCTTTACCGCACCTAGACGATATACTGTCCTTGCCTGTACCGCACCTAGACGATCTACAGTCCTAGCCTTTACCAAGACGACAGCCTTACAGTCACCCTTCGTTGATGAATGTATGAAAACATGATCAAGAAAACTACAACAAGGGATTTGTCGATGTGCCCTTTGTCTAACTATGTTATGTTTAGTGGTTTGTATTCGTCATCTATTGTTGGTGTGTCGAGGCCAACCAGTTTTTTTGACTGACTAAGTTGTCAGAATCACAAAGCAACTTTGTTAACTACCACATTACCTAATAATAATATTTCTGCTGTAACCCAGTGTTCCAAAGGATACCAAATTAGTGCGTTGGTAGATTCTATGAACAGTTTATGGACACACCGGTTGCGAGGATTACTTGTGTTTACTGGATATTTGATTTATTTACTTGTATTTGTAACGTCTTGTTAATGGTGATTGAAAAACGATTGTGATGATAAATTTGACCGCGACAAAAACAGGGTCTTTATATCTGCATCTGGGATTTTGTACCTTTAAAAAAGAATTAAACATACATAGCACTATGTAATATTTTATACATATAGATGTCTTCAGATGTTAAAATACGTTAGATAAGCAATAACAATGATTCACATTGAGACGCGAAGAATCGTATTTACACTCTCCAAAAAAACGAGTATTCTATTTTAGTTCAAGTAAATAATTTCCCCAGGGATATTGCCCTTGGCATCGTTGTCTCTCATGATTCTTTTGACATTATTTGCTGAACACACTAATCATGGAGTAATTAGAATTATGTATTAAAGGATCAGGTCTTGCAATAGACTGGGAGATAAAAAAGAACAGTGGGCGTCATTTAGTTTGATTGAATGAAGTATATCATCAAAGTAACATACGTTATGTAATGATGCATATATCCTGACTGAAAACCTTTATATGTTCCGTTATTATTATCATAGAATTATAATGTCTGATGAGACATTTCTTATAACAGTTGTGGTATGTACACGTTTAGAAGTACGAAAACGAGTGCATTAAGGTTCAAAAGACCAATAGGAAATATGCCCTTGGGACCGTCTTAAAAAATATACGTCAACAGAACGCTAATAGTCTCTTGTTAGATATATACAGACATGCGGATAAATAGGTGTAATTAATATCTCATCGTATAGTGATCAAATTAAAATATTTTAACTCGCGCTACGCGCTCTTGAAAATATTGAATTTTACCACTACACAATGAGATATAAACCATATTCAATCAAAACAAACAAATATCCTCTATATACTCTTCGTAATCTTGTAAAAAAGTTAAGTTAAACGCACTAAATGATCTTTATGATACAAAGTTAATAACGAGCTGTACTAGCAAGACAGCATTCAACAGAATAACACAAAGTACAAAGGGCAAAAGGAGAACACACGTACATTTTTGTATTATAAGCCACAAGGACAATACATGCGTGTAACTAAAATAGTAACAACCATTTTAATGGTGGCTTTGTATACTTTATCCTTTAATGTGTGATTTTCCGTGTCGAATAAATGGAAGTCTTCGTAGTGGTATAAATACTATGTGTAGTGTGGTATAAATACTATGTGTAGTGTGGTATAAATACTATGTGTAGTGTGGTATAAATACTATGTGTAGTGTGACTACTGGCAATAGGTTGTTTGATGTCATTACATTTTATGTTGAGTCAACGCTATTTGAAACTCCCTTAACAATTATGAGATCGAAAAATTATGCCAACAATACGATATATAACACGTTCTAATATGTGATTTCTTCTACTCAATATCCATTATGCTTTAGTCTATCATTTTATAACCAATTCTCTTTATTTATATTTCCCATGTCTCAGTTTGCGTTTATGTTGATCAAGTGTACTAGTTTCTCTCAATTGTGAAATAATTTCTAATACTGAGTAAACGTGTATTGATTTGATCACTTCATGTATCAATCATTTTTGAGGCCCATTCCAACAGGTATGACGGCAGTTACTAGCTGAGCATGAACCTAATTAATTCGATATGTTTTAAGTGAACAGAAAGGCTCGAGGGCCGATGAATGGATATTATCAAGCAGAAAATAATTCACAAACGATTTCAAAAAGATTATATTAAGTCAGACAGGGAAGGCAGCACTCAACTTAACCAGCCGAGCACAGAAAACATTAAAAACACACAAAGCACAATGCCCAACTTAACAAGCGCAGATCCGCCCAAGTCCAAGCTGTCGAAAAGTATATTAAATTATAACTAGCTGAATGACCCAGTAGAAAAGATACAGCAACCAAAAGGCGGAATGCCTACGCTGAATGACCTAGTTACAACAGTAAAACGCCATACTTCAACTTACAATTGATGAAACTAAGATTAATCGGCAGTTCCAATGAATCTAAACGACTGTGCATGTGTTGGAATAATTGGTGCAGCATTTAACAATTTTGTTATATTTATAGTTCTTATTGGAAATGTTATAACAACATTAGAGGAGTACAAACATTCAAAAGTATTAAAACGCTTGTGAATAAGGTATTTGCTGCAAGAAGTGTTGTAGCACCTTATACACAGCATGAAGTTTTTGATATCCAGACAATTATGCGAAAATTTATCACCACAGCACACTTATGAAAAATGTACAATTACTCAACATTTATTTGGCGTGTGGTTTAACCTGAAAGTGAGAATTCCTTAACGACAACATACTAACATGTGTTGATCTAAATATTACACTGTTCTACAATTACGCACTAGTAACAGAAATATTGAGCAAGTGTTATTCAACAGTCATGCATTAAGGTTTCCCCTCAAGCAAAACCTAATGCATTTTTTAACTGTTTGAATTGTCTGTTCTTGACTTCAGCTTGTTAAGCAACTGTATAAACACTTGCCTATCTCTCCGTGTTACATGGAATAGTTAACGTTTTGGATATTGGTTGTTCGCACTGTTACGAACGCTTGTAATCTAAAAACCTACTTGTCTGCGAGGAAGATAGGTGATAATGTTCGACGTGTAACACTATCTACAATGTAACATTAATTTTTTATCGAGGTTTTGTCCAGGTTTTAACATTATATCAGTCGTAAACAGCGCCGCATGTGATACTGTCAGGTTTTTTTTGGGACATTATAAATCAGTACGGAGACCCTTCACAACAATCAACTGAGCTATGCATTCTACAAATTAAGGGGTATATCAACGTAGCCAACACAATGGACAAACATATCCTGTCAACCCAGAAGGTGAACTGGTTTTGTGACGGATCTAACGCCATTCGATTCGGAGTTCTACTAAGAGTGATAAACAGACAGACTCGTTTAAAACATGACTACGACTAATAAAAACTATCATTCAATAATGTTTACGTCTTGTTCCGCATGTTTTCAAGTACACCGGAGTTTTTACTTCACGAATCCAATATACATTTAATTGCCGATGTGTGTAGTTTTTATATAACTAGACTATCATCATATAATCGTTAATCTATGTGTTATCCGGTACCTAAAATACCTCAGGTATAATGAAGTCGATGATATCAAACGTTGTCGGCATGTAAGTCTTGCAAAACATGGAGTGTAACAATGCATGCAAATGGTTAACTCATCAAGGAATTCCGGAACATGGTTGCCAAATGATGATAACACTCCCCAAAGGAATATTTGTTGAATATTCCGTTCAACATACAGGTGCGCTTTTTCTCCGGAAATTAGTTTTTTCGTAATCAAACATTAATCAAATTGTTATGTATTGTTTATTCTCGTTCAAAACAACATTTACCCTAATTTCAATTTCACGATAATTTAGTATAATTCGTACTGTTTTTAGGTAAATTGTGAAACAAGTTATATAGCTCATACCAATCAAACGAAGTTCTAGTGTTAAACCTCAGTTCTACTGGTATTTATCGCGACGAATGTATAATGAGACGACGCCAGGAGGTAATGAAAGGGAAGCACACTAGCAATTGACGAACGTTTTAAAGTTAATTTTATACAAACTCAAGGGCAGAGGAAACAGAAAACATAACTCATAACAGAATATCGACTAGTTCATACATGTTAATAATATATAGATCTATATGCACAGGGCGTCATGTGTAACACATTAGTTCACTTCGTACACCATAGCATCATTAAATTGAAATCGATAACAGGTTTGCATTACGTCACCTATCACTACACTGGTGTTTTGTCTTAATTACATGACCATCTGTATTGATCGGTTTTGTAAATCTATACTGCCCACAAATGTCATAGAGATACAGTTTCCTCTTTAAGATCTAGATTTTATGTCAAATCAGTAAGGACATGCTGTGTTATTGTAATAAACACAGATTATTCAATACTATTATTAAGACTATGTCTAGCCAAAACAAAAATACGTATGTTATTATAATTGTTATTAAAATAAAGTTGTTACGAACGAATTCCTTGATTACATGTACCTGTGTTATGAGATTATCACCTACAATATCGATTTAGACTGATTTATTTCGATCGTTGAGAAATGTTTCAAAGTCTTTGAACTCACGGCTGTATTTATAGATCTTTCTATTTACTTCCGCTTCGGCAGAGTGTTACGTTAGGGAGAAAGTACAAGTATCTGTCCAATCCTGAGAAATAATGGAGACGAGGCCCCGTAGGGGCCGAGTTTCCATTATTTCTCAGGAATGGACAGATACGCGGACTTTCTCTGACTTAAAATACACCATGTTGTCAAATGTTATTTTTATTTTATGTAAATTTGGAGTAAATTTCAAAATTGTTATAAAATATATGTTTACTAAAACAAGTCGTCCCTCATGTACCTCTTATAGATAATCAAAACACAAACTTGACCATGCCAGACCGAGTAGATCATGCTTTTTCGTGAAACAAGTGGAATAATACAATAACTCTCCATTACTCTAGTAATGGAGTGTAGTCCATGAAGCATGATTGTGTACTTATTTGTGTGTCACATGATCAAGCCATGACGATGTGGTCACTAACTCAGTGTCACTGGATGAAATAACATGATGGACTTATTAAAATGTTTAAATGATGAAACTAGTGTTCTAATAGTTCAGTGAACATATTTCCGTGAATAAACAATAACTGGATATTTAAAACTTGATGAAACATGGTGGACATATATTATGTTTATCATAAAGACGCTGCATTTTAAATTCGTGAATTTGATGACGAAAACGCAAATGTGCGATGACGAAAACACGATCATGTCAAGTACGGCATTATTATAGCATATTATCATACCTATTGCTCGCGTTTTCGTCATCACACTGTCACGTTCGTACTTTTGCCATCCTGCTTTCAAGATCTCGCGTTTTCGTCATCAAATACATTTATGTTCTTGTGTCTCATTACAGATAATCAAATTCAAAGGCGCTGCATGATCTAACGGAAATTTATATTCTTTTGCATAAAAATGTGTGCAATGCAAGATCGATGAATTCATGAAACCTTGTTTTTTTCTGTATTGATCTCGTACCGTACAGTACGAATATGTTGTGTTATATTGCACAGCAAGTACATTTAGTACTTCATATGTGTGTGTATACACAGAGTGGATACCTCTCCATTATTTTGTTACACATTCATTCAAATACGTAAACAAAGTAATGGAGAGTTATTGTTAATAAAGTCTCCATTCCTGAAAAATAATGGAGACTTATTGAATGGCTTAATCCCTTAGGTGTATTTTAAATGTAAATAAATGCTTTAACAAAAATGTATAAGCTTCATTTGGAAAAACGATAGCATTAATTATTTATTTAACATTCTAAGCAATATAAACTTCATACTACAGGTGACGGATATATGCCACAGGACTACTGTTAGGCTAAACACATAAACACAATAGTAGGATTGCAGTTAGAACCATTGAAATTGATCAAAACAACTACAACTGCTCCGCTGTCTCTTTCTTGTAGCATATTGTAAATGATGCCATTTTTTGCGACATTGATTAGAGCCCTGATACACACGATGACGTTCTTGACTGACATTCCGAATGTTACTGGTCATGTTCAATTTCGATTGGGACTTCTGCAGTACAGCAGACCGGAGCCAAAATTTCAATATCCAAATAGGACGAATTTAAGATTACTCGATTTCGATCCAATAGTTCACGATGTTATCTTCAATCATGAAATTTTGATAATGAAATGCCACATCGTGCTTTCATCGTATGGGCCACATTCCATCTGAAATACCAGGGAGTTTGAAAAACAAAGGCTTGTGTGAACTTTCATAATTATATAGTTAACCGCAAACGTTACGCATTCTCGTTATTGTTTATAATACGTTATACTTGTAGTTATATATATTGGCTGACAAATATTTCTACAGATGATTGCCTAATCCATTAAGCCTAGAAAATATTCACAGAAGAAGTTGTTGTGCCTTTAGTTTCGGAAAATACAAACAACGTGTGTTTTTTGTTTCTAATAACGTATAACCAAAACATTCTTATTGGCTTAGACGGATTAAACTTTCTCTAAACTCAATACTAACAAAAATAAACAAACTTCTACTGAAACAGCCTGGGCGGATTGTCTAGGTATTTAAAATGCTGATAAATTCCAGGATTGCCGTGTTAAAATAGAGATACTGTGCAATCATGGCGCAGTGGGTTATGAAAGCAAATTACTGTTTTACTCAATCGGGCATTTATTGGCTTCTCGAAAATCCATATCGCAAATTTAATGCGCGACTGACGAGTAGGAGAAGTAAATATCTACTGCTACTTGTACTGTTGTGGGGAATTCATTTGGATAGGTGATGATTTTGTATATAGAGATTCGTATATACTTAAAGGCCCACCTGATTAGTACAATGAATAGAAGAAGGCATGTATCGACTTCCACTGTTGGAAGATGTTTGGATAGGTAATGTGTTTGCTTTTAGTGCATTTATATATGTTTCTGCAATTAGTCAGTTTCATGATGTGGTCAGATGACATAATAAGTTATTCTTAATTAAATTATCAACCAGTATTATCTTGCTTTAAGTTTGATAATTAAGTAAAATGGCCTTTGTACGTGTATGAACATACAACAAGGCGAAAACTGCGCTTATCTCGATAAAAAGCTAAACACACACACAAATAAATATTAAACAATTGCCAAACAAATTAATTATCAAGGTAAATAAGTAAATCTCGAGACGCAAATCTGCAAAATGCATACCTTATGTCGTCATTTCCATGTTTGCACATTGTATTAGCACCATTCACTATAACAAAACGTTTCCAATCTGTCACTGTTGCGAGAACATTACTAAGTATTTCATGTGACAATGTTTGTACCTAATATTGCTTTAAAGGGCATATGTTAAACTGCACTGCTTTTAACAATAGCAATTTTGCAGGTGACGATTCAATAATCTAAAACTAATGGTAATACAAGTATCATACGAGTGTTTGTAAAACCTGAATTCAGATTGAGCAATGTGCCTGTGACGATCATCTTAATGATAACAGACAATGTCTGCGGTCAAATCAAATGACAATCAATTAGACGGCCTTTGTAAACATGTAGTGTTCAACGTTGTACTCACAGTTCCGAAAGACACCATACAGTGAAACCTGTGTTAAAACAACATCTACAAACAAAGACAACTATAACCAAAGCTGTCTGTTAACAATCCCAACTTTCATCTCAAATCGTACAATATTCAGTAACATTAAACCTATTAGGGAGACAATATGTCAATAAAGGCCACTGTTGGTATTCCCATTGCCGACCCTTACATACAGTTTTGACTGTAACCCCACAATAGTAGTAACCCCACAACAAGTGCTATCTGCAGAGTACAATGGATGTGTTTAAATAAAAATGATGGCATCTTAATGGAATATTAATGGCAAATTCCTTCCGTTAGGATACGAAGCTTAATTCATGCAATCACAATTTAATCGCCTAACTTCACATCACTTTTCTCCTACAACAGTACACGTCACTTTAACGACTGATGTGTGGCTTTTAAACGTGACTTGGCATAATGAAAATTCAACAGTACTTAAATTACAAGTATTGGGACAAATACGGTTAATTGCATTTTTATTTATTATATATCGATTGCTTAGTTCATTTATGTCAATGGATGCAAAATACGAAATCATGTACAAACGTGATCAAAAAGAAATAAGACAAATGCTATCATTTGTATAGGTTACGTGTTTTAACCAAAACAATATCATATTCGTTTATGTGAATTTAATGCCGATTTATCCGTGTAAACTATAATTTTCTACTATAAGTAGTAATTCATTAATACAAGGTTAAATATAAGGTATCGCTCTATGTCGCCGCACATCAAAATGTCGTCAGTTTTCGCCGTAAGATATGGAAAAGCATATGACTAATATTTTATTAAATATTCCTCCAACATTTGTCAAATTAACTGGACATGGCGTCAACACATTGAATAAGCGATGAACAAAACGGGTTTGATGTAAGTATGTCTGTTGTAAATATATAACGTGAAAACTAACAGTATCGACTCGAAAACCAAGTCATATTCCGGCAAAAATAACAGCTTGAAAATATACAGTTTTATCACAAACTAGGAAAAACGTCTGAACAAAAATTAAAACGATGAAACTGGCATCAGGAGAGAGGTCTGCCAGAAGTATACTTATATAGCGTTAGAACAAAATGTTTTGTGGCGGAAAATAAACTTGAGTATATTAAGCAGAGGCTCGAATTGCACTTGAAGGAGCGATCAATTTTAAACGTCACTCGCCAAGACGGACGTCATACAAGAAGTCGTCTTTAGAATGAGAATGGTCGAATTATTATTTAACATATTTTTTATTTTTTATTTCAACTGACTGTTTTTATACAAATGAACTATCTGTCTTGCTAGATTCTGAATAAATGGTAAATGTATGCCAATATGTATAGTGACATCGGCGATTTATTGGAGCAATGTGACGTTCGAATAGTTACATGTAACCGTTTACGTACGAGGGATGATCCATATATAACGAGAAAATGCTTATTATTTTGTTATGGTCCGTTAGATTTTACTCAAACTTGAGCTGGTAGTAATATCATACATTAGCAACGTTTCCCTGAATGCTCATGATTACAGCGAGATCATGCTAAAATCTATGGTTGCTAAGGTAACCCTCGATATGCCGAGGCGGGGCACTTTTCGGAGTTTTCACCATTTTCACACAAATTCAATCCCTTACAGTTTTCATGTAAGCAACAGCAATGTGATGACAATAGGTACTTGGGGTCACATAAGACTCATCTGACGTATGATGACGTCATACATGGGTTGTGTTGTCATTCGTTACGTAACACACGTGGTATCGTTCAAAACAAAAGAGTTTCAATTAAATATGTAGTTTTGAAGAAAACTAGTAATAATTAAATTCTGCACGATATTCAGTAATCATTTCGTGATCATGTCATGTCAAAAGCTTCGATTTGTGAACATAATAACATATTAAAAATGGACTGGAAAAATGCTAGAGATCTAACGCAAAGTGGACGTAACGTGACGTCAACGTCAGAACTACGCACGAAAATGTTGGATGTTTCGAATGAAATTCCTAAGGATGACTACAGTGAGACTGTTTTCAACTCTGTATGCCATCAGCGAAGACGTATAAATATTGAAGGATGATAATCTGGAAAGTTTTTAAAAATTAATACAGTAAGGCCTAAGGAATCTGATCGTCAAATCGATCTTAGAATATAACCTACATTATGAGCCAATGAAAACGCCGAATTTTGGCGGTTAAATGAAAATTTAATCATTAAAATTGTCTCTTCACAGACTTGACGTCATGCGTTGGCGCTACTTTCTATCGGCCAATCAGAATGTAGAATGTTATATTCTAAGTTAGTTAGAACATATTAAGTAAATTTTAATGACTAAAAAGGACTCGCTTCACTTCGTTCGCTCCGCCCTTTTTAATCATTAATATTTACTTAATATGTTCTAACTATAACATGGTTAAATTCTGAATAACGTTAAAAGGTGCAAAAATGACGTTGCCCCGCCTAACGGTTTCATAGGTCGGCAAAATGTTCCAAACAATTTATTTTTCGATATAGTTGAAAACTATGTCGAACGTTTTCTCCTTATATATGTATTAACCACCACATGAAATATATTCAGAAAATACTAAGCAATAACAAAATTATACGCATTTTCTCATTATATATGGATCATCCCCCGTACATGACGTCACTGGCGTCAATTGTGTGCGGCGAGTTGCTGTACCCAATGTTGCCAAAACCGCTAATATCTCTACAAGTAATAAATGAATATTTATTAAACTCAGCAGACGAAGAGAGGATAAATTTTGTAATAGGCATACAACTTATTCTTATTTATATCAGTATTAATTGTCATTTTACAGCGTTTGTCTCATTTCTTTTTGATCACTCCACGTAACAGTCAAACTTGTGTTGAAGACCACCCTCAAACATTATTACATTTTTTCAATATTGTTTCAAGTCCCACTAGTCAACAGTATTTCAGTCACATGTATACTACCGGTTTACATTATCTTAAAACTGGCGAACCAACAGTTGTTAATATGTAGAAGCTGTAACTATGCAGGGTAGATATACTAATACCATTTATGACGACTTTGGTAGGTCGAAGCTCAACCACTA
Source organism: Spisula solida (assembly GCA_947247005.1). Lineage (NCBI taxonomy): Eukaryota > Metazoa > Mollusca > Bivalvia > Venerida > Mactridae > Spisula > Spisula solida. The sequence continues at coordinate 434,851 of OX365951.1, forward strand.
GGTTAATCTAGGCACATCTAATAAAAAGAACATTTATCGCAAATTGTATCTCTTATTTTTTATTAACCAGTTCGATTATATTCAGACTGACAAACTTTTCTGTTCCAATCTTTGTTCTTTACAGACCGCGTAAAAATTATGTATGTATTTTGGTAAATGAGACGGAATCACTGTCTCGTGAATTCGTGGAATTTCACAAAGGAAAACATGTAGAATACACAAAATTTCGTTGTGCATCAACGACGCACATACTTTTTTATTATTCCAACATATTTTGTCTGTCAGCAACTAAATACACGAATTCAGCGTTTTGGTAAAACTAATTGATTGCCATACAGTTCAACCTATTGATTAAGTGTTATATCGTTTGTTGAAACATGAAAACCGTTTCAATGCTTGGTGTCAAATAGCATGATACAATATTGCATGAGGTGCACTTGACATGAAAACATATTATTGCACAAGGCACGTTATTAATATATTAAGTGCCCTCACCCCAACTCAACATTAATGATGTTTCACATATTACGTGACTGTCTCAATGGGAACAAAAACACCGTCCTCAATGATTTAATAAAAATAAAAAAACTTATATTTTGATTTGACTGTATCATAAGATTCTTACTTGGGAAAACTATTTTAAGAGTATCTCTATGCGTATTTTGAGGTACGTTTTTGTAGCGGGAGGAACTGTCAACATTTGTACTTTTCAGATGACAGCGTCCATTGATGAGAACTTTAAATACATTGGTGTTTACCAGACAACTTCGATCTATCTGTATGTATCTAACCTGTTGTCTAATAGCCTGTTTTATTTATGAAGAAATCATTTATAGTGATAGTGATTATAGTGATTTGTTTGGCGTTTAGAGTTTCCGTGTAAGAACTGTTTTGGTTTATGGCGTTTATACCTGAACTACGCCGAAGACGGGACAACGTTTTTAGCACATCGTAACAGAAATATCATGTATCATGCCTTTTAGTCACCAAGGCAGTTCGAATAATATCATCATGGTAATAAGACGATTTCATCTAGCTTACACGGAATAGGTGATCTGATTTAATCGAGTGTTTGTTCGCTATCTGTTTTGTATCATACGAGTTGTTCAACTACTATGTTATGCTTGTGTATGTACTTAATACTCCTGTTTTCGAATTTCTCAATGTGCTGTAAGTGTTTCAGCCGTTGTGCTGTTGAGGCTAAGGCATTCAGCTTTTTGATGGCTGAAACAAGTTAATGCAGCTTTTTGACAGCTGGGGCTTGGGTGATTTGGGTGTTTGTCATTGTGCCTAGTATTTTATTATGTTTTATGTGCTCGGCTGGTTAAGCTGAGTGCTGCCTTCCCTGTCCGACTTAAACTTTGTTTATTAAAGTAATAAACTTGTACATGTGTACATGTATTAGTTAGAAGTGTCTATAAAGTGGGTTTTAATGATGTTTAATTCTACGTAAACAGATACTAGTACAAATAACATTAAGAAACGTATATGAAACGTGGCCCATAAACAAATGGTGAACAATCTAAATAGGGGTTCAAAATAATTGTACTAGATCTATATATAAGCAACACTTACCTAATACTTGATGCACGAAGTCCGAGTACAACAACAACAACAACAACTAGTCCCTATCATTGATAACACATAGATTATACCAGGCTCCCCTGCTATGCAACATAATGAACATCGAGCGATCAGTCTATATTAACAAATTTTGCACAAACTTGTAATCTATCTCCATAAAAAATAATATGATAACCAATCTCCACATCAACGATTAAAGCGAATGTGTGATAAATATGTAAAACTTCACTCACCCATTGTTAACGAAATGTAATTTCGTTGATTATATTCAAATGAAGCTAGTGCTGATATACTGTTAAGTCAGTAATGTTCGCAATATACAAAATAATTGATTTCTCAAGTCCAATTGATCTAGCCACATCATTCCAAGATATCACACTCGAATTGCGGACATTGTGATCCACTGGATAACGGTCGTGATTGCCGGTCGAGAAGTTCCTGGTTGGATTCTCGGCCGGGGCTCTGGACCATTTCTGAAACGCTATATATTGCTTTCCACTCAGAAGAGATGAACTGGTTTAGAAACCAAGAGATTTATATTTTCACGCGTACGGGAATGTTAAAGATCAAATTCGTCTATTCGGGCATCGCATACGCATTTCATGTATCACACAACTGTCTCTTCCCTCAAAATTGAAAGTGAATGGCCAGTTAGACATTGAAAACGGATGACCACGCACTTACTACTTTTGGCAGTCGAACATAAGCAAACAAACCAATATTTTCTTTTTAATCCACGAATTTACAATCTTAACTTTGATACACACGGAAATTGAGCGGTTTATAGTATGAAATGCTCCTATGCGTCTATAACCTATAATAATTTGGTGATACATTATATCAGGAAGTATTAGTGATATTCATTCCAGACAAATTGCTGCAATTTTAGGAATTGTGTTATGCATTTATATGGATATTGCATAAAATGTAACACTGATTACATAATGTCAATATGCAGATCAGGCTCATTATCATAAATGATGACCTAAAATATTGTCGCTGGAATTTCATGTCGATTTGAGGTCACGTGGTAGTAGGAGAAAGTGCTGTATTCGTGAAGTATTACTACTATTATTTGAACAGGCTAAGCATTGAAATTATAGCTGTCTGTATAAGGCTATATATTATTATTTCAAATTCACACGCGATTCTCATTTCTCATATATACATCGTATATACATGTATACACTCAATTATCACAATAATGAACAAATACCCAGTTATTGTGCTGAACACTTTTAATGTTCAAATTCAGATGACCTAAATTCCAAATAAACCAAGTAATTTGACTATAGCCAATATACCTATATATTTAATATGTGTTTATGTATCATATGGAACAAAATTTGATATTAAACAATTTAGACTAAACGCATAACATCGCACGGTTCTTAACATTTCTTTGATATAGGTATTAGTGATAGATATACAACTGCTGTGAGATAAATTAATGTTATATAAAAACAGCAATGATACGATTTGCGGCAATTCTTAACCCGTTATGCATAACCTTAACTCGTAAACATACTGTAAACACTGTTATAGCTATCGTCTAACAAGTTGAATTAATCATACAAATCGAAATAAACTTAAATATTTTATTCAAAGTCATTATTATGTGTCTGAGATATAGTTTAACATTCATAGTGTTAAATATACTACTACCAATGATTATACATGAGAATTTAATCATCCTACTGTGCAGATTATATTTAAGCAATAGAAGTTCAGTGTGTCAAGTACATGTACTTACGACTGTTTAAGGTGTTGTTTTTATGCATGTATTTGATGTATTTAGTGTTACCTTCCGTGATAAACTATTAATCGCTTACATGTACCCCAATGACCCATAATATATTTTCTTACAGGATAATATTAGTATGATAAGGGAGTAGTGCAGTTGTGTGCATTTGATTTTTTTTCTGATTGCACATACCACTGCTCGCAGGTATCAGTATAGTTTTATACTCTTAAATAAATTACTCAAATAGTAAATATACAGTTCAGAGATTTGACCCGACTCTCGACCTTCAATTACCATAGTTTAACAGCTGGTATCTCTGGCTATATTTATAACCCCGGTTGTATGTTTTTATAACCGGGAAGTATCACGAAGACGCATTGAAGAGTAATACCAACACAATCTAAAGGACCGATATTGCACGATTTGCTCGCGGAAATTTATGTATTCAACAAAAGAACCTTGTAATATATTCATAAATAAAGGTCAAGAACAGGTCAAACTATCTATGACCATGTAAGCAAATATCGACATTTCCTAAAATATTGATGATAACCGCCATGTCCCAGACAAATGAAGACATTTACAACCAATGAAATGTCAATAAGATACGACGCACTTACACAGCCAGATTCAAATAATCGACCAAAGTTTGAAAATGAAAAGTTAAAAATGACATCAAGACTTATCCACAACCATATAAGATCTGAAAGCTTTAGCATGTCGACAGTAATAATACATGATATGGCTCACATCATTGTTATGGTCAACCGACACTTTTCCTTGATTGTAAGCAGTCGAATCGTGGTTTATACATAAACCTTACATCAGAAGTTATAAACAGGCAAAGTCGAGCCACGGCTATTTTTTAAAATTGGGTCGATTATTTGAATTTGGTGTACAATGTACCTGAACCACGCAATGTATTATATTATTACAAGTCCAATAATTTTAGGAATATTTCAAAACACCTCCTCTAAAGCAGTTGTCAACTATTAGCATTATTATACTTATTTTATTATGATCAGCATTATACATGGAACAAATATATGAATACACATTAGAGATATAAAATCATGAATTTTTAACGATGACGCTGTAATACATTTTCATGCCAGTATCATAACTGTGCTTAAAACGCCTGACATACATATGACCCTGATGGTCCGTTATTGTTGTTTTGTGGCTAATACTTCGTCTTAATCTTAGCGCATTGGAGGATTCATCAGAAGTTTATTTTAGAAACGTCCTGACACATTATCAGATTATATAAGGGAAACGAACCTAATCGCAAGTCCCAAGATAGTCATACGTCTGTGTAAACGTTGTGGTGAATGTTGAAGACTAATATATAATGTTTATTGTATAGACATAGAGACATAGAGAGAACGAACATAAATTTAATGAATGACGTACGCATAATGCTGAAACTGCTCATTCCATCCGGATAACGTCGAGCGATATGGGTTTGATTGTATGTTGAGCAGGTTGTATTGTTCGATGATAATTGGCGACAATCATGTCCTCAACATGCGAAATGTTGCGACGTGCTGGTGTAAGAGCAAGTTGGAACTGGTTGATAATTATAAACGTTCGATGGTGTATATGGCTTGACCATTTCATTGATTTAAATAGTTCGATATAATCCACACTGACGGTTTCATCTTCATGATATTGTATGTGTCATTATCAACTTCAGAGGTTATGCAATGCGTTGTGATTATAAATGGGACGCATGACTTAATGTAATTTAAATGCACCAATGCAACTGAAATCCTTAACTTGGACATTCCGGAGTGTTATCCAGGCGTATCCAGCATAATCTGATTTTATGTCAATAATTAAACAACAACTCTATGTAACGCTATGTACAATGTAGTATAATTTCTGCTATATGAGCTAATATCAAATTTGAGCAGATTTTCTGTCTTTTTAAATTTTGATTTGATTTCAGCTCTTAAATACAGAAATTTAGCACTAATAATTGATAATGACATTAAAATCTAGTAATTTGACACAAAAAAACAGACATATATTACATATTTAGCCTTTAACAGCATCTAATGTACCCATTTTGTCCTTGCTGTTACGTGTCTTTTGTCCCTAAAACATCACGAAAAGCCATTTTTGAATACTTTACAACATAAGTATTATTCTTTTTAAGCATGTAAGCTTAATATCAGCATCCAATGTTTCCAAATTTGAAAAAAATAGTCAGTTTATAACATTAACATGTGTTTGTTGAGGCTTTGAACTTTGTCTCTCACATAGATGTCCTTGCTGTTACAGTGTATTGATTCAACATGTACAACCTTAAACACTTATGATACAATGAGGGAAAACAGTCGACAACGATTAAGTATTTACATTCAAATGAAGGATAACATTGTTAAAGAGCAGTTGTAATTTTTACGAACAAAATTTGAAGTTTCATCAATGCAATTAAATAATATTTTCAATTTGTGTCCTTAATGTTACACATATTACGTAATTACCGAATACCGTAATTATCAATTAGATATTACCTACCAATGTCAAATATTGAAATATTTATAATTTTGATTGAAAACAGATGAATGGTTGTATGCTTTTATAATATTTATAGAAAAGAAAGCAAATACGTCCTTGCAGTAACAGTCCTTAAAATAACGCTTAATAATGTAATCAGCATGAAGTAAAAGAGTTTCTGCAGTGACATATTGCTTCTGTATGAGTTTTCTAGACGATTACCTGTTAAATATTACTCGTTTAATTATCCCACCATAAAACCTTTGCATATACTTCAATATTAAATTGTTGATTTTATGTACAAATCTGACTATATGTTTACCAGTGTTTGTTCAATTTTGTTATTGCAAGGACATAACTTGTTACATGTACATAAATGTCTGACCATATATCTTAAAGTGACATAACGCATATTTTAAAATCACAAACAATTAAAAACCTATTTTGGAAGTTAATAACTACTAAGATACAGTATGAAGTTTAGTATAATATCTTTTAAAAGATAATTCTAATTTTACACGGTTTTATTTTTGTTAATAATAATATTATTGGTGTTTGTGATAAAAATGATGACATTGTATTTTTTACAAATTGACCCATCAAAAACTGCCCAAATTTGATATTGGCTCATATACAGCTTACCACACACGGACGATGTATTCTTACCACATATGCGTGACTATTCGCCATACGCCATACAACGTTAATCATCATCAAAAAGGTACCGATTTCATGACACAAGTTAAAGACCAAACTTAAGACTGAAACATAAATGCTCCATGACAACATTCTGATTCTATCAATACGCGTAACAGAAGATTTGTATAAAATGGAGCGCACAAACAATTGGTAAAAGTTCAATCTCATTGTGAACAGGAATTATATATATATACTAGTACGCACATTATATACTAGTGTACGCAAAGTATATACTAGTACATAAATTATATACTATTACGCAAATTGTAATCATTATTATTCATACACTGATCTATAGTATTTAGTTTTTATTTGAACAACGAAATGCTTAGTTAATGGACTTGTCACGTTGAGGTACCGATATGCAGGAAATACGATAGTGGTGATATACTGTATGTCCTATATAGATGTAAGAAATAAATCAAAGTAAATTTGTCGGCACGATGTTCGGTTTTCTCAGAGTGTACATGTATTGACGTTAATTATGTACACTGATTCATAGTATTTCTTTCTACTATGTATTTTCAATAATGTTAGGAGGAAATTAGATTGTATTTTTAAAAACGTAATACCCATTCAACAATGAGCTTGTGTCAATTGTCTGTTAATTATATTAAGTAAAAGGAATTTAACCACAACGTTTTGAAGGTATACTGCATCACGGAAGCTTTTTTATTTCAAACAAAATGCACGACGCTTAATCGGGATGTAAATTTAAAAATTCTGAATGCAGTGTATTTTGAAGGATTAAAACTTTAAAAGGTATTTGCTGCCATGAAGGGTTGTAGCACAAAATATACAGCATGCAACCTCCAAATAATGATACGCATACTTATCGCCACTGAAGTTATTTTCAATTACTCAACATTTATTTCACTTGTAGGTTAACTTGAAAGTGAGAGTTCCTTAAGGACAACAGACCGACATGTGTTGCTCTTGATATTACACTGTTCAACAATTACGCAATGGTAAACAGAAACATTGTTCAAGTATTACTCAACAGTCATGCATTAAGGTTTCCCCCTTGGATATTGGTTAATTGTCAAATTACGAACGCTTGTAATCTAAATATCTACTTGTTCGCGAGGTAGATAGAATATAATGTTCTACTTATAACCCTCTGTCAGTATGTTTTCAGTGATCAGTGATTTACCAAGTTTTAACATTACATTGTATTGCAATCATATAAAGCGACTTAGTGACCTTTCAAGATCTCTTGGCAATAATTGCGTATGGAGCAACTTGTCAGTAATTTCTCAAAATGTTTCTCAATATGACCGAAATCAAGGTCACGGGCAAACGTACCGTGATGATATTAAGTTAAGGATTTAATTACTACTAAAGTGTGCTAAATAGATGGGTTCATCCTAAATACTGCGACATGTAGAAAATACCATCAGTGAATCATGCTTACGTCGTGTTCTAAATGTTTAAAAGTACACGGGTGTTTTTACTTCATGACTGCAATACAAATTTAACTGCCGATGTGTGTAGTTTTTATATAATTAGCCTATCATCATATAACCGTTAACCAATTTGTTATCCCGTACCTAAAATACCTCAGGTATAATGAAGTCGATGATATCAAACGTTGTCGGCATGTAAGTCTTGCAAAACATGGAGTGTAACAATGCATGCAAATGGTTAACTCATCAAGGTATTCCGGGGCATGAATGCCAAATGATGATAATACTTCCCAAAGGAATATTTGTTAAGTAGTGAGTTTTACATCCTAGTGCGCTTCTTATCCGGAACATTATATTTTCGTACTCTAACATAACTGAGGTTGTGATATAGAGGATTTTTGTCGATTTTGGTGTTAGATCGAATTTTATTTCACCGAGTGATCACAGAAAATCAAAATTTTCCCGAGTAACGTAGCCATGAGTGTAAATTTAATTTTCTGTGATCACGAGTGAAATAAAATTGATCTTACACCAAAAAATCAACTAATTTTCTGTTATTATATGCCTCAATTTCTCTTAAAATGTTCCGTAATTGGCTTTATTGAAAAAAATCACGTCGAAATTGGAATGTCACAGAATTATGGCGTCATGATGACGTAACGCATATTTAAAAGCACGGCGCCGTTGACGTTACTTATTTGTCTGCATGATACTTGAACCAGCTTTAAAACAGTGAAAATAACAAAATGGTAATAAGTAATAATAAGTGTTAATTTCACTGTTATTTTCACTGTTATTTTCACTGACAAAACTCCATAATCCATTAAAAGCAAATAATAAATATAGTTTATTCTACAATGTAGACTATGTAGTTCAAAACAACATGTACGCTAGTTTGATTTGTATGATTCTATCTTATGTCAATTGTGATGCAAGTTGTAATCAATAGTAATCAAACTAAAAAGGTTATAGGGTACATTGTATTTATCACCACGAAGGTACATGCATAATGATAATAAGCCTGAATTGAATGCAAGTGTAACAAACGAACAATTGACGAATGTTTTAAAGAAAACTTATACAAACTCTATATGGCCAGGGAGTTATGTGTAACGAATTAGTTCACTACGTACATCATAGCATCATTAAATTGAAATCGATAACACTTTTGCATTAAAATTCCATTACGTCACCTATCATCACACTTGTGTATTTCCTTAATTACATGGCCACCTGCATTGCTCGGTTTTGTAAATTTATACTGCCCACAGATGTCATAGAGATACATATTCCTCTTTTAGATCTCGATTTTGTGTCAAATCAATTAGGATAGGTTGTGTTATCTTAATTAACACAGGTAATTGAATACAAATTAATACTACATCTATGCAAAACACAAATGCGTATGTTATTATAATTGTCATTATAATTAGGCTTTTACGAATGAATTGTTTGATTGCCTGTGTTATGAGATTATCACTTAATATATCGAATCAGACTGATTTATTTCGATCGTTGAGAAATATTTTAATGTCGCTAAACACCAGTTGGTATTCAAAATATTACGTTAATAAAAATAAGATAATAATATTTCTTACAGGTATTTTCAGCACAATATAAATATGTATATACTAACTGGTTCACTGCTGCATTTATAGTCTATCGTTCTATGCTCAATAATACTAAAACAAATGATTATGTCACATTTTACGAAGTAAGAGAAAACAAATAAACCAATTAGAAAAAAGGGTTTGAAATTGACTATATTTCCTCCGTCATTACTGTCTCTTAAATATTTTACGTTACTTGTTATTATGTCATTGAATTTGTGCTTGCATGTATATACTTTTGTATATGTTTTTTTGTAAATATGTTTTTGCCATATTTATTTGTTATTTGTAAATGGCCAAAAGCAATGTTCTTTGCTGATTATGCCAATAAACTTTGAACTTTGATTAAATCACAAGTTTTAACTTGTTCTCATCCGAGGGTAAAATATAACATAAATACAATGTTTGAAATGATATAAACGCCATATTACATGTGACGATGAGCGCTAGCGTAAAGCTATTTACATATGAGATGATTAAATGAAGTCTTTGAACTCAAACTCTTTTGATGCCATGCTAATTAATGTTTTCATCCAAGCAACATAAAATGTCAATACACTTTTGACCTTTAAGTTTGCCATTGTTGATTTTTCGCTTGTCAACAGACCGTCGCTGACATTTCAATATCAAAATATCACGAATTAATTATTTCACGATTTCACTGTCATGATTTTGCAATTCGATATCATGCAATTTTGAATTGGAACTGTCACCACCGGTCAGTTGTCGTATATACCACAACGCTGTGGCATGTGAAACAACAAACGTGTGCATAAATATACCAACAAACGTTCCGTATTCTCGCTATTGTTTACAAGGCGTTAAACTCACAATTATATATATTGGCTAAACATTATTTCTACAGGCGTTTGCCTAATCCATTAAGTCTAGAAAATATCCACGGATGAAATTGTTGTGGCTTCAGTTTCGGAAAATATAAAAAGGCGGGCGTTTTTGTTTCTAAGAACGTTTAACCGAAATATTCTTACTGGCTTATTAGGATTATACTTTCTGTAAACCTAATTATAATGCCAATAAACAATATCCCACCAAAACAGTCTGAGCAGATCGTTTAAGTAAGTGAAATGCTGATAAATTCCCGGAGTGCCGTGTTAAAATAGATACTAGCAATCATGGCGAAGACGCTTTTGAAAGCAAATTGCTGTTTCGCGATCGGGTAGTTTATTGGCTTTGCGAAAATACATATCACCAATTAAATACCCAACTTTTTAGCTCAGTGAATAGAAAAAAATGGTACCTACTGCAAATGTTGTTATGTGTTTGTATTTGTTATGTGTTCGTTTCTTGGTGTTCAGAAACATGATGCAACAATATTATTAATGTTTTTCGGTTGTTATTCACCGAGTAATTAGCTGAAGTAATATTTTCACGTACATTTGTAGTATCCGAGAATAATTCAGTGTTATTCCGCGGTAAACCAGTCACAAGCCATGAATAAAGTTATATACGGTGATCAGTAAATAACGAATGTTGACCCTGCCAGATTTAAAACAATATTCAGTACTAACTTCTTGTTCTGCAATCACACGAGATTATCTGGACAAATGGAGAACACGACATAACCGAGGTCAATGTTACTGGAATTCATAAGTTCTCCCAACTAGGTATCAGAACAGGTGACAAGCGATTGTTCTACCTATTGTGCTAAACCAACATGCATGCTTGTGGTTAAACTATTTGTATCCTGTATTTTTGTAATATTGGTGAAATCAAGATTGTAAATCGTCGACGTATAAGAAGTATAATTTATCTGTTTAGAAATATGCGATATTTTAGTAGCATGTGTCTTAGTGCGCTTAGCGCAGTGACTGAATAAACCACCACCTTGTAACTCGACCGATATTGGTTCGAATACTATATAGGGATGTATAATATACTAATAACAATTGAGTTTTAAATATACATTGATTCTCGTCGATCATCAGCAATCGTCTGATCGATTTTGGACATGCATAAGTAGGCCAGTACCATGCTGTTAAGTGTATATATTGTGGTGGTAATATTAAGCTCGTCGCTAGCAATACAATTTATAATTGCGCCATAGACAGTATTTACCCTTACTACAGTCCAAACTACTATATATTCGGAAAGACGTTTTTACAAGCACGTGCTTTGCATTTCAATAACGTGAGTTCAATGACGACACAGGAAATAGGTTACATAGCTTAGAGGAGAACAATTTGTTGACCTTTACCACACCGTTAATGTAACATTGATTAAATGAGGTTCATTCTTGTGATAAACTCTATTCGTGAATAATTACATTAAGTGTGTCCAGGAAATTTGAATTACATTTGTAGTTCAGGTATTAAAGCGGTAATTGCGATATACTGTCCTTGCCTTTACCACACCTAGACGATATACTGTCCTTGCCTTTACCGCACCTAGACGATATACAGTCCTTGCCTTTACCGCACCTAGACGATATACACTCCTAGCCTTTACCGCACCTAGACGATATACAGTCCTAGCCTTTACAGCACATAGACGATATACTGTCCTTGCCTTTACCGCACCTAGACGATATACAGTCCTAGCCTTTACCGAGACGGCAGCCTTACAGTCACCCTTTGTTGATGAATGTATGAAAACATGATAAAGAAAACTACAACAAGGGATTTGTCGATGTGCCCTTTGTCTAACTATGTTATGTTTAGTGGTTTGTATTCGTCATCTATTGTTGGTGTGTCGAGGCCAACCAGTTTTTTTGACTGACTAAGTTGTCAGAATCACAAACTACCACATTACCTAATAATAATATTTCTGCTGTAACCCACTGTTCCAAAGGATACCAAATTAGTGCGTTGGTAGATTCTATGAACAGTTTATGGACACACCGGTTGCGAGGATTACTTGTGTTTACTGGATATTTGATTTATTTACTTGTATTTGTAACGTCTTGTTAATGGTGATTGAAAAACGATTATGATGATAAATTTGACTGCGCCAAAAACAGGGTCTTTATATCTGCATCTGGGATTTTGTACCTTTAAAAAAGAATTAAACATACATAGCACAATGTAATATTTTATACATATAGATGTCTTCAGATGTTAAAATACGTTAGATAAGCAATAACAATGATTCACATTGACACGCGAAGAACCGTATTTACACTCTCCAAAAAAACGAGTATTCTATTTTAGTTCAAGTAAATAATTTCCCCAGGGATATTGCCCTTGGCATCGTTGTCTCTCATGATTCTTTTGACATTATTTGCTGAACACACTAATCATGGAGTAATTAGAATTATGTATTAAAGGATCAGGTCTTGCAATAGACTGGGTGATAAAAAATAACAGTGGGTGTCATTTAGTTTGATTGAATGAAGTATATCATCAAAGTAACATACGTTATGTAATGATGCATATATCCTGACTGAAAACTTTATATGTTCCGTTATTATTATCATAGAATTATAATGTCTGATGAGACATTTCTTATAACAGTTGTGGTATGTACACGTTTTGTAGTAAATGAGTGCATTAAGGTTCAAAAGACCAATAGGAAATATGCCCTAAGGACCGTCTTTAAAAATGTACGTCAATAGAAAGCTAATAGTCTCTTGTTAGATATATACAGACATGCGGATAAATAGGTGTTGGCTAGCCCATTCAACCATGTACACATAGCGTCGCCTTAGTATTATCTTGCGCTAACTACACGATTTCACTTTTCGAGAAAAAGCGCTTCAAAGATTCAGATATGATAATCTCACTCAACATTGGTCGTTTTGCAAGAAATAATTAATAGTATTATTTGTACTAGTATAAGCTACCTCCACCATGAATTTTAATACCCCATGAGAAACAGTTCATTGTAAAATTGAAAAAGTATTTTAGAGATAGCTCATAAAGTGTAACAATATTTTGATTTTCTTTAGTATTATACTGAGCTAACAGGAGATAGCACTTGAAATAAAAACGTTTAAAGCGAAACTGTTTCATTTATTGTTGATCATTTCATGTCTATTTTGAGCTATCTACAAGGAATGACGTCATTTTAAGAATTTTTGTGTCAAATCACGTGACGAAATGCTTCTTTTTGATTGGTTGTTAAACATTTGTTAGGATTATAGTGCGATGTTTCATTAACAAATACTGTGCTTGAACAAATAAAACATTGACACATTGGTGTCATAGCTGCTGAATTTAATTGTGTCTTTTTGTATGTTCATTGTGTCCTGTGTTTGGGATTTGTGAATTGTCATTTTGTTTGTGTTTTTTTTGTGTCTAACGTATTCCTCTGTTCTGTTGATTACTCCTTATCCGATTTGTTATCCATTTCAAAATATTTCAAATGATTTTCTTAGATAGTTATATTTGTATAATACTTTATTTAATGCTTACTGATGAGATATGGAGTTCTATCAGTGAAAAAAAACCTATCACTGGTTATCAATTACAGTGTGATTGATATAAGATCCACCCCTAACAGGGACTACTTTAATTTTACCACAAACTCAATCCTAAACCGCCCGTAACTTTTTTATTACTGAACGGAAACAGTTCATATTCTTAGTTAGGTATTCACCATAATCCAAGATGGCGAATTTCGAAGTGAAAAATATGAATGGAAATAACATATTCATACGCAGCCTAACCACAGTGGTAATTTGGCATAAATAGTACCAATTTCGTCACCAGTCAAGCATTAAATAAATAGAATATTTGTTTGTTTTGGTTGAATATGGTTTATATCTCATCGTATAGTGATCAAATTAAAATATTTTAACTCGGGCTACGCGCTCTTGACAATATTGAATTTTATCACTACACAATGAGATATAAACCATATTCAATCAAAACAAACAAATATCCTCTATATACTCTTCGTAATCTTGTAAAAAAAGTTAAGTTAAACGCACTAAATGATCTTTATGGTATAAAGTTAATAACGAGCTGTACTAGCAAGACAGCATTCAACAGAATAACACAAAGTACAAAGGGCAAAAGGAGAACACACGTATTACAAGCCACAAGGACAATACATGAGTGTAACTATAATAGTAACAACCGTTTTAATGGTGGCTTTGTATACTTTATCCCTTAATGTGTGATTTCCCGTGTCGAATAAATGGAAGTCTTCGTAGTGGTATAAATACTATGTGTAGTGTGACTACTGGCAATCGGTTGTTTGATTCTATTACATGTTATGTTGAGTCAACTCTATTTGAAACTCCCTTAACAATTATGAGATTGACAAATTACGCCAATAACACAATAGATAACACGTACTAATATGTGATTTCTTCTACTCAATATCCTTTATGCTTTAGTCTATCACATTATAACCATTTACCTTTATTTATATTTCCCATGTCTCAGTTTGCGTTTATGTTGATCAAGCGTACTAGTTTCGGTCAATTGTGAAACAATTTCTAATACTGAGTAAACGTGTATTGATTTGATCACTTCATATATCAATCATTTTTGAGACCCATTGCAACAGGTATGACGGCAGTTACTAGCTGAGCATGAACCTAATTAATTCGATTAATCCGATGAATGGATATTATCAATCAGAAATAATTTACAAACGATTTCAACTCCATACTTTAACTTACAATCGATGAAACTAAGATTTATCGGCAGTTCAAATGAATCTAAACGACTGTGAATGTGTTGGAATAATTGGTGCAGCATACATGTAACACATTTAACAATTTTGTTATATTTTTAGTTCTTATTGGAAAAGTTATAACAACATTAGAGGAGTACAAACATTCAAAAGTATTAAAACGATTGTGAATAAGGTATTTGCTGCCAGAAGTGTTGTAGCACCTTATACACAGCATGCAGTTTTTGATTTTCAGACAATTATGCGAAAATTTATCACCACAGCACACTTATGAAAAATGTACAATTACTCAACATTTATTTGGCGTGTGGCTTAACCTGAAAGTGAGAATTCCTTAACGACAACAGTCCAACATGTGTTGATCTAAATATTACACTGTTCAACAATTACGCACTAGTAACAGAAATATTGAGCAAGTGTTATTCAACAGTCATGCATTAAGGTTTCCCCTCAAGCAAAACATAATGCATTTTTTAACTGTTTGAATTGTCTGTTCTTGACTTCAGCTTGTTAAGCAACTGTATAAACACTTGCCTATCTCTCCGTGTTACATGTAATAGTTAACGTTTTGGATATTGGTTGTTCGCACTGTTACGAACGCTTGTAATCTAAAAACTACTTGTCTGCGAGGAAGATAGGTGATAATGTTCGACGTGTAACACTATCTACAATGTAACATTAATTTTTTATCGAGGTTTTGTCCAAGGTTTTAACATTATATCAGTCTCAAACAGCGCCGCATGTGATACTGTCAGGTTTTTTTTGGGACATTATAAATCAGTACGAAGACCCTTCACAACAATCAACTGAGCGATGCATTCTACAAATAAAGGGGTATATCAACGTAGCCAACACAATGGACAAACATATCCTGTCAACCCAGAAGGTGAACTGGTTTTGTGACGGATCTAACGCCATTCGATTCGGAGTTCTACTAAGAGTGATAAACAGACAGACTCGTTTAAAACATGACTACGACTAATAAAAACTATCATTCAATAATGCTTACGTCTTGTTCCGCATGTTTTCAGGTACACCGGAGTTTTTACTTCACGAATCCAATATACATTTAATTGCCGATGTGTGTAGTTTTTATATAACTATACTATCATCATATAATCGTTAATCTATGTGTTATCCTTTACCTAAAATACCTCAGGTATAA
This sequence comes from Spisula solida, assembly GCA_947247005.1. Taxonomy (NCBI): domain Eukaryota; kingdom Metazoa; phylum Mollusca; class Bivalvia; order Venerida; family Mactridae; genus Spisula; species Spisula solida. The sequence continues at coordinate 451,165 of OX365951.1, forward strand.
TGAAGTCGATGATATCAAACGTTGTCGGCATGTAAGTCTTGCAAAACATGGAGTGTAACAATGCATGCAAATGGTTAACTCATCAAGGAATTCCGGAACATGGTTGCCAAATGATGATAATACTCCCCAAAGGAATTTTCGTTGAATATTCCGTTCAACATACAGGTGCGCTTTTTCTCCGGAAATTAGTTTTTTCGTAATCAAACATAAATCAAATTGTTATGTATTTTTTATTCTCGTTCAAAACAACATTTACCCTAATTTCAATTTCACGATAATTTAGTATAATTCGTACTGTTTTTAGGTAAATTGTGAAACAAGTTATATAGCTCATACCAATCAAACGAAGTTCTAGTGTTAAACCTCAGTTCTACTGGTATTTATCGCGACGAATGTATAATGAGACGACGCCAGGAGGTAATGAAAGGGAAGCACACTAGCAATTGACGAACGTTTTAACGTTAATTTTATACAAACTCAAGGGCAGAGGAAACAGAAAACATAATTCATAACAGAATATCGACTAGTTCATACATGTTAATAATATATAGATCTATATGCACAGGGCGTCATGTGTAACACATTAGTTCATTTCGTACACCATAGCATCATTAAATTGAAATCGATAACACGTTTGCATTACGTCACCTATCACTACACTGGTGTTTTGTCTTAATTACATGACCACCTGTATTGATCGGTTTTGTAAATCTATACTGCCCACAAATGTTATAGAGATACAGTTTCCTCTTTAAGATCTAGATTTTATGTCAAATCAGTAAGGACATGCTGTGTTATTGTAATAAACACAGATTATTGAATACTATTATTAAGACTACGTCTAGGCAAAACAAAAATACGTATGTTATTATAATTGTTATTAAAATAAAGTTGTTACGAACGAATTCCTTGATTACATGTACATGTGTTATGAGATTATCACCTACACTATCGATTTAGACTGATTTATTTCGATCGTTGAGAAATGTTTCAAAGTCGCTGAACTCACGGCTGTATTTATAGATCGTTCTATTTACTTCCGCTTCAGCAGAGTGTTAAATAAATGCTTTAACAAAAATGTATAAGCTTCATTTGGAATAACGATAGCATTAATTATTTATTTAACATTCTAAGCAATATAAACTTCATACTACAGGTGACGGATATATGCCACAGGACTACTGTTAGGCTAAACACATAAACACAATTGCAGGATTGCAGTTAGAACCATTGAAACTGATCAAAACAACTACAATTGCTCCGCTGTCTCTTTCTTGTAGCATATTGTAAATGATGCCATTTTTTGCGACATTGATTAGCGCCCTGATACACACGATGACGTTCTTGACTGACATTCCGAATGTTACTGGTCATGTTCAATTTCGATTGGGACTTCTGCAGTACAGCAGACCGGAGCCAAAATTTCAATATCAATATAGGACGAATTTAAGATTACTCGATTTCGATCCAATAGTTCACGATGTTATCTTCAATAATGAAATTTTGATAATGAAATGCCACATCGTGCTTTCATCGTATGGGCCACATTCCATCTGAAATACCAGGGAGTTTGAAAAACAAAGGCTTGTGTGAACTATCATAATTATATAGTTAACCGCAAACGTTACGCATTCTCGTTGTTTATAATACGTTATACTTGTAGTTATATATATTGGCTGAACATTATTTCTACAGATGATTGCCTAATCCATTAAGCCTAGAAAATATTCACAGAAGAAGTTGTTGTGCCTTTAGTTTCGGAAAATACAAACAACGTGTGTTTTTTGTTTCTAATAACGTATAACCAAAACATTCTCATTGGCTTAGACGGATTAAACTTTCTCTAAACTCAATACTAACAAAAATAAACAAACTTCTACCGAAACAGCCTGGGCGGATTGTCTAGGTATTTAAAATGCTGATGAATTCCTGGATTGCCGTGTTAAAATAGAGATACTGTGCAATCATGGCGACGTGGTTTATGATAGCAAATTACTGTTTTACTCAATCGGGCTTTATTGGCTTCTCGAAAATCCATTTCGCAAGTTTAATGCGCGACTGACGAGTAGGAGAAGTAAATATCTACTGCTACTTGTACTGTTGCATAGGTGATCAGTTTGTATATAGTGATTCGTATATACTTAAAGGCCCACCTGATTAGTACAATGAATAGAAGAAGGCATGTATCTACTTCCACTGTTGGGAGAATTTTGGATAGGTAATGTGTTTGCTTTTAGTGCATTTATATATATGTTTCTGCAATTTGTCAGTTTCAAGATGTGGTCAGATGACATAATAAGTTATTCCGAATTAAATTATCAACCAGTATTATCTTGCTTTAAGTTTAATAATTAAGTCAAATGGCCGTTGTACGTGTATATACATACAACAAGGCGAAAACTTCGCTTATCTCGATAAAAAGCTAAACACACACACACAAATAAATATTAAACAATTGCCAAACAAATTAATCATCAAGGTAAATAAGTAAATCTCGAGATACAAATCTGCAAAATGCATACCTTATGGCGTCATTTCCATGTTTGCACATTGTATTAGCACCATTCACTATAACAAAACGTTTCGGATCTGTCACTGTTGCGTGAACATTACTGAGTATTTAATGTGACAATGTTTGTACCTAATATTGCTTTAAAGGGCATATTTTAAACTGCACTACTTTTAACAATAGCCATTTTGAATGTGACGATTCAACAATCTAAAACTAATGGTAATACAAGTATCATACGAGTGTTTGTAAAACCTGAATTCAGATTGAGCAATGTGCCTGTGACGATCATCTAAATGATAACAGACAATGTCTGCGGTCAAATCAAATGACAATCAATTACACGGCCTTCGTAAACATGTAGTGTTCAACGTTGTACTCACAGTTCCGAAATACACCATACAGTGAAACCTGTGTTAAAACAACATCTACAAACAAAGACAACTATAACCAAAACTGTCTGGTAACATTCCCAACTTCCATCTCAAATCGTACTTTTCAGTAACATTAAACCTATTAAGGGAGACAATATGTCAATAAAGGCCACTGTTGGTATTCCCATGGCCGACCCTTACATGCAGTTTTGACTGTAACCCCACAATAGTAGTAACCCCACAACAAGTGCTATCTGCAGAGTACAATGGATGTGTTTAAATAAAAATGATGGCATTTTAATGGAATATTAATGACAAATTCCTTCCGTTAGGATACGAAGCTTAATTCATGCAATCACAATTTAATCGCCTAACTTCACATCACTTTTCTCCTACAACAGTACACGTCACTTTAACGACTGATGTGTGGCTTTTAAACGTGACTTGGAATAATGAAAATTCAACAGTACTTAAATTACAAGTATTGGGACAAATACGGTTAATTGCATTTTTATTATATATCGATTGCTTAGTTCATTTATGTCAATGGATGCAAAATACGAAATCATGTACATACGTGGGGTGATCAAGAAGAAATAAGACAAATGCTATCATTTGTATAGGTTACGTGTTTTAACCATAACAATATCATATTCGTTTATGTGAATTTAATGCCGATTTATCCGTGTAAACTATAATTTTCTACTATAAGTAGTAATTCATTAATAGAAGGTTAAATATAAGGTATCGCGCTATGTCGCCGCACATCAAAATGTCGTCAGTTTTCGCCGTAAGATATGGAAAAGCATATGACTAATATTTTATTAAATATTCCTCCAACATTTGTCAAATTAACTGGACATGGCGTCAACACATTGAATAACCGATGAACAAAACTATGGCGTACCATTTGGGTAAAAAGTCTATACATGCATACGATAAGCTATGATATATACGTGCACGTACAATTTCGCTAATTTATCCTTACACACATAAAAGTATACGTGCACGTATAAAATTGTACGAGCACGTATAAATTTGTACGTGCACGTATAATTTTATACGTGCACGTACATTATCGCTGACCCAAACGCTTATTAATGATCAACCAATCACAGCCGATCTTACAAAGGATTCAATGACATTTTTTAGATTTTTAAAGATCACGAAGGTTTATCAAATTAACGTGCGTGTAAAGACAGTGTATGTGAAGATGGTGTACTAGATTTAAGTTGATCTATTTCACACCATTTACAACCGTATCTTAATCGAGTGTTAGTTAAGATACTATTGATTTTATAAGCCCCGGGCAATGCACAGGCCCCTTAGAACTGATCATAATAAATCGAATTAACATATTTTACAAGGCTATGATTGCACAAGGGTCATAAATTTTGGCACATTGGGGATGCATTGTAGACCGCTTGCTGTGACGAGGGACCATCGTGTTACTGTAATATACAGGAAGGACAGGCATGTGTCACATGTCACCACTTTCATAAAATTGTACTTTTAATAAGAAACAGTACAACGGTCTATTTATATACTCGTATAATCATAATTAGTTAACTGGGTGTTTTACGGGTCTTATTGTAAGGTCCATGTATAGATATACATGTATATTTCATTCAGGAACCATATATATTGAAGTGAGGTTAGTGTATAGATATAATAAGAAAGGGTTCCCATATTATTTAATTGACTTTAATTGGAATTAATTTTATACACCAGCATTCTTATATAATACATTATATCTCACAGTAAGTTTTCTTTATTTTATTAACGCAAATAATTAAAACAGTTAATCTAACAACACTGAACAGCATGTATTACTTATCATTTAACTCATATCTTCTCTCTATCTTAATAATTCTAAATTAAATTTAAATTTGCGCAACAGTTATTTCAACAAACGCAAAGTGGACGTAACGTGACTGGCGAACCAACAGTTGTTAATATGTAGAAGCTGTAACTATGCAGGGTAGATATACTAATACCATTTATGATGACTTTGGTAGGTCGAAGCTCAACCACTAGGTTAATCTAGGCGCATCTAATAAAAAGAACATATATCGCAAATTGTATCTCTTATTTTTTATTAACCAGTTTGATGATATTCAGACTGACAAACTTTGCTGTTCCAATCTTTGGTCTTTACAGACCGTGTAAAAATAATGTATTTTGGTAAATGAGACGGAATCACTGTCTCGTGAATTCGTGGAATTTCACAAAGGAAAACATGTAGAATACACAAAATTTCGTTGTGCATCAACGACGCACATACTTTTTTATTATTCGAACATATTTTGTCTGTCAGCAACTAAATACACGAATTCAGCGTTTTGGTAAAACTAATTGATCGCCATACAGTTCAACCTATTGATTAAGTGTTATATTGTTTGTTGAAACATGAAAATCGTTTGAATGCTTGGTGTCAAATAGCATGATACAATATTGCATGAGATGCACTTGACATGAAAACATATTATTGCACTAGGCACGTTATTAATATAGTAAGTGCCCTCACGCCAACTCAACATTAATGATGTTTCACACATCACGTGAATGTCTCAATGGGAACAAAAATACCGTCCTCAAGGATTTAATAAAAATAAAAAACGTTATATTTCAGTTTGACTGTATCAAATGTATTCTACACTTGGGAGAACTATTTTAAGAGTATCTCTCTGCGTATTTTGAGGTACGTTTTTGGAGCGGGAGGAACTGTCAATATGTGTACTTTTCAGCTGACAGCATCCATTGATGACAACTTCGATCTATCTGTATGTATCTAACCTGTTGTCTAATAGCCTGTTTTCTTCATGAAGAAATCATTTATAGTGATAGTGATTATAGTGATTTGTCTGGCGTTTCGAGTTTCTGTGTAAGCACTGTTTTGGTTTACGGCGTTTATACCGGAACTACGTCGAAGACGGGACAACTTTTTTAGCACATCGTAACAAAAATATCATGTATCATGCCTTTTAGTCACCAAGGCAGTTCAAATAATATCATCATGGTTAATAGACGATTTCATCTAGCTCACACGGAATAGGTGATCTGATTTAATCGAGTGTTTGTTCGCTATCTGTTTTGTATCATACGAGTTGTTCAACTACTATGTTATGCTTGTGTGTGTACTTAATACTCCTGTTTTCGAATTTCTCAATGTGCTGTAAGTGTTTCAGCCGTTGTGCTGTTGAGGCTAAGGCATTCAGCTTTTTGATGGCTGAAACAAGTTAATGCAGCTTTTTGACAGCTGGGGCTTGGGTGATTTGGGTGTTTGTCATTGTGCCTAGTATGTTATTATGTTTTATGTGCTCGGCTGGTTAAGTTGAGTGCTGCCTTCCCTGTCCGACTTAAACTTTGTTTATTAAAGTAATAAACTTGTACATGTGTACATGTATTAGTTAGAAGTGTCTATAAAGTGGGTTTTAATGATGTTTAATTCTACGTAAACAGATACTAGTACAAATAACATTAAGAAACGTATATGAAACGTGGCCCATAAACAAATGGTGAACAATCTAAATAGGGGTTCAAAATAATTGTACTAGATCTATATATAAGCAACACTTACCTAATACTTGATGCACGAAGTCAGAGTACAACAACAACAACAACAACTAGTCCCTATCATTGATAACACATAGATTATACCAGGCTCCCCTGCTATGCAACATAATGAACATCGAGCGATCAGTCTATATTAACGAATTTTGCACAAACTTGTAATCTCCATAAAAAAGAATATGATAACCAACCTCCACATCAACGATTAAAGCGAATGTGTGATAAATATGTAAAACTTCACTCACCCATTGTTAACGAAATGTAATTTCGTTGATTATATTCAAATGAACCTAGTGCTGATATACTGTTAAGTCAGTAATGTTCGCAATATACAAAATAATTGATTTCTCAAGTCCAATTGATCTAGCCACATTATTCCAAGATATCACACTCGAATTGCGGACATTGTGTTCCACTGGACAACGCTCGTGATTACCGATCGAGAAGTTCCTGGTTCGATTCTCGGCCGGGGCGCTGGACCATTTCTGAAACGCTATATATTGCTTCCCACTCAAAAAGAGATGAACTGGTTTAGAAACCAAGAGATTTATATTTTCACATGAACGGGAATGTTAAAGATCAAATTCGTCTATTCGGGCATCGCACACGCATTTTTATATATCACACAACTGTCTATTCCCTCAAAATTCAAAGTGAATGGCCAGTTAGACATTGAAAACAGATGACCACGCACTTACTACTTTAAAACAAACCAATGTTTTCTTTTTAATCCACGAATTTACAATCATAACTTTCATACACACGGAAATTGACCGGTTTATAGTATGAAATGCTCCTATGCGTCTATAACCTATAATTATTTGGTGATACATTATATCAGGAAGTATTAGTGATATTCATTCCAGACAAATTGCTGCAATTTCAGGAATTATGTTATGCATTTATATGGATATTGCATAAAATGTAACACTGACTACATAATGTCAATATGCAGATCAGGCTCATTATCATACAGGATGACCTAAACTATTGTCGCTGGAATTTCATGTCGATTTGAGGTCACGTTGTAGTAGGAGAAAGTGCTGTATTCGTGAAGTATTACTACTATTGTTTGAACAGGTTAAGCATTGAAATTATAGCTGTCTGTATAAGGCTTTATATCATTATTTCAAGTTCACACACGATTCTCATTTCTCATATATACATCGTATATATACACTTAATTATCACAAGAATGAACAAATACCAAGTTATTGTGCTGAACACTCTTAATGTTCAAATTCAGATGACCGAGATTCCAAATAAACCAAGTAATTTGACTATGGCCAATATACTTATATATGTATGTGTTTATGTATCATATGGAACAAAATTCGGGCAAACTTCATATTAAACAAATAAGACTAAACGCATAACATCGCACTGTTCTTAACATTTCTTTGATATAGGTATTAGTGATAGATATACAACTGCTGTGAGATAATATAATGCTATATAAAAACAGCAATGATATGATTTGCCGCAATTCTTAACCCATTATGCATAACCTTAACTCGTAAACATACTGTAAACACTGTTATAGCTATCGTCTAACAAGTTGAATTAATCATACAAATCGAAATAAACTTAAATCTGTTATTCAAAGTCATTATTATAAGTGCCCGAGATATAGTTTAACATTCATACTGTTAAATATACTATTATTATACCTCACGTGACCTCTCAATGTATTTTCCCCATAGACCTTCCGTGTGATATTTTGTTTGATCACTATGTGAAATTTTGTTCGATCACTACTACGAGGCTGTCCTAATTATAGAAATTTGTACTATTTGAGTCCGGAAAACACCCTGCTAGAGAGTATCCGTATGCTATTTATATGTGTGTGTACATATTCACATGCTATGTTTAGTAAATCTTGTCAATTTCAACCGTTGAAACTGACATGATTTACTAAAAATAGCCCCAAATCATTAGTCACTTGTACGGACTGATATTGTACATGGAAAATTATCATAACGGCAATCTAAGTTCTGCTTACATTTGTTGATATTTTATTTTGCAAAATGGTTCTAATTTTGTTCGGTATAATAAAATAAATATTCTAACACGATATGCGGATTAATCCATTTTACATAGAGCTGACAAGAGCATGTTTTATTACCCCCATAAAACACACCTATCAAATTGGCTGTTGCTATTTACGCCCCGTACCACGTGACATATTTATGAATGAATGAACGTAAACTTTATCGTAAAAACTTCCACGAGTCGCCAACAAGGCGAGTTGCACGAGAATCCAGTGTTACAGCTACATGTATGACGCATCTATTTTTAGAAACTCCAATATAGTCTCGAAACTAAGTTTCATTAAAACTTCTGATTATCGCACTCGTGATTTAATTTTTCCGCATCCGAACTCCTGCCCATGTTTTATTCACCGACAATATACGCGAACAGATTTTTATTTCTTAAACAATGATGATACATGATAATTTAATCATCCTACTGTGCAGATTATATTTAAGCAACAGAAGTTCAGTGTGTCAAGTTAATGTACTTATGACTGTTTAAGGTGTTGTTTTTATGCGTGTATTTGATGTATTTAGTGTTACATACCGTGATAAACTATTAATCGCTTTCATGTGCCCCATTGACCCATAATATATTTTCTTACAGGATAATATTAGTATGATAAAGGAGTAGTGCAGTTGTGTGCATTTGATTATTTTTCTGATTGCGCATACGACTGCTCGCAGGTATCAGTATAGTTTTGTACTCTTAAATAAATTACTCAAATAGTAAATATAAAGTTCAGCGAATTTGACCCGACTCTCGACCTTCAATTACCATAGTTTAACAGCTGGTATAACTGGCTATATTTATAACACCGGTTGTATGTTTTTATAACCGGGAAGTATCACGAAGACGCCTTGAGGAGTAATACCAACACAATCTAAAGGACCGATATAGCACGATTTGCTCGCGGAAATGTATGTATTCAACACAAGAACCTTGTAATATATGCATGCATAAAGGTCAAGAACAGGTCAAATTATCTGTGCTAAACATGGTCAACCGACATTTTCCTTGATTGTAAGCAGTCGAATCGTGGTTTATACATAAACCTTACATCAGAAGTTATAAACAGGCAAAGTCGAGCCACGGCTATTTTTTAAAATTGGGTCGATTATTTGAATTTGGTGTACAATGTACCTGCACCACGCAATGTATTATATTATTACAAGTCCAATAATTTTAGGAATATTTCAAAACACCTCCTCTAAAGCAGTTGTCAACTATTATCATTATTATACTTATTTTATTATGATCAGCATTATGCATGGAACAAATATATGAATACACATTAGAGATATAAAATCATGAATTTTTAACGATGACGCTGTAATACATTTTCATGCCAGTATCATAACTGTGCTTAAAACGCCTGACATACATATGACCCTGATGGTCCGTTATTGTTGTTTTGTGGCTAATACTTCGTCTTAATCTTAGCGCATTGGAGGATTCATCAGAAGTTTATTTTAGAAACGTCCTGACACATTATCAGATTATATAAGGGAAAAGAACCTAATCGCAAGTCCCAAGATAGTCATACGTCTGTGTAAACGTTGTGGTGAATGTTGAAGACTAATATATAATGTTTATTGTATAGACATAGAGACATAGAGAGAACGAACATAAATTTAATGAATGACGTACGCATAATGCTGAAACTGCTCATTCCATCCGGATAACGTCGAGCGATATGGGTTTGATTGTGGGTTGAGCAGGTTGTATTGTTCGTTGATAATTGGCGACAATCATGTCCTCAACATGCGAAATGTTGCGACGTGCTGGTGTAAGAGCAAGTTGGAACTGGTTGATAATTATAAACGTTCGATGGTGTATATGGCTTGACCATTTCATTGATTTTAATAGTTCGATATAATCCACACTGACGGTTTCATCTTCATGATATTGTATGTGTCATTATCAACTTCAGAGGTTATGCAATGCGTTGTGATTATAAATGGGACGCATGACTTAATGTAATTTAAATGCACTAATGCAACTGAAATCCTTAACTTGGACATTCCGGAGTGTTATCAAGGGGTATCCCGCATAATCAGATTTTATGTCAATAATTAAACAACAACTCTCTATAACGCTATGTACAATGTAGTATAATTACTTAAGAAATAAAAATCTGTTCGCGTTTATTGTCGGTGAATAAAACACGGACAGGAGTTCGGATGCGAAACAATTACCTCCCTCGTTAATGAAAACGACCTTCGTAATTTTCTGAAGGAAATACCACATTTTAAACGTTGAAACAATTTTAATAACACGAGTATATGGTATCTATTTCATAAAATGAAAAATATAAATGAATTGATTATCAGAAGCTTTAATAAAACTTGGTTTCTAGAGTATATTGGAGTTTCTAAAAATAGATGCATCATAGCTGTAACACTGGATTTTCGTGCAACTCGCCTTGTCATCGTGACAAATTTTACTTTAAAGTTTACGTTCATTCATTCATAAATATGTCACGTGATACTGGGCGTAAATAGCCAATTTGATAGGTATGTTTTATGGGGGTAATAATACATTGTCCGCTCTATATTTAAACGATTAATCCGCAGATCGTGTTAGAATGGTAAATACAGCTTACACGTACCACACACGGACTATGTATTCTTACCACATATGCGTGACTATTCGCCATCAGCCTTCCACATACAACGTTAATTATCATCAATAAGGTACCGATTTCATGACATAAATTAAAGACCAAACTTAAGACTGAAACATAAATGCTCCATGACAACATTCTGATTCTACCAATACGCGTAGCAGAAGATTTGTATAAAATGGAGTGCACAAACAATTGCTAAAAGTTCAATCTCATTGTATACTCAAAAGCACATTGTGAACAGGAATTATATATATACTAGTACGCACATTATATACTTGTACACAAAGAATATACTAGTACATAAATTATATACTATTACGCAAATTGTAATCATTATTATTCATACAAGTATGAAATTTCACAAGGCGGACACATATTGAATTAAGGAAACATTTTGTAATGTTACATTTCAAGCTCACAGACAGACTGATCATCACATGTCCAACTATGTTGCCCCTATTTTTACCGTGCATATGTAATACACTATTGAGCAATTGGTTACACAATGCCACATAGTGCTCAGGACCCAATTATTAGTAATTTTCTTATTAGTTACAACACGCACAATAGCCTTCAACTTGTGTCAGGCTGTCAAAATATATATACTCTACCGTTTCGCATGCCTGTCCAGACAATTATATTAGGGTGAATATTGAGGGGACAGTATTATGATCAAATGATGAGTGCATACTTTGAAATAGGAAATGCTTTGTATCCGAGGGATATGTAGCCGGGAATACGATAATGGTGCTATTCGGCATATCATATACATAGGTTAAAAAACAAATCAAAAGTAATTTGAGATAACTAAACGAATGTGAAAACCAAACGAATCACATTGTCACAACCATCTTTGGTTTTCTTAGACTATATTGTCGTGAATAATGTAGATTATACACTGATCTATAGTATTTAGTTTTAATTTGAACAACGAAATGCTTAGTTAATGGACCTGTCACGTTGAGGTACCTATATGCAGGAAATACGATTGTGGTGATATACGGCATGTCCTATATAGATGTAAGAAATAAATCAAAGTAAATTTGTCGGCACGATGTTCGGTTTTCTCAGAGTGTACATGTATTGACGTTAATTATGTACACTGATTCATAGTATTTCTTTCTACTACACTAGTCGAATGTTCTAAGTACACACTTTGTAATTTTCATTTAACAGGAAAAGTATTAGACCTATCAGTGAATCGAATATACCATTGGAATCAGGAAACTATCGTCTATCAAGTTGAGTTAATCACCATTCTCAAATATAATAACAACATACTGGAAAATGACCATTTAGTTCACTGCTTAAAACAACAAAGTCGCACATCAATATTATGTATGACCACCGTCTGCCCTGATGATAGCCTGACATCCTCTGAGGCATTAAATTGATAATGATGTGTACCAATTGCTGATGGAGTGCAATCCGTTCTAGTAAAGGTTTCGTTGTGAGTTCCTGTACGTTCTGGTGTTGCCGTAGTGCTCGGATGCGTCGCGCAAACGTATCCCAGACGTATTATATCGGATTTTGGTCCGGGCTACAAGGCGGGCATTCAATCGTGAAACCTAAATAGGAAATTTCATCAAAATCAAACTCCATGTAATGAGAATGTGCTCATATCTAACAAAATACATGATTGATCGAAAATAGTGAATTTTTGTTAAATTGTAGTAGTAATTCGGATGACAAATGCCTATTGAAAGTTACTTCCATGCTCAACTTCAAATTGCTCCATACAAATAAATGGACTTACTCTGTTAAATTCAACGATTCCACATTATTTCACAATCTTTAAGTAATACAACCATCAGTCAGATGTTGTAATAAACGTGTTTTGACGAATTCAAGGACTAAATGTAAATGACGCCATGTGACGTCTCAATTTTAAATCGAGTCAATAGAAACATGCAACTTTTTCGAGAATTCAATGCAACAACCATAATAAAAAGTTTGTGCATGTATTTAGAACCCCAAAACAGACAATTAATTAATTAAAGCTTACCAGTCTTATTGGCATGCCAATTTCAAGCATTCATATCGCACTTGCGCACTCCTCAAGCGTCATTTGCGTCAAATGATACGAACTATTTTTATGGCTTTATGTTTGGGGATCGAATGTTGATCGTGTATGAAATGATTTAAACACATTTACACATAGTTGAGGTGTGAGCACGACAAAAATGTGATTTTGTCATTTTCGTCACGCATCAATGATTGTCACGCAGATCTTGGTTTTTCTTCCTCTGTATTAAAGACAATCACCAACATATGCTATCTTAACAGTTTTATTGAGTTGAGATGATTATGTTCCCGATTTATTCTAGTTCTAAAAGTGTGTACTTAGAACATTCGTCAAGTGTATGTATTTTCAATAATGTTAGGAGGAAATTAGATTGTATTTTTAAAAACGTAATACCCATTCAACAATGAGCTTGTGTCAATTGTCTGTTAATTATATTAAGTAAAAGGAATTTAACCACAACGTTTTGAAGGTATACTGCATCACGGAAGCTTTTTTATTTCAAACAAAATGCACGACGCTTAATCGGGATGTAAATTTAAAAGTTCTGAATGCAGTGTATTTTAAAGGATTAAAACTTTAAAAGGTATTTGCTGCCATGAAGGGTTGTAGCATAAAATATACAGCATGCAACCTCCAAATATTTATACGCATACTTATCGCCACTGCAGTTATTTTCAATTACTTAACATTTATTTCACTTGTAGGTTAACTTGAAAGTGAAAGTTCCTTAAGGACAACAGACCGACATGTGTTGCTCTTGATATTACACTGTTCAACAATTACGCAATGGTAAACAGAAACATTGTTCAAGTATTACTCAACAGTCATGCATTAAGGTTTCCCCCTCGAGCAAAACATAACACATTCGTTAACTGTTTGTATTGTCTGTTCTTGTCATTAGCTTGCATAGTTATTGTAAACACACTGGGTTGTCTGTCAGTGTTAAATGTAATAGTTAAAGTTTTGGATGCTGGTTTATTGTCCAATTACGAACGCTTGTAATGTAAATATCTACTTGTTCGCGAGGAAGATAGAATACAATGTTCTACTTATAACCCTCTGTCAGTATGTTTTCAGTGATCAGTGATTTACCAAGTTTTAACATTACATTGTATTGCAATCATATAAAGCGACTTAGTGACCTTTCAAGATTTCTTGGAAATAATTGCCTATAGAGCAACGTGTCAGTAATTTCTCAAAATGTTGCAGCACATGACCGAAATCAAGGCCACGGGCAAACATACCGTGATGATATTTAGTTAAGGATTTAATTACTACGAAAGTGTGCTAAATAGATGGGTTCATCATAAATACTGCTAGAAAATACCATCAGTGAATCATGCTTACGTCGTGTTCCAAATGTTTAAAGGTACACGGGTGTTTTTACTTCATGGCTGCAATACAAATTTAACTGCCGATGTGTGTAGTTTTTATATAATTAGCCTATCATCATATAACCGTTAACCAATTTGTTATCCCGTATGTAAAATACCTCAGGTATAATGAAGTCGATGATATCAAACGTTGTCGGCATGTAAGTCTTGCAAAACATGGAGTGTAACATGCATGCAAATGGTTAACTCATCAAGGAATTCCGGGACATGGTTGCCAAATGATGATAATACTCCCCAAAGGAATATTTGTTGAGTACTTCTTTTAGCAGACAGGTGGGCCCCGGGAAATTATGCTAGTAATCAATCATAAATCAATGTGTGATATATAGTGTATTCTAGTTCAAAACAATATTCACGCAAATTTCAATTTCATGAGAATTCAGTATAAGTGTACTGATTTAAAATAAATTGTGAACAATGTTTTAGTGCTTATACCAATCAAATTAAGTTCTATGGCTAAACTTCTGTTCTACAGGTATTGATCACCACGGAGGTATAATGAGCAGAAGCCAGGAAGGAATGATAGTGAAAAACACGAGAAATTGACGATAGTTTTAAAGCAAATATTATACAAACTCAAGACAAAGGACACAGAAGACATCATTTATAAGAGAATATCGACTAGTCGATGCATAATAATAGATGTATATGCCAGGGCTTCATGATGAAAGAATTAGTTCAATACGTACACCATAGCATCATTAAATTGAAATCGATAACATGTTCGCATTCCATTGCGTCACCTATCATCACACTTATGTGCATTTCCTTAATTACATGACCACCTGTATTGATCGATTTTGTTAACTTATACTGCCAACAGGTGTCATAGAGATACAGTTTCCTCTTTAATATCTAGATTTTATGTCACATCCATAAGGACTTGTTGCGTTATCTTAATCAACACGGATAATTCAATATAAATTAACACTACATCTAGCCAAAACAAAATTATGTATGTTAATAATAATTGTCATTAAAATTGGGCTGTTACGAATTAATTGATTGATTACCTGTGTTATGAGATTATCACTTAAGATTAAGACGTATCTATTTCGAATACTGCAACTGTTGTGAAGTGTTTGTATTTGTGATGTGTTTGTTTCTTGGTGTGTTCAAAAACATGTTTCAACAATATTATATAGAGCACATTTGTGTTTTTTGTTGTTATTTCACCGAGTAAGCAGCCGAAGTAATATTTTCACGTAGTATCCGATAATAATTCACTATTATTCCGCGATAAACCAGTCACAAGCCATGAATAAAGTCATATACGATGATCAGTAAATAACGAATGTTGACCCAGTCAGATTTTAAACAATGTTAAGTACTCACTTCCTGTTCTGCAATCCCCCGACATTATCTGGACACATGGAGAACACGACATAACCGAAAGCAATGTTACTGAAATGTATAAGCTATCCTACCAGGTATTCGAACAGGTGGCAATCGATTGTTCTACCTATTGTGCTAAAAGATTATATTAAGTCAGACAGGGAAGGCAGCACTCAACTTAACCAGCCGAGCACAGAAAACATTAAAAACACACAAAGCACAATGCCCAACTAAACAAGCGCAGATCCGCCCAAGTCCAAGCTGTCGAAAAGTATAATAAATTATACCTAGCTGAATGACCCAGTAGAAAAGATTCAACAAACAAACGGCAGAATGCCTACGCTGAATGACCTAGTTACAACAGTAAAACTGCTGAACTACATAGTTTTAGCAGCCTTTAGTTTTAAAAGTTAAATAACAGTATTAAGGCCCGTATATTCTATGCCCTACTTTCAATTAGTAAAATGACGTAATTGAACAAATCGAGGTATGACGTAATGAACAAGTCATTAAGAATGGCAAGCAATACAGAAGTCCCCTACCGGTTTAAAACCATATTCAATGTGTCTGTTGCCATAGCAACCATGTTTGTGTTAAAACTATTTATATCCTGCATTTTTGTAACATTGGTGGAATCAAGATTGTAAATCGTTGACGTATGAGAAGTATAATTTTCGGCATATCAATTGTATTTGTTTAGAAATATGCGATATTTCAGTAGCATGTGTCTGTTCGAGATTAGCATAGTGACTGAATAAATTACCAGTTTGTAACTCGACCGATATTGGTTCTAATACTATATAGAGATGGATAGTATAATAATAATAATTATGAATTAAATATACATTACTACTCGTCGATCATCAGCAATCTTTTGGACATGTATAAGCAGGCCAGTACCATGCTGTTAAGTGTATATATTGTGGTGGTAATATGAAGCTCGTCGCTAGCAATATCAATTTCGGATTACAATTTATAATTGCGCCATAGACAGTATATAGTCATACTACAGTCCAAACTACTATATATTCGGAAAGAAGTTTTTAAAAGCACGTGCTTTGCATTACAATAACGTGAGTTCAATGACGACACAGGAAATATGTTACATAGCTTAGAGGAGAACACTTTGTTGACCCTTCCCACACCGGTAATGTAACATTGAATAAATGGGGTTCATTCTTGTGGCAACTCTCTTCGTGAATAATTACATTAAATGTGTTCCAGGAAATCTGAGTTAGTTCACGTAATAAAGCGGTAATTGCGATATACTGTCCTTGCCTTTACCACACCAAGACGATATACAGTATTTCCTATTACAGCTCCGAGACAGAAACCTAACAGTCGCCCTTAAAGGTTGATGTATGTATGAAAAAAGATAAAGTAAAACTACAGTGTTTTGTGATTTGTGGTGTGCCCTTTGTCGGACTATGTTATGCTTAGTGGTTTGTATTCGTCATCTATTGAGTGTTGGTCTGTCGATTTTCAACGTGATTCGGTCTAGTCAAACCAGTTATGTTTGATTGACTAAGCTGTCGGTATCACTAGCTATCACTGTTAAACTAGCACATTACCTAATAATCGTATTTCTGTTGTAACACAGTGTTCCAAAGGATAACTGATTGTTACGTTGGTAGATTATATGTAAAGTATATAGACGCACTGATTGCATGGATTACTTGCGTTTACTGGATAATGGATTTATTTAATTGTATTCACGCCTTTTTACTGGTGATTGTAAATTAAAACGTTCTTGTAGGTAGATATGACCGCGACAAAAACAGGGTCTTTATATCCGCATCTGGGATTTTGCACCTTTAAAATAGGGTTAAACAAATACACTCCCCAAAAGTTCTAACCCGCCATTTTATATTTCATCCCGTTTTGTAAAAAAAGCATGTATTCACCTGAAATTTCGCATACCGATACATGATTAAGAGATGCAGCTGAGTATTGGTTTATTTTGATCGTTTTGCATTTCAGTGCATTCGGTGTATTGCCTAATAAATCCTAAAAATGCATTTTTGCACGTGCAATGCATGTGGACCAGAATTAACGCGCCCATGAACAAAATCGACATTACTGATGACTGTTTATCTTGAAAAACACATAAAATGCCAAATCTGACTCGAGAGGAACACTCATGAGATTACGAAAAACCATTGTGAACACAATTCCTAGTTGACATTTTTTTATTTTATTAATATGTTCTAATAATGCATTTATTAACACGAAATTTCACATAATGACATATGAATATCCAATGAAGCCAACTATTTGTTTATTTTGGCCTACTTACGGTCTAATTCACCGTTTTAGACTTGTTACGCAATCTAGAATAATATACACGTCTAATGCATGCGCGTCGAAAAGCACGTGTTTATGTACGAATTTGGTGTTAGTGAAGATTATCCTACGCCAAAAACACCTAACATGTTGAATTTGGCACGAACAGAACGCGGTTGACCTGTCGGGATGTCATCAGTTTTGATAAAGTTGCGGCCCTTAGCTGTGCTTTTAATTATAAAAGTGATTTTCTATTTCGTTTGTAATTGTTATTTTAATGATTATTTTCTTTTTTTTTCATTCACAGGAACCTTCAATTTTTGAAATAAACACTGAAATAGCCTTTGTGAAATTTTGTTGTAAGAGTCTTACACTTCATCCAAGTTCGTTTTGCATCAATCTTGGCGTGTTACGTGTTTTTCTGGGAGGACAGACATCGGTTGTGCTAAATGTTAATGAATATGTGTTTGTTGCGTTGCAATGTGCACGTGTTATGAACAATTTGGGTGAAATATGCTGTGACTTTGTAAAATCGACTTCATTACGTAACGCGCCTGTAACGAGTAACATGGCCGTTTATCTGCAAAAATGAATCAATAATTAAATGCAAGTATTATTCAAGTATTGGTATGCAAAATTTATTGAGATTACGTGCAGTATTAACACAATTATAACACATTATTATGGTGGCGGGTTAGAACTTTTGGGTAGTGTATAGCACTTTGTAATGTCTTATACATATAAATGTCTTCAGTTGTTTAAATACGTTAGATACAAAAATGTAGGCAATAACACTGATTCATATCGACACGCGAAGAATCGTATTGACACCCTCCAAAAAAGGTCATAACGAGTATTCTATTTTACATTGTAGTTCAAGTAAATAATTTCCCTAGGGATATTTCCCTTGGCATCGATGTCTCTTATGATTCTTTTAACTATATTTGCTGAACACACTAATCAAGGAGTAATTCGAATTATGTATTATAGGACCAGGTCTTGCAATAGACTGGGAGATAAAAAGAACAGTGAGCATCATTTAGTTTGATTGAATGAAATATGACATCAAAGTAACATACGTTATGTAATGATGCATTTATCCTAACTGAAAACATTTATCTGTTATTATTTTCATTGAAGTATAACGTCCGATGAGACATTTCTTATTACAGTTGTGGTATATTCACGTTTAGGAGTAAATTAGTGCATAAAGTTTCAATAGACGAAAGGTAAATGTGCCTTAACGACCGTCTTTAAAAATGTACGTCAATAGAACGTTAATAGTCTCTTGTTAGATATACATACATGCAGATAAATAGGTTTTGGCTGTAGTGATGCATGTGTTGAACACGATCGCGGTACACCTATACATTCGTCGTATCTTTTCATGAAAAGGGCTAACGTTGTGTGAAGCGCGTGTGTGAAGTTGTTGAATTGCTATTGCAACTGAAAGTATAATGTATCAGGTACAATGTACGAACTGGTACTTTGGTCTTAGCATTTGACTGAATGATAACACAATATCGACCAGTTATCTGGTGCCTAGTAAAAATGACATGCACGCCTTGTTCCAAGCCTTGTATATATCAAATAAGTAGACACTGAAGTTGTAAACTTAGTTTTGTCGGGAGGAGTCTTTTAAGTGAAAAAGGCTACGCACTGACTGTCAATGCGAATTGTTAAGCTTTACATGTAAATGCACAGCACAAGACAGAATTGCCCAAATCGTACAGATTCAATATTGTAAATTAGGCTACATAATAATTCAATAGGCCTAGCTTGGCATACAATCGAGTAAAATATTAAAAGTAATGATAACTAGGATATTTTCCTAATCTATGAACATTCACTAGTTCGTGACTAGACGTTTTACTTGTGCTACAGTTCACAGTACTCGTCAGCAGTTTCTTGAATAAAACGTTTTCTCTAACAAACAAGACAGCTTCAATAAGTCTACATGTATATGCAAGAGCATAATTATGTTTCATTAACAAATAATGTGCTTGAACAAATAAAACAGCTCTTGATATTACACTGTTCTGCAATTATGCAAGGTTAAACAGAAACATTGTTCAAGTGTTACTCAACAGTTATGCAATAAGGTTTTCCCCTGGAGCGAAACATAATGCATTCGTTAACTGTTTGTATTGTCTGTTCATGACATTAGCGTGTAAAGCTATTGTAAACACACTTGGCTTGTCTCTCCGTTTTACATGCAATAGTTAAAGTTTTGGATATCGTTGTTTTGGCCCATTACGAACGCTTATAATCTAAATACCTACTTGTGTGCGAGGAAGATAGAAGATAATGTCCGACATGCAACACTCACTCACAGTGATATACCCAGTTTTAACACAACAGTGTATTTCAATCATATACAGCGACTGAATGATCTTTCAAGGTTTTTAGAAGTAATTGCGAACAAGTACTAATTTATAAAGAGCTTTTCCAAATTGCGCAATATTTTGTCCATGTGTTGCTGCACATGACCGAAGTCAAAACTTACCATAGTGATATTTTATTTAGTGTTCTACTCAATGTGCTTAACATATATGCTCATCAAAATATTAATACTGCTACAAAATACCATCAGTTTATCATCTTTACGTCTTGTTCTAAATGTTTAATGGCATACGGGTGTTTTTTACTTCATGACTGCGATACAAATTTAACTGCTGAGGTCTGTAGTTGTTTAGATTATAATGCTGTCTTCAAATAACCGTTAACCAATTTGTTATCCCGTACCTAAAATACCTCAGGTATAATGAAGTCGATGATATCAAACATTGTCGGCATGTAAGTCTTGCAAAACATGGAGTGTAATAATGTATGCAAATGGTAAACTCATCAAGAAATTCTGGAGTATGGTTGCCAAATGATGATAATACTCCCCAAAGGAACATTTGTTGAATATTTCGTTTAACATACAGGTGCGCTATTCTCCGAAAATCTTTTTTTCGTAATCAAATTGTTATGTAAAGTGTATTCTCATTCAAAACAACATTTACCCTAATTTCAATTTCATGATAATTGAGTATAATTTGTACTGTGTTTTAGGTACATGGTGAACTAATTTATATAGCGTATGCCAATCAATTGTAGTTCTAGTGTTTAACATCAGTGAAATACACGAGAAATTGACGAACGATTTAAAGAAAAAAATACACAAACTCAAGTCAAAGGAATCAGACAACACCATTCATAACAGAATATCGGCTAGTTGATAAATGTAAACAATTATAGATCTATATGTCCAGTAAGTCATGACTTCTGTAACGAAAATGTTCACTTCGTATACCAAAGCAACATTAAATTGAAATCGATAACACGTTTGCATTATAATTCCATTGCGTCACCTATCATCACACTGATGTGTATTTCCCTAATTACATGGCCACCTGCATTGATCGGTTTTGTAAACTAATATTGCCCACAGATGTCAGAGAGATACCGTTTCCTCTCAAATATCTAGATGTTATGTCAAATGGATTTTGACATGTTGTGCTATTTTAATCAACACGGGTAATTGAATACAAATTAACACTACATCTAGGCAAAACATCCATATGTATGTTAATTATAATAATTATTGTCATTAAAGGCTGTTACAAATGAATTGCTTGATTACCTTTGTTATGAGATTACCACCTAAAATATCGAATTTTACTGATTTATGCGATCGTTGAGAAATATTCTAAAGTCGCTGAACTCCAATTGGTAATCCAAATATTACATTAAAAGATAGTTTCTTACAAATATTGTCAGCACAATATAAATACATGCATATACTAACTGGTTTACATCCGTATCTATAGTCGATCTTTATATGCTCAAAAATACTAAATACTAACGAATAGAATGATTATGTCACTCTTACGAAGTAAGAGAAAAATAATAAACCAATGATAAAAAGGGTCTGAAATATTTCCTCCGTAGATTAAATCACAAGTTTTAACGTGTTCTCCTCCGATGGTAAAATATGAATATGAGACACATACAATGTCAATTCCGCTGCACCAGAGTGTTAAGTTAATACTTTCATAAGCTTCTATTATTTGGTTATTAATGATTGATTTAAGGTGATTCCCAACTCTTCAGTTGAGCTGAAGTTTAGAAATCGGTGTAAATAAGACGTATTGAAAGCGTCTGACTACCATGATGAAATAGTACAAAAAACTTAAAATTGATGTGTCAGCATGTTCTCATCTCTTAAAATCGCGAATTTATTGTATAGTTATTACTATATTATGCTATAATAAGCTAGCAGAATAAAGCTATAGCTGAAATTTTATGTGCCATTTATTCCAAACAATGAAACACCTACACTCGCGAATACTAGCTACAACGTATGTGAAACGTAATATAATGCGCCCACATAAAATTGTATGCAAGTTTTAACATTTGTTTAGCAAGCATCTCGACTACTTTAGAGGAAGGTTCTTTAACATTTATTTCGTAAGACTATAGACTAGCTAATTCAAAGGAGCAAGTGCTTATCTTTAAATATACACATTTTTCAAAACAAACTATCGCGAAGACTGGTTACAACGTATTCAAAACGTTGATGTATTTTGTAAACTCTCCTGGTTTTCGACTTTTCCGAAATCACTAAAGTGTCAATTAAAAAAATCTAGCCGAGCAACTGCCATAAAATTTGGGACAAATTCTATAATAGTTACTCTACTGGTTGCATGTACAAAACAGTATGTTGTTCAAGTATTTCTTTCGTATTTCTTAAAAATGAAAAATCACATATTTGAAAATGTCATTTAAAAATACATATAACATGTATAGTCAAAAACAAACGTTATCGTATGATTCCATATATACGAAATCTCGTGCATGCCAAGTTTCATGTGAATAAATGGCAAACTTTTTCGGTGAAATGCAAAAATCAGTTTTTGGGGGTTCCCCAAAATCTAAGAATATCTTGAAAACTAGCCTAGCAAAACTGTTATGGGTTTGCACAATCACAATCATGAGTGAGTTCTTCATAAAAACCAGCTGTTTGATACATGTACCTCTTGTGCGGCAAAATTGAAGAGTTGGGAATCACCTTACATGTAACATTCCAAGCATAAAATATGTCTTCTTCAAAATCACAAATGGTATCCAATGAAAATAGTTACATGTAGTATAGTATTGTGTTATTTTAGAGACATGTGTGTGTTTACATTTTGGGCTTGCAATAACGGTGATGTTTATCAAGTTCGTATACTCTATTCGCCCAAGTAATGCATGCAGATTTGTATTTGACGCAGATACAAACTGGAATTATACGATATACAGTCATATTATAATTTATTTATAACTTTTTTGTTCTTAGATCAATACTCATGAAACGTCAATATAATAACAATCCACTTAATTGCAATTGAATTAAAGAGTGGAATATTAATTGGCTGATATTTTCAAGAAATAACGGTATCCTTGGCAACGCTACAACAACTGGTTGCCTCACACCAAAATTATCATATGTTCATTATTCCTTCTCCATAAACAATGTTATTTTTAATGTGCGAATCGCAATCGGCGAAATTCCGCGCAAGTGTAACGCTTCATCATTATGATCCGGAAACGAATCATCTGTATGGAAAACACCACGAACACCGCTACCAAGGAAAGCTCGGGTACAACGAAGCTGCGGTAAAGAGATGTTCATCTTCTTTATGGATCGCCATGGGATGATCCTTCAACACAGAGTCAGAGACGGAAGGACAGTGAATGCTGATTATTACGCAACGGTAAATATCAATACAATATATTTATGCAGTTATATAAATTATGTATAACAACAAAATTATATTTATATCAAAATATTGTTTGGCATAAAAATATAGCATTAGATTAATTACATTTTGATTTAAAATATTCTTGACTGAAAATGGATCTCGTGTGTGCTCTCAAGAGGAAACGACCGGACTTGGACCTAGAACGACCGAACTTGGACCTAGAACGACCGGACTTGGACCTAGAACGACTGGACTCGGACCTAGAACGACCGGACTTGGACCTAGATCGACCAGGATAACGCGCCCGCACATAGGGCCAACTCTACACAGTTGGTGATTTCATTACTGGGATTTGAAATCTTGGAACATCCACCCTACAGTCCGGACCTCGCGCCAATGGATTTTAGAACATTCCCTGAGATTAAGGCTTCTCTCCGTGGTAAACGCTTCCATGACATTGCTGAGTTGACTCTGACAACCCGTCGAATAGTATCACAACTCATCACAGACTGGTACCGGAAAACATTCACCAAACGGATTAAAAGACATTAGAAATGTGTAGCTTTGCATGGTGACTTTGTCGAGAAAGTGCGCCGTTCGTTAGATATAAATGACGTTATAAGTAGCGTGACGTCAGTTACGTTTGTGGTGTGCGGCAAGTGATGAAAGTGACTATATTGACATGTATGTAAATATATTAATTTTTAATGTATTTTTATCATTTTTATAAGAGATTTTGTAATGTATAACAGATGGCATGGTATATTGTTTTATTCTTTATTCACAATTGAACACAAATTACAGCACAATTATACGAACTTCCCGATCAACCCACGTATGTACGAACATAATCCACTTTTACAAAATCCGTCTACAAAGGTCACCATGAAACATTATTACCGATCAAGCTACTTTATATAACATGAATCCTAAACGAGAGACCACCTGTAAGTGATGACCACTTATTGCTTTTCCTCTGAGTGGTCTAAACTTGACTTGAAACTAAAGTTAACGATGTCGTATTCGCGTTTGAAGTGATTTAAATATTTGCATGTTAAATATCGATTGAGATTCATGGTTTACAACCATACCGGCACTGACATTTCAATATAGGAATATCACAAATTCAAGATAACTCGATTTCGATCCAATACTTCACGATTTCACCTTGATAATTTGGCAAATCGATATCATGCAATTTTGTATTTGAACTGTCACCGCCGGTCTGTCGTCGTATAGATAACAACGCTGTTGCATGTGAAACAACAAACGTGTACATATAGTAACCAGCAAACTTTACACATTTTCCATATTGTTTACAAGACGTAAAACTTATAGTTATATATATTGGCTGAACATTATTTCTACAGGTGTTGGCCTAATCCATTTAGCACAGAAGATATCCACAGACGGAGTTCTTCTGGCTTTAGTTTCGGCAAATACAAACGACCTATTTTTTGTTTCTAATAACGTATAACCAAAACATTCTTATTGGCTTAGACGGTTTAAACTTTCTCTAAACTCAATACTAACAAAAATAAACAAACTTCTGCCGAAACAGCCTGGGCGGATTGTCTAGGTATTTAAAATGCTGATGAATTCCAGGATTGCCGTGTTAAAATAGAGATACTGTGCAATCATGGCGAGTGGGTTATGAAAGAAAATTACTGTTTTACTCAATCGGGTATTTTATTGGCTTCGTGATAAATGCATATCGCCAGTTTAATGCGCGAGTGACTAGTAGGAGAAGGAATTATCTAATGCTACTTGTACTGTTGTGAGGAATTCATTTGGATTGGTGATGTGTTTGTATATAGCGCGTTTGTATATATTTAAAGGCCCGCCTGATTAGTACAATGAATAGAAGAAGGAATGTATCTTCTTCCACTGTTCTGAGAAGTTTGAATAGGTAACAGCGTATTTGATTTTAGCTCGTTTATATGTGTTTCTGCATTTTGCAGTTACATAAGGTGGTTAATAGCGTATTTGATTTTAGCTCGTTTATATGTGTTTCTGCAACTTGCAGTTACATAAGATGGTCAAGAGGATATAATAAGTTATTCCGAATTGAAATTTTCTATCAGTAATATATTGCTTTAAGTTAGATAATTAAGTAAAATGGTCGCTGTACGTGTATATACATACAACAAGCGAAAACTGCGCTTATCTAGATAAGAAGCTAAACACACATACAAATAAATATTAAACAATCGCCATACAAATTAATTATCAAGGTAAATAAGTACATCTGGAGACATTTTTTTAAATAAATGCATACCTTATGTCGTCATTTCCATGTTTGCATATTGTATTAGCTCAATTCACTATAACAAAATGTCTCCGATCTGTCACTGTTGCCAACACATTACTTCATTTGGCAATGTTTGTACTTAATGTCGCTTTAAAGGGCCTATGTTAAACTGCATTGCTTTTAACCACAGACATTTTGAATGAGACGATTTATAAATCTAAAACTAATCGTAAAACATGTATCAAACGAAAAGGTTTTTAAAACTGGAATTCAGTTTCAGCGACGTGCTTGTGACGATCATCTGAATGATAACAGACAATGTCTGCGGTCAAATCAATTGACAATCAATTACACGGCCTTTGTAAACATGTAGTGCTCAACGTTTTACTCACAGTTCAGAATGACAAATACAGTGATACTTGTGTCAAACAAAGACAATTACATGAATAATAAAAGCTTTCTGTAAACCTTCCCACACGTCTCTAATCGTATAATTTTCAGTTACATTAAACATAATAAGAGAGACAACCTGTCAATAAAGGCCACTGTTGGTATTCTTTGTATTCCCATGGCCGACCCTTACATACAGTTTTGACTGTAACCCACAACAATTTCTATCTGCAAAATACAATGGATTTGTTTAAATAAAAATGATGGTATTTTAATGGAATATTAATGACAAATTCCTTCCGTTAGGACACGAGGCTTAATCCATTCAATTACAATTTAATCTCCTAACGTCACATCACTTTTCTCCTACAACAGTACACGTCAAGTTTACGACTGATGTGTGGCTTTTAAACGTGACTTGGCATAATGAAAATTCGACAGTACTTAAATTTCAATTTGGGACAAATACGATTAATTGCATTTATATTATATATCGATCGCTTAGTTCATTTCTGTCAATGGATGCAGAATTCAATATCGTGAACTATAACAGTCAAACCTGACCTCCCTCATACATTAAACATTATTATATTTGTTAAACATTCTTTCAAGTCCCATTGGTCAACAGTATGCCAGTCATACGGAGACTACTTGGTTTCAATTCCTTGAAATCTGGTGAACCTGCGGTAGTTACTAGTACCTAACTATTCTGAGCGTCAAGCAGAGTCTATGTTCCAATGACATTGTGAACGACTTCAATGGTAGGTCTAAGCTCCACCACTAGGTTATCCAGGCGGATCTACAAATGTACAGGAAATAAACAAAAAAACACAGATCGCAAATTTCATCTCTTATTTTTTCAACCAGTTAGATGATATGCAGACCAACATATTTTGCTGAACATTGCCATCCGTTGTATTTACAGACCGTATACAAATCATGTATTTTGGTAACTGCGACGAAATCACTGTCTTGTCAATTCGTGGATATTCGCCCAAAATAAACAAAATGTGGAATACAAAATTATTCGTGGGGCATTGAACTTCATGATTAAAAAAACAACGGTGCACATGTTTTTTATAATTAGAACATGTTTCGTCTTTAACAACTCAACACATGTACATGAATTCAGCGTTTTGGTAAAACTAATTGATTGCCATACAGTTCAGCCTATTGATTAAATGTTAAATTGTTTGTTGAAACATGAAAACCGTTTCAATGCTTGGTGTCAAATAGCATGATACAATATTCCATGGGATGCACTTAAATGGTAACATATCGTTGAACGAGGCACAATACTAATGCATTAATTGCCCTCACACCGGCTCCACATTCATGACGTTTCACACATCACGTGCCGGTTGGGAGAAAAAACTTGACGTCTGCAATAAGTTTGTGAAAACGAGGTAGGGACTGTACATGTTTATACTTGTCAGCTGACAGCGTCCAAAAATTGATGTCATCTTTAAACACGTTGGTGTTGTACCGAATAGGAATGCAAACATGCTGTTCAACAAAATCGTAATATGTAATAGCATATATTTCATTGACCAGAACGTGTAGTCTCCATCAACAATAATTTATCTAAATTTGCTGATAAAAAGGTTATTTGATCGTAATCGGTCAATCTGTACAAGGTATATCTAACCTGTTATACCATAACCTCTTATAATTATGAAGAACACATTAACGACAAAATTGTTTGAAAAACATACCAATTTGCTCGGCTAGTTTTTAAAATATTGAATTTTATAGAGTTTGGGGAAGACCTAAAACAGAAATTATATTTTTACAGAAATAGTTAGGCTTCTTAAGGTATAAACTTTGGTATATACGTGATTTTGCATGTACGGAACCACCGAGTGCAGTTTATTTTGGACTGAATTCTGTTTTGGATTGTGCACGTTATTTGTTTTTAAAATATTGTTTGAATGCCAAATGTATCTAAACAACAGGTTGGACATCATAATGCGTACTAAAACAACATTAGTAGATGTGCTGTAAGTGTTTCGGCCGTTGTGCTGGGGCATTCAGCTTTTTGACAGTTGGGGCTTAGGTGGTTCAAATTATCGATCGTGTTTGGCATTGTGCCTTGTAGGTTATTATGTTTGCTAAGTTGTGTGCTGCCTTCCCTGTTCGACTTAAAATTTGTTTATTAAGGTCATAAACTTGAACATTTGTACATGTATTAGTTAGAAGTATAAAGTGGGTTTTTAATGATGTTAAATTCTACGTAAACAGATCTACATGGTCTACATCTACATGGTACGTCGTCGCGGTCACACTTGACCATTTAGCGACGGGATACTAGTATAAATAAAAATAAGAAACGTCTATGGCACAGTTACCAAAAACAAATGGTGACCAATACAAACCGGGGTTCAAAAGCATTGTACCAGATCTATAATGTAAGCAACACTTACCTTATACTCGACGCACGAAAAATCCTTGTACAACAACTAGTCCTTATCATTGATAGAATAGATTATAACCAGGAGTCCCTGTTATGAAATATAATGAATCTGAAGCGATCAGTCAATATTAACAAATTGTGCACATACTTGTAATCTATATACATAAAAAAGTATATGATAACCAACCTCCACATCAACGATTAAAGCGAATGTGTGATAAATATGTAAAATCCCACTCACCCATTGCTAACGAAACGTAATTTCATTGATTACATTCAAATGACAAAAGTGCTTATATACTGTAAAGCCAGTAAAGTTAGCATTTCACAATATAGTTGATTTCTAAAGTCCAATCGGCCAAGCGGTATAATTCTAAATTATCACCCTCAACTCGGGACACGGTGGTCGACTGGTTACCAATCGAGAAGACCATAGTTCGCAGTTCGGTCTGGGCTGTGGGTTAAATCTGAAACGCTTTTTATTGATTCTCACCCAAATAGAGATGAACTGGTTGAAAACCAAGAGGTATGTTTATGTTGTCTCACTAAAGGACCAATTCGTTTATTCGGAAAAGCTGGGGTATCGCACCCGCATTCCGTGTATCACGTAACTGTCTATACCTCAAAACTCACAGTCACTGGTCAATTAGAGATGCTAAACTATTTGCAGTCAAACGTAACCACAACGATAAAAGAACAAACCAATTTTTTCTTTTTCATCCATGAATTTACGATCCGCCAGAATTTTACTAAATCCGTGAAATTTGAAACACACGGAAATTGACCGGTTTATAGTACAACTTGCTCCTGTGATTCTATATTCTATAATTATATGGTGATACATTTTATCAGTAAGTATTAGTGATAATCATTCCTGACAAATTGCTGCAATTTGTGGAATTATGTTATGCATTTATCTAAATATAGCATAAAACGTAACACTGACTATATAATGTCAATATGCAGATCAGGCTCATTATCATACAGGATTACCTGAAATCGTGTCGCTGGTATTTCATGTCAACGTAAGGTTGCGTGAGAGAAGAAGAAAATGCTGTATTCCTTTATCAAATACAGTCCAGTTAGAACATAGCGTGTGTGACGATGCCGTTTATGTGTACACAAAATTTTACAACCATTGTTTAAACAGGTAGAGGAATATGTTAGGTAAGCATTGACATTATAGCTGTCTGTATAAGGCTTTATAAATGTTTTATAACCGTAATAGTGGACTCGACCGCTGCGTCAGTGTATTCGTACCTAGATTAGACTATAGTTCTTACACAGAAACGGATTATTTACTTTCGAATATCAAATTCACACGCGAATCTCATATATACATTATTATGACAGAAAATGGACAAATACCCAGTTATTGCGCTGGACACTCTCAATGTTCAAATTCAGATGACCGAAATTCCAAAAACGAGTAATTTGACTATGGCCAATATACAATATGACAATATATTCCTCAAGCATGTTTTAAATATCATAATGAACGAAATTCGGGCAAACTCCATATTAATCAAATTAGAATAAATTCGCAACATTACACTGTTTTAAACCTTTCCTTGATATAGGTTTAAGTGGTAGACTCACAATTGCTGTGAGATAATGTAATACTGTATAATAACAGCGATTATAATATTACGGTTTGATCTTAACCGATTACATGTATATATAATCTATACTCATATACATACCGTGAAAACTGTTAAGCCACCGTCTAACAAATGAACTGAAAATTATATTTTAACGTCATTATTATAAGTACCTGAGATAAAGTCGAACACTCATTGGATTAAATGTAATACTAACACTTATGATAATTATATGAGAAGATAGCCTTAGAATTGGATTATCCGAAGTGTGCAGATTATATGTAGATAACAGAAGGTTAAGTACTTATGATTGTTTAAGCTGTCGTTTTTATGTATATATTAGTGTCCATTAAATTTTAATTTACATGTATTTCGCGTAACATTGTTACATACAGTGTTAAACTATTAATCGCTTACCCCCATTGACCCATAATCTACTTACCTGCAGGATAACATTGTTATAACAAGAAGGGAGTAGTGTTCTTGTGTACGATATCCCTCTATGTGATTCTTTTCTGAAATAACTACATGTGAACATACGCCTGCTGGCAAGTGACAGTATAGTTGTGTACTATTACATAAATTGCTCAAATAGTAAATCTATCTCTACAAATAAGCATGTACCCAAATATCGATATTTTCCCAAGACGTGATGATAACCCCCGTCTCCCTGACATTATGAACTAACATGTTGATGATGAGAAATTTACCGAGGGATGGTGAATAAAATAGCAAGTTCTTACCAGCACCACACCATGTAAAATATTACTACAAGTCTAATCATTAGCGGAATGTTTCACAACATATCCTCAAAAGCAGTTAACTATTATCATCATATTATTATTATTTTATTATTATTATGCGATATTTATATATAACACTTTTACAATGTAATTGCACGTTTAAAATATCAACAACGATTTGAAATGGGTTAGAGCCAGCAGCCTTATATGTATTGTAACATATATACGAATACAACTCAGAGATCGCAAATAAAAAAATTATAACTGTGACGCTGTAATACATTTTCACACCAGTATCATAACTGTGCTTAAAACGCGTGACATACATATACATGACCCTGATGGTGCGTTATTGTGGTTTTGTGGCTAATACTTCGTCTTATCTTAGAGCATTGGAGGATTCACAAGAAGCGTATTTATTATACATTATTACAATGATATTGAAGGTCCGATATTGTGGTCCTGTGCTCGGTTGGTTCAGTTGGGCATCGTGCTTTGTGTGTTTTTAATGTTTTCTGTGCTCGGCTGGTTAAGTTGAGTGCCGCCCTCCCTGTCTGACTTAATATAATCTTTTTGTCGTTAATACTTCGTCTTAATCTTAACACATTGGAGGATTCGCTGGAAGCGTATTTTAGAAAAGTCCTGACACATTATCAGATTATAAACGGGATAAGAACCTAATCACAAGTCCCAAGACAGTCATAAGTGAATGTGGAAGAGTAATATATAATGTTTATAGTATAGACAAAGAGATAACGAACTTGAATCTAATAAATGGCGTACGCACAACGCTAAAACTGCACAGCTCATCCTGTTAACGCCTACTGATCTTGGTTCGATACTTGATCAAGCAGGTTGTGTTGATCGGTGATAGTTGGCGACAATCATGCCTGGTAGAAATGTTGCAACTTGCGGGTGGAAGATCCAGTTAGAACTGGTTGATAATTATATGTATTTCCACAAAGAATTAGCCACTGTATGAATATAACTAAATTATGATTAAAATTGCACCAAAACGATGAAACACTACGTACCTGCCGTATATGACCAACAAATAAATAGTTCCATTCTTGACAACTTCCACACTGACGCCGTCATGTGGTAAAAAAGTGTCTACTTCAAAGGTGATTTCTTGTACCGAGTGACATGTATCAGGGAATACGATAGTGCTGCTATACGGCATAACATATACAGATGTTAAAATAATCAAAAGCAATTTGAGATAACTAAACTAGTGTGAAAACCAAACGAATAACGTTGTCGGAACGATGTCGGGTTTTCTCGGATTATATTGTCGTTGATACATGTACACTGATCTATAGTATTCCGGTGTATATTTCGAAGAAATTAGATTGCACTTTTAAAAGACTATTAATACCCATTTGACAATGAGCTCGTATCAATTGTCTGTTAACTATGTCAAGAACATGGGACCATGTCTGAGTAAACAGTAAACATAACCAACAAAGCATTTAACTACAACGTGTTAAAGACATAAAACATCACGAAAGCTTTCTTACTTCAAACATAATCTAATTCATAGTGTACTATTAAACTACATCTATTCGTGATGCAATTTTAAAATTTCGGAATAAAATTTACTGCATTATAGTATTATATAATAAAAGGTTTGTATCCTCGTGATATTTAAAATGAAATGCTGGAAGCGAAGCTCATGTGTATTCTGAAACAACACGACGAAATAGATTAGCAAAGCAGAACCAATGGTAAATACGCCACAGGCAGCTTTAATGTTTTATAGGTCCTTCAATAAAATACGATACAAAAACAAGTGATAAACGATGATATTGTAGATCGAGTATAACAAAAGACCAGTTCAATGGAAAAGTGCAATTTGGTCTCTTTGCAAGTTATTTGGCCTGCTACTGTACATGTGAAAAGGCTCAAGATGCGCCAAATATTTAACGCAACATACCGGACATGCAATTTTATACAGGTACCTATATGAAAAGCGTTGCAAGAAAGCATCCTCACATTTAAACTGTCAATTTTTATGTACAATACAATTACACAAAGAAAGATAATAATCCTTACAACCTAGGTTTTTGAAGTATCATCAATTTGAACTAGTGACATCGACATGTTCATACAGGCAATATAAAATAATGACGTATTTTCACAACATTGACTTATTTAAAAAAGATAATATAAAGTCAGATAGGGAAGTCAGCACTCAACTTAACCAGCCGACCACAGAAAACATAAAAAACCCATAAAAGTCACAAGCCCAACTGAACCAGCCGAGCACAGAAAACATAACAAACATAAAAGTCACAATGCCCAACTGAACCAGCCGAGCACAGAAAACATAACAAACATAAAAGTCACAATGCCCAACTGAACCAGCCGAGCACAGAAAACATAACAAACATAAAAGTCACAATGCCCAACTGAACCGGCCGAGCACAGAAAACATAACAAACATAAAAGTCACAATGCCCAACTGAACGAGCCGAGCACAGAAAACATAACAAACATAAAAGTCACAATGCCCAACTGAACGAGCCGAGCACAGAAAACATAACAAACATAAAAGTCACAATGCCCAACTGAACCAACCGAGCACAGAAAACAGACACAACAATTCGCATTGCACAATGCCTAAATGATCAAGTCAATGATCGGCCTAAGTCCAAGCTGTCAAAAAGCAGAATTAACTAGTTTCAGTAAGAAAAAAAACTGAATGCACACGCTGAATGACCTAGTTTCAACAGTTACACTAGTTGCTAACTGTATGCTGATATTTATTTTGTACCTTTCAATTATCATAGTCAACTGCGTTCCCTCTATAGCGATAGAACAATGTGTCTGGTACAGAAAATCTCCCCGCTTCTCCAACAAATGTAATGTAACGAAGTTCTCTCGTATTTCATCAATATTGTATCTCTACGTAAATATCTTTTGAGAAATAATTTCAACCTGATGTGTTTTGTATGAGAATTCTGCTGTTGCATATTACAATAAATGAACTTTCAGGGTGACTGAATCGACTTCATTTCAATAAGATGTACAGACACAAAATAATTTCAGAATTTCAATTTCAGACACCAGACGATATTATTGTTGTATATATTTAAAACAAATGAGCATATTGAGGATGACGACCCGCGTTCTAACGATATACTTACGTGACGAATCGAAATTTTGCGTTTCAGAAAAATTGCCAAAATTAGGTGTTTTAGACGTGAAAGTCATATTTCCGAAGTTAAAATCAAATCTTGAGTACTAGTAGTCTATACACTGGCTAACTGCATTGGTCCTCAAATATCTGATTATCTTAAGTAACACATTTTAGCGCTTAAAGCGTCGATGTAAAGTATTTACAGTAATAAAATGTTGCAACTGTTACTCATTTACTAATGCATTTATCCAAAGATTTCCAAATACGCGTTCAAAATTTTTGAGACGAGACAAAAATTTAAGCAGTATAAATTCTTTATGTATATACTTGAACCATTGAAGACATTAGACATTTGAAATGTGAAAAGGAATGCATGCATCGATAACAAAATTATAACGAAATATGGCGATACATTTTGTATATTTTACTGTTGGCGTTGTTGATATTAATAATCTGTAAATAGAAAAAGGTCAAATTAAAGGTTTGTCCACATTTCCAGACGACATACTTTTCGCAATACATAAAGTGTTGAAACAGGCTTCTTTTCTGCACATACACTCGACACGAGGGATAACATCAGCAACAAAGTGCATGTACTAAGATTGATTGATAATTACAAAAAAAATCGCATTAATATAAACTAATAAAAACAGTCTGCAGTTCATACAGAACGCGATCGTATAGCCTTACATAACTAGCTCATACAACTAACGGTCATTTAAACATGCACTTTGCGTGTAACAAACAATTGACATCGATCACGTGATTCCAGACAAATGATCAGTTAGTATGTAACGTATTATCTTTCCAAGACAAGTATGTATCCAACATTACTACTTGAAGAGCATTACATCACAAAATGTTACAAAACTACACTATAATAAATCGTTTGTATCAGATATACATGTATACGGTTGTCAGTTGACCTGTCCAGTATGAGTTAAATATTAACCAGTACACCTTCTGCAGAGATGGTAGCATCTTTAGGAGAAGCATAAACAAAATTAAAACATTTGCTATCAGAAAACATCTCCTTAAAGTTGTTATCCTAGATTCATTAGCTAACCTACTCAAACGTTGTGTTCACAATCAACTAGGTTCACAGGCAACATGCACTTGTAATGATACTACACATGTCGAAGATAATGGGTGATGTTGTATTGTAAAGCAGATTTAATTGCAGCAATGACCTTGTCTACCAGTCAAGTGCAGAAAAGCTCTACAAAAATATCACAACAAACCTGACAGAGAAGGCAGCATTTAACAAAAACAGCTGAACACGATATACACAAAAACACAATTGACATAATCATTACAAATAAACGCCACAAGGACAAACATAAAAATGTACAAGAACTAGAGCTGTCCACGAACAGCGCGCTGCACCTTTCTCCAACATACTGGGAGAGTATAACCATAGTACAGAGTGTTTCAAAATATACATGTATGTTACAGTTTCGTAACTTACAGTAATAACTTATGCATTACATACAATCCTGAAATACCTATTAAAAGTAGAGGTTTCCGACATTTTCATGATACATCTACATAAAAGAGGTTTACAAACTTGTACCTGAACTTTAACATTTGCATTTCTAAGTCCAAAAGGGTGCATTATTTGAATAAAATGCTTGATAGAGTTTCCTAGTACTCATTTGTAGGAGTTGGGGTTATGATAGTGAACAAGTATGTAAAGTATGAAATCATATGTCAATGCAATTGTTGTTGTTTCCTGTTGACCACTATTGTTGTTATCTTTCAGATGCTATTGGCATGCTTTGAAACGTTTAATAAAAGTGTTACATTGCTAAAAGACACATTACGATGTATTTTAATCCCAAAAAGTTCATCGTGTATAAATGTATGACTTAAATTAAGTTTAGACCTTTCTTTGATAGCAGGCATACTTTCAGTCAGTTTGACGATACGTTTTTCGAACGTTTGTTAGCTTAGTACAAATTATTAAGTATTGATTAAACATACATTATGACCAAACTGGTGAATGGATTTCAACTAAATTTTAACCAAGAGAAGAAAATAGTCTAATTGGTACACATGTCAAGTTCAAAGATAGAAAACCGCGAAAATACAAAGATATGCATGTAATTACATATCTTTTCGATCACCCCTCGTATTTCTTTTCAACATCAGCGTCGATCACATGTCATAAATCATCATCACGAAAGTATCATAAATCAATAGCCAGTAAACAGTTTAAAGTAGATACCATATTTAACACTGTCTGCGCTTGCATTCCTGTCTACTCAATGACATATTTCATCATGGTATAATTGTCTAGACAGATAGACGATATTCTGTCTGATATATTGGAATCCTTGAATGTCAAAGTCTCATAATTGTGAATTGTCATAAATGTTTAAACATTGAAAAGGTAACCGAATTGTGCAAATGATATACTCCTTCCTGATGACGTGTGTCTGTGCCATCCCTGATTTGTTATTATCTTTTTGTTGAGAACACACTGTCTCCTACATCAGTGAATATAGAACATAATTGTATACTATTGTATATCAGTTGATTAAGCCTTCATCGTGGTAGTTAAATTATGCACTATTCAAAGCGTATACATCGCATATAAATAACAATAATCGTCATACATATCCACGTCATATAATCTAGGATAGGAGTGAGAAGTTTAAACCGGAATGGAATCATTAGGGGACTTTATTGGATACAAAGCTTATATCAAACATCGTGATTGGTCGCCCTTGTTCGTTCAACATGAAACTGAATTTTATGTAGAAAGTAGTTTACTGAACAATTTCATCAGTATGCATTTTATTTTCATTATTGGACATAATCCCAAATCAATGTGCTAAATGTAAATTACAATGTACTTTATAAATGGATGTAGAATAACCGTATATAACAATGACATAAGCAGAATGAGAAACGTTAGGCTTGATTGTGTATAACCTATTAGTACACCTCCATTAATATGTCTGGTATCAGCTGTATTCCGTAAGACATATTCGAACAATATCGTTGAATAGTAAATGGAGAATGGGGAAGGAAACATGGGAAACAAAAGCTAGATAGGTACAACTACAATTGTACAACATCTTACCCGTTTATCTTTTTTTAAGTTAGATTGTTTGTGTCAAGATATGTATGCTCCCTGAATAATGATGTTTCATATTGACAAAGTGTGTTACATGTAATATACTACATGTAGCTGCGATACTCAAAATGCCGCATTGCATAGCAAGTTAAAAACAATACCTAGTTTGTTATTTTATCCCATTATCCTTTTTAATCTACACTCATTTACTTCAGACCTTAATAAAAAAAGAATTATTTATACCGATGAGTGTCAAAAGAACACGTGTTTTTTCGACTACATTTACATGAACAGAACCAGTAAATAGTTGAGGCTGGAGTTAGAGAAGACTATTGATCTTGTAGCACTACCTGATCCAGTTGCATTACGATTTAAATTACGAATATTGAGGGTGTACAGTCATGCTCTTATTAAGGCATGGGATAGTAATTAAGCAGCTTAATTGTGTCACGACACAATTTCTGTCAGACAGCGATGTGTTATACTTTACTTTACGATCTTCATTTATGACTCAGAAGGGAATATTTCCATGTTTTTGTATGTTATCCGTTCAGACAACACGACTAATCTTTGACGTTACACAATGCGTTTACATAGACTTATGACCATTGTGGGAATTGAGATTATCTTGTTATTACGACATGGTGATCCTAATGTGACAGGGACTTTCAACACAAACTGAGAAAGTTGTCAGCACATGAAAAACGAGTATGTAGAGGTAAAGTGGTTCTAGATGTAGCTAAACAGATATTATAGTTCACTGCAGTCTAGTTATCATTCATAATAACCTCCCTTTATGGTTAATGACGCACGGAATTCGACGTCCGCAGTGTGGCATTCATTGCGGAGTGATTATATAGACTTGCTTGAAATATCCATTTTTTGGGATGTCGATAGTTCGTTCTATGTCTAACCCTTGCGTGGTTGGCTCGGCGTTGTCGTTGTTTCTGCGTGGCTTTGGGTTGTCTGTGCGCTGTACAGTATATTCTAAAAATAAATATAATGAATAATTAGACAGGAAAGGCAGCACTCAAATGAAAAATACTAGTACATATATATTTATAAGAGAGATGATAACTTATTTAAAGGCTAATTAAAAGGGGGTATTACATGTTCTATTCAGTCTAATATGAGTAATGAAGAAGTGATACATATTGTATTAGATTAGTGATACTGGTATGATGCCATTTGCATGTACATTTGTATTTATTATTATATCGAGGAGCTGCACCTACTACATGTAATAATAACGAAACATTAAATCACGGTGTTGTAATAAGCTTAGTATCCACCTATCCACTTACCTAATGCTTCCCGTATGTGTAAACTGTCATACGCATGCAGAGTTTAATTCATCACAACGTATGGCAGACTAATGTACAGACTCGATTTAGTTTATATTCAGAAATATATTTCTGAACCAATGAATCAGATGTTTAACCACGAGGTGCAATGGTACAGAAGTAATCATTATAATGCAATATCCTGTTGTATTTGGGTATTTGTTCTGTATTAACATAAGAAAGTCGACACAAACATACGCGTGCTTGTCCACAAAACAATGTTCAATAGTGTCTCTACAATTGGTGTAATATTGGTTAGTCTAGCAGAAAGATAAGCTGTGTATGAGTATAAATGCAATAAGTTAGCAGGAAAATGCGTAGGAAATCACAAAAAGGGTTTTATTTTATCTATATTTTACATAAGCACACTTGATATAATTATAGAGATCAGTTTTCACAGATGTTCGCTGAACAAATAACGGCCTTGCAAATTGCATAATTATTATAAGAATGTGCGTGTCCGAATACGTACGTGAGCTTGTCCCTGAAATAGAATAGTATCAACAACTTTGATAGTTGGCGTGATGCGCACAATTCATGAGGAGCTGAATAAACCTATAAAAACCAGGCATCTCTTTTTTGCCATTTTGTCTTGTTAAAATTTTCACAAGCATATGTACGTCTGTCAAATAACCCTGAAACCACAGTCACATCCGTAGCACGATTGCAATGCTTGTCGACTACTAATACACATTAAAACACTATTGTTTTGGGGCAAACATCTCAAAATATGCCTATTTTGCAGTTTCGGTTTTTTGCACTGAGACATTATACAAACAATCATTTGACTGCTACATGTAAACCAGTGTTCCAAGTAGTGCTTAGACATCTTTGAACTGTACGAGTGTTCCAAGTAGTGTTTAGACATCTTTGAGCTGTACCAGTGTTCCAAATAGTGTTTAGACATCTTTGAATTGTAGCAGTGTAACAAGTAGTGTTTAGACATGTTTGAACTGTACCAGTGTTCCAAGTAGTGTTTAGACATCTATGAACTGTACCAGTGTTCAAAGTAGTGTTTAGACATCTTTGAACTGTGCCAGTGTTCCAAGTAGTGTTTAGACATCTTTGAACTGTACCAGTGTTCCAAGTAGTGTTTAGACATCTTTGAACTGTGCCAGTGTTCCAAGTAGTGTTTAGACATCTTTGAACTGTACAAGTGTTCCAAGTAGTGTTTAGACATCTTTGAACTGTACCAGTGTTCCAAGTAGTGTTTAGACATCTTTGAGCTGTACCAGTGTTCAAAATAGTGTTTAGACATCTTTGAATTGTAGCAGTGTAACAAGTAGTGTTTAGACATCTTTGAACTGTACCAGTGTTCCAAGTAGTGTTTAGACATCTTTGAGCTGTACCAGTGTTCAAAATAGTGTTTAGACATCTTTGAATTGTAGCAGTGTAACAAGTAGTGTTTAGACATGTTTGAACTGTACCAGTGTTCCAAGTAGTGTTGAGACATTTTTTAACTCTACCAATGTTCCATGTAGTGTTTAGACGTCTATGATGAGCGACTTAAGTTTTTACTTATGTAATTTACGATTAAGATCCAATCACTTATTTGTGATGTATAACCTATTCTTAAATACACATAACAGTGCAACAGCCGTTGCAATAACTTCTGCCACACAGACAATGACCACTGTTAGGATTGATTGAACACACACAGTAAAACAGACTAAACTGATTTTCTTGCAAATGGAAACAGTAGTTTTCACTTTTCTTGGTGTTTGCGGCCTAATTGTGTTGCCATCATGCTAATGAATAGTAAACATGGCATGTTAGTTGCTGGGAAGCCCGTTAATAGGGTAGCTGATGCCATAAAATGACACCTGACAACCATACGGAGGCTTCGTAACAACTGTCAACAGATGGGAAGTGTTCGGGACCAACCACAAAGCTGCCGACATAGAGTTACAAGCCCTGCACAGGACAGGTACTAACAAAATTCTTATTTATTTTCAAATAATGATTCGTCTGAAATAAGGAGGTATGGTACCAGCGATTGTAACCTAAGTCGTTTTAGTAATTTACAATTGATAGGTTTGAAGAAATTGTATATTCATACAAAGCTTACTTCATCAATAAACCCTGTTCGTGTTCTTTGGCACCTCCAAATTAGTTTATGGTCAAGGGAACGTAACCCGCTTAAAATCGCACTGTTATATACAAAACTTCTTACCCTAAATCGGGCTGCATTCTCATCATTGTAAGTCATGCATATAGCTAAATGACATCCTATCTTATTGTTTCAGACAGGTGCGGCTTTTTCATCTTCATAATCGTTTCCTGGTGGCAGCTAAAGCATCTATGACAACACCTGGCCGAAACGTTCAGACAATAAACAAGCAGACAGTTGGAAGCCGTTTACGTGAATACTATTTGCGAGTGAGGAGGCCGTATATTGGACCAATACTGGCCCGTTGTCACAAGCAGCTGTCTACACTGCTCGTAGCACACAGTTCTTGCAGACAAATGGCATCGATACCCTCCCATTGACAGCCATGTCACCTGACCGTGTACCAATTGAGCATGTATGTGACATGCTTGGTCAGAGGATTCGACGTCTTCCGGTTCAACCCGAGACTATAGCCTATAGCTCTTATTTCACAACGTAATATTCAGACAGTTATACGGTAAATGCGATCATGATGTGTCAGTTCTATAGCGGCTAACGGGGATTATACCCGGTACTAATGATTCTGTACTTTTGATTCGAGAGTGTGTGTCAAGTTTATGTCTTGCACCAAATTACTTTTTTTTCATTGGAGATACTTTTTTTTCCTCGTCAATAGGTAGATGTGGGTCGAGGGCATCCCACATACTACCGTACTGTACAACATGTAATATAACTGTAAATGAATCATACTATAGTATAATATACATACATTCATGCATACGTGCATACATGCATGCATACATACATACATTGCAACTTATAAATGCATACTCATATAGCATTAAAAAATCCCCTGTTTGTTTGTTTTTTTATGGGTACAGGTAATTTTTTATGTTTCAATTCTGTCGGTTGTTCCTTTCTTTTATATATGATAATAAAATCTAGAATTTTCTCTGGGCGGAAAGTGCAATACATTTGAAATAATTTAGCTTGAGTTTTTAAATTATTGGAACAAATTTAAGTACATATGCCAAGTTGCATTAAAAGAGTCCAAACTATTCAATTTAACCGCAACCCCTTTTTGTACCTTATTTTGATAATTGACATAATGTTTTGCTCGATTTAGGGTCGGATTAATTTCTTGAACGTTACAGTTGTAAATATATCTTTTAAGGTATGTGAACATAAGGTTAAGTACAGCTTGCTTGTAATCTCTGATTCCTAATATAAAATTTTCACAATTGAGAAATGTTTTAATTACTTCATGATTTCCAAAGAAATTTAAAATCAGTTGCTTTATTACATGACAATCCCAAAATAAATGTTTGATTGTTTCGGTCATAGTTTTACAGAAAGAACAGTTTGCATTATCTATGAAGTTAATTCGAAATAAGAAAGATTTTGTTCCAATAATTCTATGTATAATTCTGTATTGAAACCATTGCAAGTTTGAATCTGTAGTTATTTCGAAAGGAGTTGAAAATATGATATTCCAGTCTTTATCTGTTAATTGTACGCCTAATTCCCCATTCCATTTTGATACACAAGCTTGTTGACTTCTGTTTTTATCAGAATATTATACATTGGTTGGGTTCCTTGTTTAAATTTTAGAATATTTTTAAAAGGTGTTGGAATGTACGGTCTGGTTATCTTGCCTTTACTTTGACAATCATTCTGTTTCAGGAAATCAAATATAGACCTTATAACACCTTGGTATTGAATATAGTTGGTTATGAGATTATTATTTTCTTTAAAATGTTCGAAGCTGTAAAAGTTGCCTTTATTGTCTAACAGGTCTTCGATATTTTGCACACCCGCTTTGAACCATGAGTTGTAAAAAATGGGTTTATTATTTAAAAGGATATTAGGATTGTAGAAGATGGGTTGTGCTATCAATTCAGTACCATTGATTTCTTGTTTTTTACACAATGTTACAAAAGCATTTAATGCATCTCTCAAATAATTATTTTTAATTCCATTTGCAATTAATTCTGGGTAGTATTAGCTACATTGTAATAATTTTTGTATGTCAATCATAGTTTTTGCTACATTTGTCCATTTTCCAATACTTATTACCATTTTTCTGATACATGTC
Source organism: Spisula solida (assembly GCA_947247005.1). Classification (NCBI taxonomy): domain Eukaryota; kingdom Metazoa; phylum Mollusca; class Bivalvia; order Venerida; family Mactridae; genus Spisula; species Spisula solida. The sequence goes on from OX365951.1 coordinate 494,224, forward strand.
AACTTTAAGGAATGTATAAAAGTACTTGTGTCTGTTATTTCTAAACCTCCTTTATGTTTGTGTTGTGTCAGAACACTCTTATTAATTCTTGCATTTCCTTCCCAAATAAATTCAGTTAATGAGTCAGACAATATTTTAATCAGATCTTGCGTTGGGTTGGTAGAGATGTGAATAAATGTATTAATGTAGATAATATAATTGTTTTTATCACTTGTATTCTTCCGATTGGTGTTAAAATTCGTCGTTTCCAGTTAAGAAGCATTCTTTTAATTTTTAGTAGTTTATCATTGTAGTTTAATTCTATCATTTTTTCAAGAGCAACGTGAAATGTAATACCAAGCATATCAAAATGTGTTTGGTTCCATTGAAGTTTCCATTTAGTTTTAATGCTATTAGTTTTCCAATCCAAACTACTTTAGTTTTGTCAAAGTTCACCTTCAGCCCAGAGAGTGAAGTATATTCAGTTAGTACTTTTAGTGTCAACCTTTAACCATTTTTGAACTTGATCCTCGAAACAAAAATGCAAAACTCAGTATATATAAACTACATTTGTATATCAGATTACCACATGCAAATATGATAATACAACACACGTTGAAAAACGTCAAATACTTTATCGGGAAAATATTTGTTTCATCTAAATGTCTCAACCAAATATATTGTACTACACGTTGTGGTTGACGTTGAAGTTGATCATCTTTAATGATTAATATCGTTGCCATTCATAGCATTTCGTTCAAGAATAAGAGAACAATGTTTTTTCATGTTGATGAGGGGATGATTTATTTGTTGTTTTGTTCTTCACAAATTCGACGTCGAGGGTGTAATAAAGCCATTACATAAAAATGAAAATTCACTTGTAGACTTTACCGACTTCAAACAAAGTATAGGAGACGTTTCATCGGTCTGTGAGATTATAATACATGAACATGTGTGATATGCAAGTGTTTGATGAAACTATAATGACATGTAAAGATGTGCTGGTACCATCTAGCGTATATAGTTGTTTATTGCACATTATTGTGAACATGACCGACTACGCTTCACGTGTGAAGTCCTGTAAATGCACGCTACATATTGCTTCATGAACAAATTCTTCAACAAAATACTAAAGCGTGCATTTTTACAGAAGTTTCACAAACATGACATCAACGAATGTGTTTCGCCAGTAACAAATCCCATGATGGTTCACTTGACAAAGCAACATATCGTCACATACCATATTGAACTATTCAGAGCATGCGCTGTTCTGTGTAAGATCCTTTAGGGACTTTCCGTTTTTAGTGAGAACGTTAATGCCTCTGTCATCAATTTCGACGTTTATGAACCTAATTGTTTTCCCTTGGTACACCTGATGATACATTTTTGTCGGCTTGGTAAAACATGATATTCTTAAACTGTTGGACAAAGAATCGTTGAGTTATCAGACTAAAACAAAAAACAAAGTTGCTATGTAACGCAGTGTATCAATACGATATTACTAGCTTTAATGCCTTAAAGGTAATATTTGTTCTAACGTGCAGATTTATCTTCTTCACAATTTCGATGAAGTTCTTTGTTCCTTTTTGAAAAGCATTATAGGTGATATGTGCATTTTCGTTCAGTAGCTGCAACAAAGATCAGTATACCCTGACACAGACGCTCACCATTTTACAGTGAATCTGACAACTCTTCTCCGAACCCCTTGAGAACCTATATATCGTTGCCGAGTCATTCCAGATATCTGTATTTTATGTTTCTCAAACACCTATGACAATATATACCACCAGGGACATAATGAATGATGTATCGACAACGGTTGTACAATATTGTTGCACAATACCTAACGAATGAGATACATAAACACCGTTAGAATAATATTGAAAATATCAGAGGAGTTTAGGGAACACGTTGCAATGTTGTATTTATATGATATACATTTCCGAACATTTATCTATCTCAAACATCACAGCACGAAAGGCACAATAACACATAACAGATACATGGACACATTTAAAATGAAATGGAAATAAATTAAATAATCACGACAATAACATGACACCGTAACCCGACAGTATTCCACCTAAGGCATTCATACACACCCGCAACATATTACAAATGCAAAAAGATAATATACAGTTGGACAGGGAATGCAGCACTCAACATAACCAGCCGAGCACAGAAAACATAAGAACATTAAAACATCACATACCCCAATTACACGGCACAATGTCCAACAAATAACCGAACGAGAAAATGAACTGCCCAAGTCCCAGCTGCTGAAAAGCCGAATTACCTAGTTAGATGTGAACTCTTCCCAGTTGTCTGTAAATTATGCCAAGTCAAAGCGACATTTTACTTCTATGGCAAAGAATTAAAGTACAACATCGTTACATGTATAACATATTACGAAATGTTTTCAGAACTAAACTGAGTGTAGTTCATACTGTATTATTTAACGATGTTTATTCCGGATCTGATTTTTCAATTTCTGAACAGAACTTCTTTATGGTTAGATGATGGGATGTTCCACGTGATGTTTCAACTCAGCGTATTATTCGGAGTAACAAATGATATGTTGAAAACTAAACTTGATATGTCATGATTTACCATAATGATTGGTCCTTTCTCCTAAATTCGCGTTATTGATCGTTTCAGTATTATAATCAAATATACAATAATAAATCAGACTAGGAAGGCTGTATTTAACAAAAACAACTGAGGACGAAGTATATCCACAGGTGGTCGTATCGTTTTGTTGTGTGAGTATACGCTACTACCGTGAAACTCTAAAATAACAAATATGACCATTCCAATGGATACATTAATATACGAGGGTCATTTTGTAAGTTTCAGAAAAGGTTTCATAGCATTTTCAACGTTTGCTAAAACTCAATGATATTTTGCGGGGAGACAACGACACATATTCGCAATGTATTCTTAAATTATCGTACAATCTCATAGTAAGGTACCGTTCCTATTGTATCTATGGTATCGTCAGTAAGAGCTCCCCTGGGAAGATGTGACGTTACGTCCAATAAATCGTCAGACTAACCAACACATTGGGCACAACTAAACAGCTTCAAATGCAACTACGACCTAAAATGACTGAACCTTCGTGTCAGACACCATAACATCAATTTGGTCACCGTATTAGAATCACCCGTCAAAATGTCGGAAGATCCTTGGCATTTGAACAGTTTTTGTCTTTTGACAGGAAAACCTAGACTTAAAAAATTATAAATGATGACCACTGCCTGATAAGAACGTTGTATACCACTGAGTAGGATATATAGATACTATAAACGCTTCCAGTCTGCACATGGTAGTGCTGCTGATGATCGCAGGAATGGACGGCCTGCAGTTAATCAGACGCGTGACTTTGTGTCGAACGTTTCCGCTTGATTCTGAGACGCGTGAGAAAGCAACCTCGGAATTGTATACATTGAAGCGTTGCATATTTTGAGAATATAAAACAGTGTTCTTATTATGGCAGGTGAATTGTGTGTGTAATTTGACTGAGTGACATTTATCGAGAACATTTTTATAACGTATGGTAAGTGAGAACATTGCCCCGGGTAACCATTTCTGACGTTATTATGACAGCAGTGCCATTTCGTACGCTACGCCCTCACGCGTTCGATTCATACTTTAATTTATATCATGGATTGTTCTATCTAAATACCAAAATTGAAGTAATTTAAACACACGACAAACATTATAGAGCACTTTTCCTTGAACTTAAAAAAACACTCCAAGTGCATGACGTACTTCTTTGATCAAAGTTGACGATACATCCTTTAAAAAGGTCGTCCCCTTGTAAATAGCTATGCACTGATATAAACATATCGTATTGTAGTTGAACACAATTTGATTGCCTTGACCATCCCACATTTATCGGGGGAGCATACTGTAGACCATTATGCATTTATGATAATACAATAGTCTTAGTGTAAAAAAGTGTAGACGTGACGCCATTTATATATACTCCAATAGTAAAAGTGTTTCTATTAATGTTTAGGTCGGAAAACCTGCCAACATTTATTTTTCCATATGGAAAGCCACTCAAGCTGTATTTTATATGTTTTGTTATACAAGTAATATAAAATATTTTTTCCAACAAATGTACTAACATAACCCTCTCGTGTTTTATCAACATTGTATCTGTACGTAAATGTAATTCAGACAAAAGTTCAACCTAATATATTTTGTATGCCAATTTTGCTGTCGCATCATAAAAATGAATGGACGTTTGTGGAGACAGAATCGCTTTCAGTATAACAAGATTGTACAGACAGACGTACGTTCTTTAATTTCAATTTCCGTCACCAGACAAAGTTACAGTTATATTTCATCATTTATATAAATTATACCCAGAATAATATGTGTGATAACGACCCTAGTGCATACGTTGTATCCCATTGTAATTATCTTTGTATCCTACCAAGGTCACCTGGAAGCCATTTGATGTGTTACCGATGTCAGTATTTAATTTTTTGACCGGGGCCAAAAGGAGCTAGGAGTTAACTATTTATTCGTATTTGCCGGTTGTCCTCTTACTATTTCGGCCCAGCGGTTCGCATCCTACCGGGTTCGTTCATGAGTCTATGTACAGCTGTGGAGTTATGGATGTAGTGTTCTGTCCCCTGAGGTCATTTATTGTAGTTTTAAGTCCCCTACCGGTTTTTAACCGGAGGGGACTATTGGTTTGTTGATATGGCAACATACATATTGACAATGGCTTTACACCGGTGGGGGACTTTATACGTCATATCTCGATTTGTTCAATTACGTCATTTTACTTAATGAAACTGGGTCACTCGTTTTAAGGTTTTCAGATTTTTTGTTGCTGAAATCGGGCCTTTCAACGTTTTAATACTGTTACTTAACTTTTAGACTGTAGGCTGCTAAAACTATGTAGTTCAGCAGTTTTACTGTTGTTACTAGGTCATTCAGCGTGGGCTTTCTGCCTTTTGTTTGCTGAATCTTTTTTATTCAGTTTTTAACAATGAGACTAGGGGCGTTTAATTTTCTTGGTCGGTAGTGTGTTGGGCACTTCTTCGTTTTAAGATTTCTTACAGCTAAAGCGGGGTAATATAGTCCTTTTGCTGTGGAAACTGGGTCATTCAGCTTGTTAGTAGGTCATCCCACTATACGGGCCTTTCAACGTTTTAATACTGTTATTTAACTTTGAGACTAAAGGCTGCTATAACTATGTAGTTCAGCAGTTTTACTGTTGTTACTAGGTCATTCAGCGTAGGCATTCCGCCTTTTGGTTGCTGTTATAATTTATTATACTTTTCGACAGCTTGGACTTGGGCGGATCTGCGCTTGTTTAGTTGGGCATTGTGCTTTGTGTGTTTTTAATGTTTTCTGTGCTCGGCTGGTTAAGTTGAGTGCTGCCTTCCCTGTCTGACTTAATATACTCTTTTTTTATTTGAGAAGAGTCTTCAAATTACTCTGACTGTCGCTCGACACTCGAAGATGTCCTCGATGATACGCCGATGTCCGTCTGGTATCCGGCCCTATCGGACAACGATGGTATTTGATTTGTGATTCCAGGTATCTGTGTGTCATAGTATACTGAAGGGAATATAATGGATATAATGTTAATTACAACATCCGGAGTTGTCGCCCTTTTCGTTCAGCAAGTTTATTATACTTAATGATGAGATCATATCGTTATTTTGGAACATTCATTTTCGTATCAATAGGCTACATGCTTTGTAAATATCGGTACATATTGCATAATCGTAGCGACATCAATGTTAAAATCATCAATTTTGACGACTCGTGTGAGTCATAATTGTTTCTGTTTTTAGAGTCTGAAAACTACTAAGTTTGCACCTGCAAATTTCCCGGGGAGCATGTCCCCGGACCCCCACGATAATATGGCCTAGACAAATGTAAGCCCCTGGTAATAGCAATGACAAATCCATTGGCTATTAGATATATATGACAAATCGATGTAAGTAACATGACGAGGTATACTTTTATTTGTTCACTGGGTATGACCATGCATTGGTTGTGTACAAAATAATGACATCAATCTCTCCGCCAGATATGTTTTTATTTAAGAAATTTCAATTAAAAAGTATCGGTTTAAATATATGGATTCCGAAGACACTGTATCTTGGTTATAGCACGATATATTTCAATTTACTTCTCAATGTGAGCAAAACAACTTCGTGTCTCAGAATAAACAATAATGTTTAAAGAATTGTTTGTTTCTGATAACTTTGTATGAGCTTAAACTTTTAGCCGAAGATTTTAACGTAAGAAGAAGCTCGTATTCCTTGGTTACCTATACTTTAAAAGTTTGCTTGGATAACTATGTTTTAACCGATATTGTGAGTTGTCTTACTTTAAACGATAGACACACTGAACAGTGAAAAGTGAAAAGAATCTCTCCCTATGAAAAGAAACTGTGGCATTTGCTATTTAGCTTAATTACGTCAGGACTCAATCTCTGTCAGATGTTATACGTTACTTACAATGTACCACCTTGATTTATGACACAGAAGGGAATCTTTCCTTGTTTTTTGTATGTTATCCGTTCAGACAACACGACTAATCTTTGACGTTACACAATGCGTTCACATAGACTTATGACCATTCTGGGAATTGAGATTATCTTGTTATTCCTCGCGGTAATCCTAATGTGACAGGGACTGTCAACAAAAACTGAGAAAGTTGTCAGCACATGAAATACGAGTATATAGAGGGACGTTATTAAGCCAAATTTATTACATATTTGTACTACACGACCTCCGCTTTATTTCAGAGGAAATTAAAAGGGGAAGAATATTCAGTCTGATTCGCAATAATTTCCGAAAGATTTACCAGTATAATCAAGAATATTTCAAACATTATCTGTTGGTGATGTTGATAAGATTCATATTTACATGTTGGTATTTCATTTTAAATAGTCAGGCATGCATCTATAAGTGTTACCAATAAATGTGTTGCAATCCAAAATAACTTCAGTATCAATAATTATTAAAGAACCCAAACCGCCTTTATAAAAATTCCAAATGACTTAAGTATGACTTGCTCAAAGACAAAAATTAAAAGAATTTTTCACACATCCCTGCATTTTTTACAGTTCCATGAAAATCGTGATGCACAATGTGTAGTAAATAATTATCTGATGTTCTTTGTTAATCATGATGACGTCACACTGCTTTGTATATAATTGAAGTAAAAAATGAATGTCTTATATACAGGTATTAAACCATCTTATTTGTCTGATTTTCGCAAGGTATGCGACTATGTGATAAATACATGTATAATATTAAATTCGTGTTGATTTATGTATCGCTCCATATCATTTGAATTAGATCGTTACATAAATTAAATAATGAACCAACACTCATTTAATACCCCCTATCTAATGTTTGACTTTAGACCTAATGACAATACAATATAAAGTATACACTATATTTTCAGAACCATGAATTAAGAGGGGCTTTCCGGCAAAATGAAAATGAAATGGTCCCCCGGGTCAATACGCGGTAATGAACAAAACATTACCGTGTCTAGGAAGTTTAAGTGAAGTTTAAGTGAATTGAAAGAGGAAACTTGAATTGAACCATAGACAATAATAGTATAACAATAGTTCCCTAAGGTTGCTGCGAATAGATGAATTGGTTAGAAGAGTACAACTTTATTGGTGTATTTCGCCTCTGTATTGTCTGGAAGTTTCGTTATGACTATCTTTGGCAGGCCAATATACGAAACATATACAGTAAAAACTCCCTAATCCGAAACCTCTCCAATCCGAAATCCTCCACAATCCGAAAAATTTTCAAGGTCCCAATTTTTTTCCTTCTATATTCTTATATAAGGGTACATGAAAAAACTCCGCAATCCGAAACCTCTCCAATCCGAAATCCTCCTCAATCCGAACTAAGATTTCAGTCCGGAATTGATATTTTGTTCATAAATTGAACTCCGTAATCCGAAATTCAAAATATGTTCCGGATTGTATATTAATTTGTCAAATATTTCAACAGAGTGCACCATAATTGACTGGTGACAATTGTTACTGTTTGTATCATAAAAGGTGACACTTTGTAAACAACCTATTGTCTATTGATGTAGAATGACCCCTTATTATGTAGCAACTTAATTGAAAAGTATGGTACATTACTTTTAACACCTTTACACAACTAACATGTTATTTTCTATACATGGACTCATCTTGTATTGTAAGTGGTCTTGATGAAACAGTGGGTTTATATTTAATAAATTTGAGAATTAAAAAGTACATTTGTCAATATTTAAGTTGATGTAACAAAAGTATGCCATACAAGAGAGTTTTTCATTTTGAGTGGTGTTAATAATATATAAGAATTAATTACTGTTCAACGTATAACACAATGTAATTGGGAAAAGGCAATTGGTTTTGAATGTTAAATAATTTGATCACAAACTGATTTTAGTATAATATTTTTCTTATTAATTATGGCCAGAGAAATACAGCTCAATGATATATAGGAATACATGTATACTACAGGTACTGTGGTTTTCAATACATATACTAGTAGATTATTTTGGTAACACACTGAAATAATAAAAACCTCCCTAATCCGAAATCCTCTCTAATCCGAACTTTTTGGGCAGTCCGGAGGGAGTTCGGATTAGGGAGTTTCTACTGTATACGAAATATACTTATTTATTTGGTGGTCACCAAAATCATACACACAATTATGTGTTGCACAAAGTCATCTCTGCGGTAACATATTATGAACTTATCAACTACATGTATCATTTAACATAGCCCCTAACCGACTCACGTAAAAGGTCTACTACATAAAAATTGGATACATTTTATATGCATGGCTATTTTTCTGAACTATCGAATAAGGAAGATGTTTAACTACGTGACGCGATGCAATAGAATATATCACGGTACATGTATTGCAATCGTTTATTCAATTTGGTTTGTAACCAAACATCACCAAACCGCTCTATATTAACATAAGACAGTCTGCGTTTCCTATGCGTTCAATGTCCACAAACAATGTTCAATACAGTTTCGACAATTGATGTAATATTGGTTGCTATATAGAAAGAGAGATCAAATGATATGGGTTATATATAGGTGATGTATCATTGACCGTAACATATCGGTGGTAAAAAGTACTTCAATTAGATTTATTGGATAGAAAATTGCCTTGAAAAGCTATTACATTACGTGTGATCTGATCATTTGTTTGATAAAACTTTGTGATAGATGGCAATTGTTCTTGTGACGCACAATCGCATTTAAATAACATTCTATTCTGTAAGGATACGATCACGCTTTGTGTGAGATGTTGTCTACTGTTATTGACTTACGCCTGGGAAAAATAAGTGATACATTCTAGACAAACAAGGGGCTACACACAAATATTTGTATTGTACAATGTCAAACAGGTCAAGTAGACAATTCATCAACAAACCTGAAACAACAAAACAATGTACAAGTAAATCGTATTGTTAAAACTAGTATACTAACGGAAAGAGAATGTTTCAGTGAATATTATTTTGTTGATACGCGCAAATGTATAAGAAATCACAAAAACAGGGTTTAATACAAGTTCACACATTATAGCTATTGCATCAGCAGCGTTTTGGATTGAGATCAGTTAGTTGACGTTCTCAAAAACAACAGTTTTAACGCGCTTATAATTTTGAGCGTGAACGTCACGGTGGGGAATCACGTAGTTTTAATGGTAACTTCAATTGAAAAAGTGGCCGCTAAACATCCTCGACTAAAGCCATAAAATCAGGTTTTTAACTGCTTTTTACATATTCTTGTTGTTTTTCATACATACCAGCCTACGATATCATATTCATTACCACAGACTCCACATTTTTTTTAAACTATTCAAAATCCTACTGACAGACAGCGTTTGTCGAATAAAATTGTGTGATAAATTCCACGTTATACATGTAACCAACATTTGTATTGTAATCTTCATACTTGCGACTTTCATGCAACATTCGTTTAACAACACGTATATTATCATCATTGCAAATTGTATTCATACATTATTTCGAAATTCGGCCGTTTCCTGATCACATGAAAACGTCTCAAAGGAAAACTTCCTCGGAAACGGTACACTCCACGTACCAATTCAATAACAAAGATTACTTCCACGTATTATCAACAATTTATTCATCGTTCAAAGTTGTTTTTATTATCACGAGAGTATCCTTCTACATTAAATGTATCTTTTGCAGAAGTTTGTCATACTGCACCAGCAAGAGAAATGTGTATGGTGTGGTTAAAGAAACATCAAACCTTTGTACATCTGACGAAACAACATTTGCATTGATTGTGCGGAAACATTGCAAGATAATATAGAACTTGCACGATGGTTGTTATTTAGTGTTTGGTCGAGAAATAATTCAGTTTGGTTTTCTGTTTAATTACCGAATCATGGACATTGTCCGTGTGACTGCGTAATTGGGGCTAATCGTGAGATTCTTTAATAGTCTTGGATTGAAACATGCATTTCTTTGACATTTAGTAGTATATTAATAATATCTATTGCATACCACTTAAGTTAGACGGCCATGGTATATAGGTAGTCGCAATGGATAATAGATAATTATTTGTTTACGCGTGTACAAGCCCTACTAACAATAAGAAAACGATATCATTACAGCCAAATGATCCCCAATTAACATTTACATTTACGCCTGTGTCTGGAAAGACCAGACGCATATCGAAATGCTTTTCAACATGAGCAAAGATGTCTTTCTAGTTTCTGTGAACATCCAAGTGTCACACCTGAACTCTGGCTTCCTGTCTGGTCAGATCCCCACAAGTGTAAGGACATTCAGGGCACTTTACAGTTTTTCTCAGCCCGTGAGTAGAACATCTGCGAAATACAATGTCATGAAATATTGAATTGTTCGGCAGATTTGTCTATGCATTACAGCATTTAATTTATAACAGTCTTCAATGGTATAAGAGATACTGATAAAAAGGTTAACGGATGGACATACTCTAAGCACCCTGATTTATGCAGACGCCTGCTCCATCTTTAGTGATGATGCATTTTGAGAATTTGCGAGGAGACTATATGTATAAAAGTAGTACCATAAATATATCAACTGCTATGAACATCTAAATAATCCCTATATTTGGCCGAGCAAGACATGGATGTCAAGCCAAATCTCTCATATGTGTAAGCATTCTGGTCACACAGTGATGTACTATCAACAAAATGATGTTATACATGCAACTCAACTCAAAGCAATATAGGCTTTAAATCAAATAAAAAGATGCATTATGGCCGTCATGTCGGAGTAGTCGGAATGTTTTACGCTATACATTTACGGATCGGTCATTTTAAATTTTATTACACGTAACATGAAATTCACATATCAAGTATTCAAGTTATTAGGACACAATTACCAACTTCCATCGAGTGCTACATATGTATCTAGCTGATTCTGACTCCTAATAGGTCGTCTGACAGTGTACACTACCCATCACAATATGGTTGCAAACGAGAACTCAATTCAAAAGCACTACACGTACGTCAATACATGAGTTATTAATATTGGAAACGATGTTTTAAAAATTCCATAACGTTTACAGAAACAAAAGTATATTTACGAGTATTTTGTTCAGACTTCACGATTGCCCATAACGAAGTTTTGTTTTGTATGCAAAAGCATACTAAAACGTATGACATTAACACTGGTGTCACAATAACAACATTAACACTGGTCTCACAATAACGACATTAACACTGGTGTCACAATAACGACATTAACACTGGTGTCACAATAACGACATTAACACTGGTGTCACAATAACGACATTAACACTGGTGTCACAATAACGACATTAACACTGGTGTCACAATAACGACATTAATACTGGTGTCACAATAACAACATTAACGAACGTGTTTTGTCAGCAACAAGTCCCGTGACGCAACACGTGACGTATTGAATTATTGTGAGCATGCGTGGTTCTATACCAAGTCCTTCAGGGACTTTCCGTTATTGTGTGAACTTTGCAAATTTGATATGTGTGTCATCTATGAAGACGTTAATGATCGTCATTGTTTTCCCTTGATGCAATGGATGACAATTTTTTGGACGAAGACCTTGTTGTGTGAAATGTGATATTCTGAAGCAGCTGGGCAAAGAATTTCTCCAGACTAAAACAAAAACATATCATTATGCAAAGACGCGTACCAATTTGGATTTGTTAGCTCAGGCAAGAATGTCACAGACGTATTTCATTCTAACTTCCAGAGCTTTGTTCTCCCAATTACATGCTCTGTAGTTTGTTTTAAATGCATTTCATGTAATGTTTGCCTATCATTCCAGAGCCACGACATTCTAAAATAGTTCAAGTTCCTGACACACAGTATTTAGCAAGTATTCCGGTTTATCTTTTCTCAAACACATTGGGCGATATATACCATAAGGACAATAGGGATAAGGTACGTAAAAGTCTGATAAATTGATAATTCATAATATTGTTTCACTATACCTTACGTTTTTGACAGAATGATTATCAGTCTAAAAAAATCTCGGAGGATTATATGGTTTATCATATTTACTTTGATTTTTAACGTCATCTGTGTAACTAACTTTAAATTTGTCTGCTACTATCACCAACACGTCTAGGTTATCGATTGGACAATTAAATAAGTTTAATAGGTATTTGATGTACATGTAGCTTTGTGGAATTAAGAAGACATTATTTCCAAGGATTCCAAGGAACAGCAGAGCAAGAAAGATAGTACTAATCACATGGAAAACATTACAATGAACCTAAAAAGCTACAATTATATGACACCCTATCCTGACAAACATATCACATGAACAACAACATATCACAAGGACAACAACATATCACAAGGACGACAACATATCACAAGGACAATAACATATCACAAGGACTTCCCGCAAAGCAACAACAAACAAAAGAAAAAAAACATTAATGGTATACTTTTTAAAAGAAACGAGGCATCTTTATGTGGCACATCTACCTTGCCAAAGCGCACATACAACCACTAAAATGAACACAACCACAAAAAAGGCACTGTGGCAAAATAGTTATATATGTTTATCGTTCAAGTCTGGAACCGAGATTACCATATTCCTACATCGAAATGCATTAAAGTATCACGATTAAAAATATACCTGACAATAAAGTAAACGTCTACTATAAACGTATAGTAGTTTATTTTGCACGTCATAGAACCTAATATACACGCCATATTTTACATACATTTTTTCTGACAAATAGAAACACTCTTTATCACTAAACATAACTTACCAGTAACTATACAATCACTAAATGAAGGTTGCAAACTGTAGATATGTTTCCAATGTTTTGTCCTGGATTTTGGATGATTGATAAGAAAACAAGAGAAACACGCATGCGCTTGGTTGTAATTGTGGGCATCAATTGGCAGTATGTTCTTTATTGTTTAACTATTCTCGGTAATAAAATTTGTTTCTGTTCGTATACAAAAGATTAATGAAACCGATGCATAGGTATCTAGTAATCGCAAAAGTAACGATTTATATATTACTATGTGTTTAATGTAGACGTTTCGTGTTATGCCTGGTATATATAAAATGTCATCCTTGAGTTCGTTAAATCGCACTAAAAATATTTATTTTGCCTATAACGCCCTTTTTAATAAATAGATTAACGTAAATAACGAAACATAAAGGAATACAGCACACAACAGAAGCAGCATAGTACATGATAAGAACACACAGAAAATGGAACATTAAATACCGCAAGGACAAACATAAATATTAATGAGATAAATGGAGATACACAAACATGACAACAGAAGGTATGGTATTTGGCGTGATCCTGGTAGACACTATAAGAATAAGAACAAATTACGTACATAACATTTAAAACCTCATGAACTCCTAGATAAATTTCTTAGTGTGCTATTTATATTAGATCGTACCTACTTACTCGCCTACGCCATGGAGCAATTACTCGCCATGAAAACAGATAGACGTAATCCATATCTGACATATCAATGTTTCAGTTGATTATCACTGATAAATCTGACAAACTATGACGATTATATGTATTTAAACATATGGTTTAAATATGTTAAGCGTAACCACCTCCGTGTATCAAGCACCTGAAGTTAATTTGATTAAACAAAACTCCAGTTGATCCAAACGAAGATTGATAAGACAGAGATACCGGTCCACATGTGTAAGAATAGGTAGAATTTCTACACTGACCTCCTATAAACTACATTGTATTATAAATTTTAGAGAAGAAGATAGAAGATCAACGTTAGCATACATGTACAACGTATTATGTTGTCATGCTCATGCTCTGTTGTCAAAATAATGCAGTTGAATATGTTTAAACGATAAACATAATTATACAGTAAATGCAACAGTTAGGACTGAAAACATTCCCACGAATGACGGACACATAATGGCAAGTGGGTGGATTATAAACGAGAATAGTCATCCTCTAATAACATTATCTAATGTACTCATACAATACTATGTTTAATACTACAGTAAATATGTATTGACGCATATACATATTAGGATGTATGGGCGCCTTTAACCTAAAAGGGTGTTTACATTATGCTCAATTGTTGCTTGTAATTGTTGTCGTCAGAAATTTGCCTAATGTATTTACTCCGGCAACAGCTGCACAAGTGTTACACAACAAATTGACCAAATAGAACTTGTTCTATTTTCCGGCAACAATTTTCCCATAAATTTACTGATAAGGGGGTAAGAAAGCTGTCAGGTATCCATTTTCATCCTGATAAGCCCAACTCTCGATAATTATCAAATATTTTATTCGAATGAGAGGTAAAAACGTATCTAGACAGATAACTTTATTGAAACTTTAATTGATCAATATAAAAAAGATGAACAATTATCAAAAATTTAGCTATCTCAGGTTATTTTTAAAAGGATATTTGTAAAAAATGTAGCACAATTTAATTTATAAATCTGGCTTGGGGAAACCTTATTCTAAACACCCATTGGTTTATGTGCCGAGAGTGTTGCTTTGGAGAGGTGAACTATTTTGTAAACGTGAGGAAGAAAATGATCATGTTTCTCAATATAGGTTGTTACTCAAAGAAGGGTTGGTCAAAGAAGGGTTGCTCTCGAGAGGTGGCACTGTATACTGGGTTTACATAATACAATTATGTATAACAAAAATGATTTAATACTTCACATGTATACCAATTTGCTGTTTGTATATTGAACTACATGCAATTGTTGGGCAACACTTGGGCAACATTTGGGCAACAATTGGGCAACAATTGGGCAACAATTGAGCTCGTCTTTAAAGTGAGTGTATACAGAACGAAAACAATTACAGGCAATCGTTGGGCAACAATTTGCGTAGTCTAAATAGAGCTTAACGATCGAGTTTCCCAGAAAATAAATTAATCTTGTTTCTTCTTCTATAATCGTTAGATTGATAAAATACTATTTGTTACGGTGCTCAAAACCAAGGTATATACCGTTTAGCTTTAAACCAACCAAAAGCTATTTATACAAGACCCTATGTATGTGTTGTCGCGCAATAGGTGAAACTAGTAAACTTAAAGAAATCCTATGTTTTCCCATGGGCCATGAACGGTAATGAACATAATATTGCTGTGTCTAGAAAGTTTAAGTGAATTTAAAAGTGGAAGTAATATCACTATAGATTGATCGTGAGCAATTTGTCGTGCAGCCAGACTTTATATTATAATAATAACATTATTCGTGATTATGTCTTTGGGGTATAAAACTTTCATTTACGACACTCCATGTTTTGACATCGAACTATGAGATTGCATCTTCGACCTACGAACCTACATAAGTAGACAGTGGGATATACACAGCCCACCAAAAATAAGCATACATATGTTATTTGCCCACTTACTTCCCTGTAATGATAATATTTGCTGAACAGTAAAGCAACAATATATTTGAAGAAACTGAACATTTTTGTTTATTAAATGGAAAAGCCATACATTAATTGGTACCCTAGGTGCAACATCTAAAGTTTCTTTGTCCCTCTCGAATGGTAACTTTGTCACAAAAAGATGGAAAATTAAGCCTTTTTGATCTCATGGTTCGTTTAGTTCCGAACATCTTCATTTTTATTTCTATCTCTATTTTACTCATTTAGTTACTGTAGTTTCCGAAACTAGTATAATTATGACCGTCTGATAAACAGATATTGAATAATTTAACCAAGTTTAATTTTGCAACAATTATTTACTGTATACTTATTTTTGGTGGCTACTGTATATACAGCATGTTTTTTATGAATTAATTATGCTTCAATCGCAAATGTAAGTTAATATTTTGCAAGGATATTTACATTTCCGACTTGCCTTATTGTATTTGGCCTCAACATACAAGTGGTTTATCTAACAATACATTTCAGTTATATCTTATTGAACTTCAATGAGGAAGAACATGTTAGGTTATATAATAGTGTTTCTGTCTTATACATGTAGAGACACACTTTCAATGAGATTTTTGTTTATTTATTCTATATAATATATGAAATCGGCATACATGCATCTGTTTATTTTTTATATATCATGGAACTCTAAATGAATATATGTACCAGACAGTCCTCTCGTAAAATTGACAAGTTAATGAACCTATCGAGAAATGTAAATTTGATGTTTAATGTCAGAAGTTTCTAGTAGGTTTGAACGAATACGAATAACACAAAAAGAGGGTGAATAAAATAATACTGATAGCTAAGTCTGAGACATTCGGGCAATATGTTATTTTATTTCACTCAGGTTATTGGCAAAATGTAGCGATTGTTTTTATATTCAAATGAAGTCCGAGGTCTTATACATGGTCTTATACATGTAGGCTATCATGTTTATAGAAAGGCTTCAACATTTATTACATGTACATGTATATGGATATAAGTCTATAGTTGCTTTATTACTTAAATGGCAATTGATGCTCAAATATACAAATATAGCGCATCAATGCTTGTGACGTCGATAAACATGACTAGAATACCCTCGTAGATGACATATTCGGACTCAAATTAACATGGTGATCATCTATCAGCATTATAGTCAGTCTGGATAAATGTTCCCTAGGGCCGTGTATCTAATATCTAATGGAAAATACGTATGATAAATTGTACGTAAGAAGAACATTATGTTGAAAGATAGTGGTTGACTTTGTAAATTGCATGCCATGTTAGTTTAGCCGCAGAGTATTATTGTCTGTACATTTACAAAATAATTCCTTAAATATTTATGTCTAGCTGTTAAGCTTTCCTTGCGTATTCTGTCCATTGGTGTTACATGTACGTACGCTTATATTTCCATTTAGCTGTATATATATGCCTCTGTATACTTTTGGATAATAAAATTCATAGCTTGATGTCCAGGCTCTGTCAAGGTTGGTCATTTTGGAGTTTGTAGTCATTCGATTCTGATTTATAATATCCGGTTCGGGTTCGGGTTAGTTTCCTTATGGAATGTATTGAGTAAATTGCAGTTCCAAAATGTCATATGCCGTTGTACATGTAATTTCTACAGTGCCACTTAGTTGTTGAACGAATATGTTAATAATTTAAATAACGCATTTCATAACAACATGTTCTTCGTTGGGAGTTTTTATTGAATAGTACAGCAACTGCTTTATAACAATTTATCACATGTTTGACGTCGCGGTAGCGTAATAAAGCCATTATTTATTTTTGATAATACACTAGTGTAATAAAGCTTTGACCCGGTGTCATTTAAAGCATATAGACGACGTCGTCATAGTTGCGCGTTTATTATAGTGAAAATAAGTATTTATTTTATGTTTCAATCCGAAAAGGCTAACATGTGATAAATTGCAAAGCCTCGCATTTTATTATTTTATTCAACTCGTTTAATAAATTCAATATGAAAAGACACATGTACTCATGTAATATCCTCTATGTCTTATATATATATATATATAGAGAGAGAGAGAGAAAAAGAGGGGGAGAGAGAGAGAGGGGGGGAGAGAGACTAGAGTTGTAGATATTTATTAGAAATCCTCAACAGCAGATTGATTATCACTTTTTTAATTGATTATAATAATAACAACGTCTGGAATTTGAAATTGACGTTTTAGAAATTGTGTATGTCTGTGAAATGTGCAAGTAATTTCATTGAGCTCGTTTCATTTTTTTTAAAATCAATTTATTTGCAAAGTTAATAAAATACATATGTTAGATACGATGATGGTAACACACGTTTCATCAGTTGGAGAAAGGTCTTGCCTCTTTCAGCTAGTTGTAGGGCGTCGCTTTGAGTACGGAATGGCGGTGGTTTGCTCCACATTACACGAATGTCGATATATAATAGTAGCAGTTTTACCTTGTCTGACGCAAAGCATTAGGACGGGAATATGGGTTTCCTTCTTTCAACTCTTTGCAACGAAGGTATATACGTGTACGTAACAGCCACATTAGAAATGATGCCTACACTGATAAGAGTGATTAATAGATGTACGAGTTATACATGCAGAACTTGTTTCTAAATACCAGACCATTATGACACTAATGATATACATAAAGACCGTCGGAAGAATAATCCGTCTGCAGACAATCTCAGAGGACAATATAATATTTGAACAGTTGATAATTTGCCCTTTGTATGGTGACAGTTATTATCGCTTTCAAATTTTGTCTATCGATCTTGACAATTAAACATGATTAAATGTTTGTAGTCAAGTTTAATTGTACAGATACACATTTACTAAACGACAATTTCTAAACAACAGTACAGTTCATACAAACGAGGGCTGTTCGGAAGAGCTATATGACTTTAGTAAGAGTTTTGTAACATTAACTTTTCTTCTCGATAACCTTAGTTTTTACTATTAATTCTTGAATTAAACCCGATACATATTTAAGGTCCTATACATGTTACCCAGGATACAAACAAATACAATTTACTTACAAATACTTATTTTGAGAGAACAATAGTTAGTTTGTACAAATACCGCTATTCGAACTACTGTACGGCCCCATGGCTTAGCAACGTGAAGTACAATAGCATTCGACAACTGTATATTGTGGCGAATATCATGTAAAGTTGTTAGGGTCACAATTTTACTATAGATAACCCACAATCGTTAGGGCGTAACTGTACTTTTAATAATGAAATAATCCAGATAAAAGGGGTGTATTCGGAATAGAAATTTATTATTTGAAATTGTAGCTTACATCGTCCTCCATGGCGCCGTAGGCTAAGCTACTGCTTATGAATCTAAAAAGATTTTTGCTTGGGTTCGAATCCCACCCATTTTTTAATATGTTTGTATTGTTGCTAAATAAAACATTCGCGTGCATGTCTATTTTATATATATTTCTAAAATATATCTATTTCCATTGTATTTTAATCCTTGAAAACATTCCCACGTCAAGACTGTTGAATAGAAATATCGGTCAACGGTCACCCAACGTGTGCTCCTTGTATTACCAGAGTGAACGCTTATTAATGTTGACGTTTCTACAGAATATTCTTAAAGTGGTGATTCCAATTCAAATGTCCAGTGAAATTCTTAACGGATAAGACGTTTACTTAATGTTTGAATATATGTATACATGATCGATACAAGGTTACACATTGTACAGATATAATACATGTAACCCCGCTTGTCTAGGGAAGATCACTATTTCATGCATGGTAACCACCGTTAATATAGTGGGTGAATTAACAATAAAAGCCGGGTGGGTACATTGAACATGCAATTTCCTAAATTGCCACCCAGGATAATGTTATACATCATACATGTAGCTGATACATGTAATATAAATATAAGGACTTATGCATTATTACTTATTACATACAAAATCCCGATTTGACTGAAACCAGAGACAGGCAAACATTAAACATGGCAATTCGTGTAGTTCAATTGAAATTTGCATAGCAGTGTTACTGCAATGTGCATACTAACAAGCTGAAACATGCTACAATTTGGCAGCAGAATTGCTCAAATGTGTCCCTGTTGCGTCTTTGTATCTTATTGAATATTTCACATGTCAAACTAACAGTCTGGTACAAACACATTAGGTTCAGTGCGAATGACTTTCCTACTCGTTAGTCTGAACTGTATACTGTAAACAACAATATATAATCAGGTTAGCTGAGTATGAATTAAATGGAACTTGATTGGTTATATATTAGCTTTGTACACGAATACAAGGCGAGGGACTAGCTCTGTAAAATTTCTCATTTTGAATATTGTAATAGTTTCTTCCCTTATCTCCTGTCTTCACAGAGCGCTTTAAATTTGTACGGGTTTTGTTTTGTTTTTGTTCATTTGATGTTTATGTTTGTGACTTGTATATGTATGTACTTACAATTGTTTTGTGTTTGGTTCGTGCTTTTCGTGTCTGCTGTTTCTTCTTAGATGCTTCTTTCCTTTTCCGATTTATTATATATCGTTTTATACATGTAGATGTACATGTCTAAGGGAATCTTAGGACAAGGTTATCTAGACTTGTTCCTGAATGCGCAAGAATCATGAGGCCAATCCAAAGCCTATCACAACTTTTCTAACAACATTCTAACTAACATTTGCCTACAATTCGACTTTTCCTCCCGAGTGTTATGCGAATATTATTTCATTTTAATTCCAGCTGGTGAACAAATAGTGTTAAACTATAATGCATGTATATGGTACATGTACCTCTGGGTCTAATACCGTAATCAACAAAACATTGCTTTGTCTGCATTTGAGTGCATTCCGCCAAGTGGAAGTCAGACTTTTCACCCTGTAGTGATTTTTCAAAATCCATAGTTTCCTTTGTCAACCACTTAATGATAAAATATGTCCCTGGTCTATTTACCTGTGGAGTATTATGTTATCTTTAATGTTTTGTAATTTGTTTTTAAATTGATCTAGGCTGTCGGGTGTATTGTGTCATTGCTTTTGTTGCAATCCGTGCAGAAATGCCTTTCATATATTTAATAGCGTTATACGAAATACTGACTATACATATGGATGTAAAATCACGGGTCCTAAATCAAAGGTATCATCTAAGATACCAGTATGAAGTATTTGGTGCTTTTCAGAACACAATTCACCAAATAGTATAGCAGCAATGTTCATCAGCTAAATAATTGGTTTGATTTTTATTTTAATTATAGCAATGCAGGTTTAATAAAAAATATTTTAACTACAATGTATAGTATAACGTTTAATCTGTTGATTTTAACTTAAATGCTAAAAAATAATACATGTATAATGTTGGAGAGGGAAGGCAACACACAACTTAACCAGCCGAGCATCAGCCGAGCTCAGAAAAAATAAGCTATACAAGGGACAATGCTAAAGTTCCAGCTTTCAAAAAGCCGAATGAACTAGCTTCAGCAATCACAAAGCTGAATGTCAATGCTAAATAACCAAGTTACAACAGTAAAACGGCAGAAATACCTAGTTATAGTTGTCTGCAATCCTAAAATTTCAAAGAATGTACGAATCAAAACTGAATGTCATGGTTTCACCTGTATGACGTAGTATCATAAAACAAAAAGCTGAAATTCCCAGCCCAATAACATAGTATCAACAAGTTTAATGCCTTAGCAATTTCCACTTAACAGTAAATTCCACTTGAATTATAAAATATATAACTTACATTCTCCCCTTAGGAATGGCAGATATAACAAGGCAGTATCAGATTTAAAAAGACAGTATCATTCATCAATAAGAAACCTATGTTACTAAATGTGTTAATTTTGTCACCCGGGTATTTTCAAGATGTTTTACATAAAGTTAAGACATCACTTCAAGTAAGCTTGAATCGCATTAACCTATATAAGAAATGTTAAGAAATTTAATACGTTTCTGTCTGATTGAGTCGCACTGTCAATGAGATTCTGTTTATTTATTCCTTAAAACACAGAACATAGAATCGGTATATCTGTTTAATATTTGATATGTCACGGAACGCTGAATGAATATACGGACCAGACGGTTCGCTCGTAAATTTGACAAGTTAATAAACCTATCGCAAACTCAGAGACAATGTGATGTTTTATGTCACAAGTTGATAGTATGTTTGTACGAATACGAAGACACGAATATACAGCGAATAAAATAAAATTAATGGCTAAGTCTGAGACATTGGAGTTATGCGATATTGTTTTCATTGAACATATTGACAATATTTAGAGAGTTTGTGTATTTCTATCAAGAACGTTGTCTTGTAGAATACCATGTTTATAAATGCACATCTACATTATTAATTCGAGAACTGTTTGAGGACGTGCTCAGTACAGGTATTAGTGTAATGTTGTTCATTGTTTCAGTACCAATATAGACAAAATGTAGTGAGCTTTTAGATTTCAATGAAGTCCGTTCTCTTGTAGAATGTGACGTTCTCTTGTAGAATGTGATGTTAATGAATAGAACGGATGCATCATTAATTAAAGTACGGTTTAAGGACGTGCTCAATACAGGTATTAGTACATGCCTATTGTTGTTCATTGCTTGAATACCAAATTTCTTTGTTAAAATGTGATGCTCAAATACAACAAACCGATGCTGGAGAAGTCGATAAATGTGAGTTATATATTATCTTATGTGACCAACTAGAATAGTAATAACCAATTACACTGAGACTTTTTGTCAGTACGATGAGTAGAATCCGTCTTGAAAATGTTCCCTGTGGCCGTCAATGAATTGATTAGTCTAGAAAAATGTTCCAAACCATGTACGTAGGTTTAGTCACAAAGTGTAATGTTTGTACAATGTCAATACCATTTTGTAGCATGAATTTGTGTGGTTTGTTCTACGTTTACATCCGCTTACCTTCTCATTTACCTTTACCTGTTTGTCTATTGGGAAATCGTCGACAAAATGGTGTATTGTACGGCATTTTGTTTGCGAAAATATCTGTTGAAACATGTTATTTATACAGAGTTTGTCACATGCATTATTTTGTTTGCCTCGTATAAACTACACTTGATAAATATAACGGCTTCACTGTTCATAATAAAATATTTATTAATCAATGAAAATGAGGGCTTAGAAAAGTTGTTATATACATGTAAGTGAGCCAATATCTGAAAAAAGGGCCGTCAATGAAAATTTTCGGAAATTTGTTTCTGGCATTTTCGGTCGAAACTATCTTTCATGTACTCTATAAAGATTTTTTTTGGAAAAAAACCAAATATTAACAAAGTTTTGACCTTCCAATAGAACAAATGACGTGTATGTTGTCTGCAGAATCGAACATTTTAACATTGACTTATTTTGTTACTGTTTGTGTTTTAGTGGTATTATCCCATGAAAGTTCATCAGTCTGCTATGATTCCACATATCATTTGTATAATGGTACTTATTTGTGAGACGTAACATTTCTGTGTAAAGGTTTTATGTTTTTATATTATTTTTGTTGCCATAGCAACCATTTATTCATCGACTAAAATATACCAAATTTTCTTGTTTATAACTAATAATCATGAAAATATTACCGATGCAATATATGGACTTTATATTGATATTAAAACTACATTTTTTAAAATGGTTTTGCCTCTTTCTTTGCATCACCATGGCAACCACTCTTTTTGAATTACAAGTACTCAAATATGCTGTGTAAATAATGTGTATGAACCGCTAGTATTCTATTAGTCTGTATATACATACCCTATGTTTAATTAAAGGAGAAAACTCTTCAGTGTACTCTTATTTCATGAAATTAATTCCCTTTGCACCCTCAAACATAGATAATCAAGCCAAAAATATAATCTAGCTAAAATTGAAAACGAAATTATGATAATTGATTGAAAAAATATATTATCTAGTCGGGTAGCAAGACTAGTGTTCTATGTGAATGTAGTCACATTAAAAAAGGACAAATGCATGTTACGCATGGTTTTATTTTTAATGACTTAGTTACTATTTATTGGTCCGTCAATTCTATTATCGTTTTAGTTTTTTAAATTGAATATATCTTATTGTTGTCATAAAAACGATTTATTCTCGTTACCAAATTTAACAAATATCTTATGGAATAGTGTACTACAAGCTACTACGATACAATCGCAACGATTAAGAAATTAAAATCTGTTCTTGTATTTTGTCGGTGGACTTAAAAAGTGATGTCATACAAGTATATCATATACGTTCAGCTTGGCATAACCGAACAAAATGTCACTGATCAGTAAACTCACGTGAATCACATTTATACCACTATTCACAGTAATTCATTTCTGCATAAGATCAAACATGTCATGTTATTTAATTATCAAACTTGCATTATCCAGACATTCAACATAATTTATTTGAATGACTTGTTCTCATGGGTATTAACACTGCAAGCCCCGCGATACAAAGGTCTCTAGAAAGTGTTTGAAATGTTAATATTTAAACAACTTTTGGGGGAAAGTATAGGAATGAAACATGACATATTTATTTCCGTCTCCCTATAACGTGTGATGTTGCTGCAGTGTATGTATATAAAATCCGTTTGTGATGCATGTATCAATCAGAACGAATTCTATACACTAGGCTGTAAATATTGCGTCACATCTTATGTGAAGTGTAGTCGTCATTATGATTCGTTGTTGTCTGTTTCTCTTACTGTTGGTTAGGTTACCGAGGCTACAGATTGTAAAAGTAGGCAGAATTAGCTTAATGGTAACGAACTGGGCTGTTAATCAAGATGTCGTGGGTTCAATCCCTGGCATCGGAACTTGCCATTTCTGAAATATATAATAATAATAGTTCCAGATACATCTGGCCGTGTGGTCCGCAAAGTATCTGGAAGTGCCAGGAAGCTGGGTATCGGTGCTATACACCGGGCACATTAAATAACCAGGCTGTCTATTCGAAATAAGAGCTAGGCGCACTTCTGCAGCGCCGGACATGCCTGTATCTAATGTCTCTCTCTCCCTACAGAGGCTTTCTCTCAGTCTGTCCCTCTGGTCAGATCATGCTGTATCTGTACTGGTAGAGGATGTACCTGCGCCCTTGTGGCTGCAACACACTAATGTAAAGTGCCTTTGAACGTGCGTTCGCATGAAAAAGGTACTATATAAATCTGGTATATGTATTATATTTAAGTAGGTCGTAGAGTTTTTGTCACAGCGTAATTATTTATTGTTTCTCGTTTGATGTTCGTCCTAGTGTCTTGCGCGTGTAGTACTTTTTTTTATTTATATTTTTAGGTCGACGTTTCTTTGTTGTTACTGTCAGATGTATTATTATCGTGTTACGTCTCTTCTAGTTTATATGTACTTGGCACAAATAGGACAGTGTGTCTGGATGAATCAGAAGACAGAAACATGTTAAAAAGGGTAAGCGTACGCCCACATAAGTAACGGTATCTCTGAAAACAAATACAAATAAATAAATCTATGATAGTCAAGCACCTGATTGATATGTACGTTACACCCCTAGTGAAACAATCATTTATTTGTCAGCATTAAATAGGTCTCGTATACTGTGATATAGCCTCGTAATGTAACTACATTGGTACATTGTGCATGTATGATCAGCCAGGCCATCACAAAACATTCAACATTGGACAATTACTTTCCCATTTCTTAAAAATGACTTCCCGAAAAATCACTGGCATTATATATCATTAGCTGCCATTCTATGTGGTTTATATATTCACTATGCGAGTCTTGGATATATATTTAATTTCTTCAATGTTTTCATAACATGCAAACGTAAAAAGGCTGGATGGTTACTAACAACGTTACCATCACATTTGTTAAATTCATCATTTGAATCTTATAGAAAATTAATTAGTAACAAGAAATAAATATAGCCCATACATAGTATAAAGATCATAACTTAATGAAATTGATGCGCTATGGATAGCTTCACACGCTCTCGGAAATTTCTGCAGGCACACAAAACGTAGAGATCACAGGAACATGTTTTTCAGAAGAAATAAATTATCTACGAATAACAGAGATATGGACAAATAATAACCATGCATATCTGTATTTATTTTCGACAAGGGAATGCTATTGTTTTATGCTCTGTCATTAAATACACATGATATAAAATAATACGATCAAAGTTATTACATATAATCCGACGGGGAAACAATGAACTAAATACGTTCAATGCCCTACTGATGTCGTATGATCAGTGCACACATGGTACAGCAACTGTTTATTTAATAATAGTTGAATCAATGGATTGTTTATTCTATTGTTATCGCGTTTAGCCTCAGATGACCTATAGTTTGGTACATGTGCCCTTTCAGTATTAAAATATTACTCATTTCGTTTATACTCTTTTACCCATGTTTACAAGAAATATGTAGTGGAAAATCTTTGTTTGATATTTTTCATAAAGACCATTGCAGTATTGCCAAAACCTCCGGAATAAAAGAGTATAAACCTAATACTAGTATAGTAAGTGGTGTATTTTCACACTTCCATGTGGAATGAAGTCCAATAGAATTACAGTATTGTTTAAAGCCCTTGTTCATCCCCCACTCCCCACTACATACAATCTCTCCCCGCTACCTGCAACCACTCTCCACTACCTGCAACCATTCCCCGCTACCTACAACCACTCCCCACAACATGCAACAATTCCCTACTACCTTTTGTATATCCGTCCAGAAATAAGAAAAAACAAACCCATAGGACGTGAAATCACTTTCTTTTTTCTTGTTTAGAATAGCATTGTCGACACGGTGATATACATTTCATGGTATAACTTTTAACTAGTTGATCACTTTCGATGGGATTTTGCATGAGGGTAGTTCTAACAATGTTGTCTATGAATGCAGTTAATTAAGGAAGATATTCTTGTTTTTGACACCATGAAAATTTGACCACTTTAGTACAAATGCACATTTCTAAGATAACACGAATTTTATAACAATTTGTTTTACTCGTTATCAATGATACATTTACCGGTGCATCAAACGGGCTAATACTTGGTTGAGACACGACACACGAGTCGATTACAACTTTGATCATCCTGTATCGAGAATACCATATTCTACGAAGCAAAAGTAATAAAACGGCATATCTAAAGCAATATCGAAACATCAGGAAAATATATTGTATTTCTGTTTTATGCTGACAGTTTCATTTCTGTTAGACACGCATAACCTCACTTGATCCCAATACTGACATACTTGCATTAAACTGTCTTACTTGTCGTGGTGGATAGTAAAGTTCAAGAACTAATTCGTTGCCAGACTATTGTTAACATCAGATCTGTTATCGCAAGTTACAACTTAAGCTCAAACACGATTATGAAGATTGTATGATATTGCACACACAAGTCGTTCTTATCTCAAGGATACAGTGTATCAATAGATGTGTTGTTAATTTAAAGTTTATAGATCACGAGATGAATTTGAATGTTTAAATGACTTTATTATATGAAAACTATCACCCAAAATGGAGTATCATACACGATCGGACGTGTGTCTTGATTTATGAAACTGTGAAAATTAGCTTAACGTTAGACGGTAGCTGATGAGCGATTGCTAGGCAGCCAGAATAAAATGTTACAGACAGAGACGGGATATCGAGTGCCAACCAACAACCATACTGATGACGGTAACCCGGAACTAAAACATCCTTCCTTATTCTGTGAATCGTAAACATAATACGGAGAATGTTAGGGCAAAGAAATAGATGTTTATTATTCCATACACATGGTCGGCCAGTACAGAGATAACTGCCAGTTTGCAATCACTATACTACCATGTACACACGCCCTTCGGTGGCGAGTGTCACAGACTGATTTAATACCAGAGAACATGTGTATGTGACCAGTGTCTCCCTCAGGCTTAATGTCATTGGCATGACGCATTACTAAGCTAAACGCTATAATCAAATTGCCTGGTACCTAAATGTGATTGGTTTCTCTGATTGATCAGATTAATGTTAATTTTTCACGATCTGTTTGCTTGATAAATGAGGACATACATGTACTGACAATATACGTTACATGTAATGACCGATTATTAATATCCCTAGTTTGTAGTTTTGCTTTCCAGAAAAGTTAATTCATGTATTCATTTTAGTCATATTAAGCAAATTTATTTCCTACGACTACATATAGTTTTGTAACATAATGAGAATCTTGATTTTTGTATATTATATGACAAATATGAGAGTAATATTATTTATAAACACCTTCGGAATAATAATCAGTCTGCAGTATAACCCATAGGAGTACCTAGACTTATATAATCGGTAATCAACATCAGCTTGATTAGATTTACACATAAAATTATGACACTTGTTCTGACATAAAATGTAGTGCAGTGTGGTCTGTGATTTTACATGTCTTCGAGTTCTTGTACTTCTTGTTCTGCTGTTTGTGTTGAGACATTGTGTTCCTACTGAACTGTCGAGGTTCATACCGCGCCCGTCTATTAATAATAGCACAAACACCAGCCAACAGTAAGACTACCAAAATGTGTATAACGCATTTCTAACATAATCATTACCAGTCTTCTCATCAATGCAAAGCTATCACAGAGCGAACAACTATAATAACGCTATTCGTACATTTTACATTTATATTGCGTTTAAATATAGAAATATCATTCTAGAACCATAACGATTTCGTGCAAAAATCTTTAAAAGTCGCAGTGTCTTTTACTAACCCTTTGTAAAGACAACAGAAAGGGTTAGTAAAAGACACTGCGACTTTTTTGCAAATAACTGTGGATTAAAAATTCCTTTGGGGACATAATATTATTACACAACCATCATACCGTAAATAATGTAAATGCCTTCCATATTACATAATTTGCTATACTTGATTGCCATTTTTGAACAAAAAAGATCGTTTCAAAATCGCGAAAATATGTGCCAAAATAAGTACAAAAAGCATGCTACTTTTCAATTGTTTTTTATTGGTTAGAATTTGGCATATAATACTTGTAAATGTATCTAAGCCGTACACCGTCAACATTGATTTCTAGGAAGAATTGCGATCAAAATACAATCGATATGAAGTTATTGGTGCGTGTACCACCACGCACTATTTGGTATAAATAAGAGTGCTCTCTCTTCTTTTTGACAGTCTTACTCGTCGAAAACATAAAATTACATATCGAACGCCCCTCGTATATCAATAATGTCAATTAGTTTTGTGCAAAAGAGAAAATACCGAAATACCAAAAATACCAACTATTTCTTGTAGAATGATAATACAAACCTTAATGGTTCCCAATGATTAAATATATAATATCTACCATAGCAATAAGAAAAAATAATATAAATACGTTTTTATCAGCGTTTAGAAAACTGAAAATTGCTTTCATGTGAAATAAGAAAACGATATCATTACAGCCAAATGATCCCCAATTAACATTTACATTTACGCCTGTGTCTGGAGAGACCTGGGCTGGTATTTATAAAGCATCTTAGTGGAAAACTTAGATATTTTGACTTAAGTCAAAAATTTACAATGCACATATTTCATTCAAAGTGAAGAATAGCCCGTGCTTATATAGTGATTATACATGTAGTAGCTTTCTACAAAATGCATAAACTCTATGTAAAGATTTAATAATCTATATTGTATTATTTAGCTAATACACTTTAGAAATTTTTAAGATTTTAAGAAAATTCTTAGTTTTCTACTAAGATGCTTTATAAATACCGGCCCAGGGTACTGTTTTACTAACAATGCGTAAATGTAAGTTTACGTATATATTTGTCACTTACGCAAATCCTTAAGTGTGTTTTACTAATCGATCGCAAGTTGTTGCATACATTTACGTAAAAATATTGAATTTTGAACGTAGACCGGGCCACAATATTACCAATATAACGGGAACCAGAATGAACAAATATACAGAAAAGCTCCATAAGTTTTGATGCTTAAACATGTTTATATTACTAATCACCGTCTATAACAACAAACGGTCGAAAATCATCAGTGCGTGGCAAAAACTCCTCACTACGTTCATATTTGCTATTTACGGTCACTCAGACCTTGCGTAGAATTACGCCAAAACTTACGACATAACATGAGAAAAAATATCTTAGTAAAACGCATTTGCGCAAATATTATTGACGTACGCAATATTTACGGAAAACTTAGTGTTACGCTAGTGTAAATGCTTTGATAAAACAGTACCCAGACGCATATCGAAATGCTTTTCAACATGAGCAAAGATGTGTTTCTAGTTACTGTGAACATCCACGTGTCACACTTGAACCCCGGCTTCCTGTCTGGTCAGATCCCCACACGAGTAAGGACATTCAGGTCACTTTACATTTTTTCTCAGCCCGTGAGTAGAACATCTGCGAAATACAATGTCTATGCATTACAGCATTTAATTCATAACAATATTCAATGGTATAAGAGATACTGATGAAAAGGTTTACGGATGGACATACTTTTGAGAATTTGCGAGGAGACTATATGTATACATGTAGTACCATAAATATAATATGAACTAAGGCATGGCCTTTAACGGAGATTTTTTCTTTCTTAATTAATAAATTAATGTAGATTGTATGTATCTATGTATGTACAGTTTACATAAAGAATCACGTATACATCTTAATTAATAAATTAATGTAGATTGTATGTATCTATGTATGTACAGTTTACATAAAGAAACATGTATGCATTTTAACTACAGTCATGTACTTAAGGGTAAACAGGAATCAAAGAGCTGAAAGACCTGAGGTTGTTCAAATGTATGTAATTCTGATCACCCCGGCTTTATGCATTGCAATATTTAGTAGACAAACTGAGATGGCCGTACTTTCACGATTAGAATTAATGCATGCAGGGAAAGAACAAATCAAATTATGCCACATTATTATTATTGCATTGGCAATAAACATTTTATATGTTTACATCAAATAAAATATTGAAGTTGAATAGTTTTCTGCAGCCAGAAAATTTACTGGTATTGCTTAGGATGTGTTTTTTTGCAGTTAGGATGCTGAGCAAAAAGATAACATTAAGTCGGACAGGGATGGCTACACTCTACTTAACCAGTCGAGCACCGAAATCATAAAAATATACAAGGCACAATGCCCAACACCCAGCCGAGCGAGAAAAATGATCCGCCAAATCCCAGCTGTCAAAAATCTGAATGAAACAGTTTCAGCAATCAAAAGGCTGAATGCCCACTCAGAACGACCTAGTTTCAAATGTAAAACGGCGGAAAGATACAATAATAAATAAACACCGAAAGCCCCGGCCGGATGACTTAGTTTCAACAAGCAACAAGCCTTAGTCGAGTGTCACCAAGAATGACCTAGCTCCAATAAGCTTAACAGCCCAAGCTGAATGACCCAATTTAAACAACCCAATTTAACCAATTAGTATGCCAAAATGAGCAACAACGCTACATGACCATTCCGGTGTATGTTTAAATTTATTAGTCAGAATAATAAGCCAAATAATCAGAAATGTGTAATATCGAATACTACGACAGGGGCGTAGCCAGACTTGAATTGACTCATAAGCCTTGAAGTTGGTGGTTATGGTTGGGGGTCCTCACGATTCGTGAAAATTTGAGACTTATATTTATATTTAATGTTACGCACGTGCGTACATCAGTAACATAACCGACTATATATAACAGTTTATACAGAATAGTACATGGTATCATCTACGGGAACGTTTATAATGAAACAAGGTTAAAAAAGTATGTAGTCGGACCAGGGCTCAAACCTGGAACCATTTGCTATATATTAAGAAGGTTCAATGCTCTACTGTGTGAGCTAAGTGGATTACTACAAAGTTCTCTTCCTTATCAGTAATTAAATCCTATACTAGCTCCAGGCATCCTACAGACAGACACTTTTAGCATATTTTTCAGGGAAATTCTTAACTCTCATTTAAATGAAGCTTGTAACAAATAAATTTTTCCAAACATTTTAAAATCAAAGTTAAACCCCTTTCACAATTGTCATACGACGAGTCTTAGATGTAAATTTGAGGAATATCCTATGTCCGTCGTACAACAAACTTAAGAAATTTTGTCGCGTTTGACACCATCGGACCACAAAATGCATTTTTATAATTAAATTGATCATGCATACATGTATTTCAGTTTAATACTAGCATTTAGCAAGTTCCTATTTGCATATATTTATTATTATTTGAAAATAAAGAGTTTGGTTGGACGTTTTGATTAATTATACCCAGCTGCTGAAACTTATTTTTTAAACCAGCTAATAGTTTGACAATGCTTTTATCGTACGACGGACGTGCTACAACTGTTCATCTTAAGGCTTTCGCGCGTCAATTGTTATGTCCTGCGACCATCGCATGACCATCATACGTCTGTCTGTCGTGTGGCGGACGCACGATAGTTCCCAAAAATGCATCGTAGAGCTGTCGCACCCTTTCCAGGCGCAAATTGGTACATTTCCATGTAGACCCATAAGCCTCGTGCAACGAAAACATTCCTACGACAATTGTGAAAGGGGTTTTAGTCATGGCTCCTATATATTTTGAAATTACGCATGTTTATCCGGTAATGTCGATAAGGTGAATATGAATTGGAATAAGTAGATCATAACTTTGCCGATGCAGTCTTCAAATTTCACTTTTCATGGCAGACATTTTGGTGGAACAGTTGTCGAGTGATAAGCGCTCTCAACTTAGTACCGATCCAGAGGTCCCTGGTTTGAATCTCTGCCGGGGCACGGGAAATTCCTACCAAACTACATCTGCACTGATGACGAAGACCGACTCACCAACCTCCACTTCTGAAAACCATGCACAAAACAATTGTGGTTTTAACAATGTTATTGTGAAGGCATACACACATCATGTTGGTTAGGCAAGATGCTAACAGAGTGAACACTTTACCAACTGAGCTATCCAGGCATTAGTCAAACGTATTGAACGCGTACAGTATACACTGTAGCGGCTCAGTTGAAAAATTGAAAACTGGTCAAGCTGGCCAAATACATTTCTCCCCTATCAGTAATTTAATCCTGTACACAGTACTACAATTATCTAATAAACATTGCTATCCAAAGCACAATACACATGATACAGACGGAACATTGTCAAAGAGTCATTTTACATTTTGTTTTGGTACAAACTAATGAAACTTGGACGAATAATTTCGGTCGTAGGTACGAATAGGAACGGGTACGACAGGAATTTGTAGAAAGTTGTACTTACCAAACCTTTAATAACAACATACGTCATCGGATGTTGATTTTATTGTATAAGTTTGCTAATTGTGAGTCTTAAAGACGATTTTCCTTGCTTAACAAGTACTTACATCGTGTAATCGATGGTCGGCGTCTCAGACGAATGCAATCACGTAGAATGTTGAGTTACTTCCCCTGTTACCTGGCTATCGCTCCGGACCCGGGATTATTTATTTATTTTGTATAGCGTAATTTGAAATCTGCAGATGTTCAGAAAATCTAAAAAATATAGAAGTTCAGCTACGAATTGTCAGTTTTCAACTAATTTGAGATTACAATAATGGTTGAATCCTCGTACCAATCATAACTACTCTCGTACGTCACTGCGGATCTTCGATGAGACCGGAAATCCATACCTTTTCAGCTATTAGTGGGGCGAAACTTCGGCCGATGACGGAAAGACCCGAGTAGTTACGATTGCCGGGAAGACAATTGGTACGGCCTCTATGACATTTATAGGCTGCTGATTTAGGAAAAAAGCCAAACTCAGACGTCTCGGAGATGTTTTTTCAAAACCTTCGGTTTTGAAAAAAATCTCCTATTAACTGCTATGAACATCTAAATAATCCCTATATTAGGCCGAGCAACAGATGCATGTCAAGCCACATCTGTCACATGTGTAAGCATTCTGGTCACAGTTATAAACAAAATGTTATTATATGGTATTTACTTGGCATTATTTCTGCCAGCCAATGCAAACTCAACTCAAAGCAATGTAGGCTTTAAATCAAATAAAAAGACCACTTTGGAATCAAGCGATTTTTCTTCAAATCTTAATTAACAGGAGGGCACCAATTTTGTACATACTACATTTTTCATAGTGGAATAACAGAAACGCAGTCAACGACATACCTGTGGCGTGCTAAGTTAGCCAGGCTGAAATAAATCTTATCACAAGATTTATACGGCCCTTTGCCGTAATGGCGTCGCTCATGGTGATTGAGAACTGATTTAGACTTCAAAACTGCGCCACAGAGTCCATTACGTTCATTCCTGTAAAAATAACCAGCTAAATTAAAACTGGTGCCCGTTTGTTGTAGTGGTTGGCATTTCATACACGTGGCCGGATCTAAGTACGAATACCTGTGTGCGAAAACAACATCAAATGACCAACCAAACATACCCAACTAAAACATGGCACAAAAACATAAATGAAAGTCGTTTAGCTACCATAGAACTACGTATACATGTACGAGTATTACACCCAACACCTTTATTTTATATAAAATATAATCTAATCGTTCTGAACATTACAAGATTGGTTACTAAATTATTTGTACTTTGATGCAGACCTTACGTGGACGTTATCATTTCGTATATTCTTATTTTGGACATGGAGTTGATCATAACCGTGGATGTTATCATTTTTCAAAATATGCTGTTACACATTTACATGTAAGCATACATGCATTTTGCAATACACAGTATGTATAATTATTATTCCAATAATAGATAATTTGAAAGTAATTCATCTTATGGTACATATCGTATGAAGCTTGCTAAGGACATTCTATGTCTACATCCGTGGAAATAATCACATATTTTTTAGGTCAAAATTATTTTGTCGGTAGCATTTCGAAATGTTTGTGAAAAGTATAGAGTAGGTGGTAATGAACATGATATCAAAAGATTCCAGAGACCAATCTGCGTAGGTTGGTATGTATGACAAATAACAAGAATAAGTAAAAGGTAGTTAAATACTTTATTTCATGGGTTTATCCAAGGATTTTAAGCACCCATTTAAACGTTGCAGTTATCATTCAAACCACGTGATTCCCCACCGTGAACGTGGTCGGATACGTACGTGTGCTTATCCCTGGAAATAGAATGAATCAACAGAACAATATTGATGTTTTTGCTATGGCGCGCACATATCAAAAGGGGTTTAGCAAACATATAAAACAAACAGGCTTCACATTTCTGTCATTACACTAACGTTGACACTTGTTGACGGGCGTCAGCATATTTTTTGAAAAACTTCATAGTACTCTACCATTTAAACTTCACAATATTAACAAGCTGTCGTACTTGCACAAAACTCAAAAAAAACCATACCATTGCAAAAGATGCATAATGGCCGTCATGTCGGAGTAGTCGGAATGTTTTACGCGATAAATTTACGGATCGGTCATTTTAAATTTTATTACATGTAACATGAAATTCACATGTCAAGTAGTCAAGTTATTAGGAGACAATTACCATTGATGCTTCCATCGAGTGCTATCTACATGTAACTGATTCTGACTCCTTATCGGTCGTCTGAAAGTGTACACTACACGTCACAATATGGTTGCAAACGAGAACTGAATTCAAAAGCACTACACATACGTCAATACAGGAGTTATTAACATTGGAAACGATGTGTTAAAAATTCCATAACGTTTACAGAAACAAAAGTATATTTACGAGTATTTTGTTCAGTCTTCACGCTTGCCCATAACGAAGTTTTGTTTTGTATGCAAAAGCATACTTAAACTTATGACTTTAACACTGGTGTCACAATAACGACATTAACGAACGTGTTTTGTCAGCAACAAGTCCCGTGACGCAACACGTGACGTATTGAATTATTGTGAGCATGCGCTGTTCTATACCAAGATCTTCAGGGACTTTCCGCTCTTGTGTGAACTTCGCAAATTTGATACTTGTGTCATCTTTGAAGACGTTAATGATCGTCATTGTTTTCCCTTGGTGCAATGGATGAAACGTTTTTAGGACGAAGACCTGGTTGTGTGAAATGTGATATTCTGAAGCAGCTGGGCAAAGATTTGTAGAGTTATTTAGACTAAAACAAAAATAGACTCATTATGCAAAGACGAGTACCAATTTGGATTCGTAAGCTCAGGCAAGGATGTCAAAGAAGTATTTCTTTCTAACTTTCAGAGCTATATTCTCCCCATTTCATGACCTGTGGTTTTAAATGCCTTCCATGTAATGTTTGCCTTTTATTCCGGAGCCACGACATTCCATAATATTTCATGTTCCTGACACACAGTATTTAGCATGTCATCCGGTTTATCTTTTCTCAAACACAGGGAGCGATATATACCATCAAGGACATAAGGAATCAGGTACGTAGATGTCTGATGTAACATAAGGAATAAGGTAAGTAGATGTCTGATGTAACATAAGGAATAAGATAAGTAGATGTCTGATGTAACATAAGGAATAAGGTAAGTAGATATCTGATGTAACATAAGGAATAAGATACGTAGATGTCTGATGTAACATAAGGAATAAGGTAAGTAGATGTCTGATGTAACATAAGAAATGAGGTAAGTATATGTCTGATGTAACATAAGGAATAAGGTACGTAGATGTCTGATGTAACATAAGGAATAAGGTACGTAGATGTCTGATGTAACATAAGGAATAAGATACGAAGATGTCTCATGTAACATCAGGAATAGGGTACGTACATGTCTCATGTAACATAAGGAATAAGGTACGTATATGTCTGATGTAACATAAGGAATAAGGTACGTAGATGTCTGATGTAACATAAGGAATAAGGTATGTAGATGTCTGATGTAACATAAGGAATAAGGTACGTAGATGTCTGATGTAACATAAGGAATAAGGTACGTAGATGTCTGATGTTACATAAGGAATAAGATACGTAGATGTCTCATGTAACATCAGGAATAAGGTACGTACATGTCTCATGTAACATAAGGAATAAGGTACGTATATGTCTGATGAATAAGATACGTAGATGTCTGATGTAACATAAGGAATAAGGTACGTAGATGTCTGATGTAACATAAGGAATAAGGTACGTAGATGTCTGATGTAACATAAAGAATAAGGTACGTAGATGTCTGATGTAACATAAGGAATAAGGTACGTAGATGTCTGATGTAACATAAGGAATAAGGTAAGTAGATGTCTGATGTAACATTTGGAATAAGATACGTAGATGTCTGATGTAACATAAGGAATAAGGTACGTAGATGTCTGATGTAACATAAGGAATAAGGTACGTAGATGTCTGATGTAACATAAGGAATAAGATACGAAGATGTCTGATGTAACATAAGGAATAAGATACGTAGATGTCTGATGTAACATAAGGAATAAGGTAAGTAGATGTCTGATGTAACATAAGGAATAAGATACGTAGATGTCTGATGTTACATAAGGAATAAGGTACGTAGATGTCTGATGTAACATAAGGAATAAGGTAGGTAGATGTCTGATGTAACATAAGGAATAAGGTACGTATATGTCTGATGTAACATAAGGAAAAAGGTAAGTAGATGTCTGATGTAACATAAGGAATAAGATACGTAGATGTCTGATGTAACATAAGGAATAAGGTAAGTAGATGTCTGATATAACATAAGGAATAACGTAAGTATATGTCTGATGAAACATAAGGAATAAGGTACGTAGATGTCTCATGTAACATAAGGAATAAGGTACGTAGATGTCTGATGTAACATAAGGAATAAGGTACGTAGATGTCTGATGTAACATAAGGAATAAGGTACGTACATGTCTCATGTAACATAAGGAATAAGGTACGTATATGTCTCATGTAACATAAGGAATAAGGTATGTAGATGTCTGATGTAACATAAGGAATCAGGTACGTAGATGTCTGATGTAACATAAGGAATAAGGTACGTAGATGTCTGATGTAACATAATGAATAAGGTACGTAGATGTCTGATGTAACATAATGAATAAGGTACGTAGATGTCTGATGTATTGATAATTCATAATATTGTTTCACTATACCTTACGTTTTCGACATAAATGAGGTATATGAGTCAATTTCAAAATTCGCAGGTTTTCTTGTCCTTATTGAATAACTTACACATAAATTGGATAAATTATATTAAAACATTTATTATGTGAAGCTATATATACTGTAACACAGCAAAATTAAATGATTTGCCATCAGTAAATGTGTATATTTGGGATTTTACCACCTAAAACTGAGAACAAATGACTGTCCCAGTACCACAGTGTCATGCTTTTATTAACAGTATTTCATGTTATCATATGTTATGAGACAAAACTTGTATGTTCATTTTGGTGGTGAAGATTTAATAATTCACTGACAATATAATGTTTACAAAAATGTATAATGAATATTGTAAAAAAACATGTTTTATCCCTGTCCCATAGCTTTGTGTCTTTGGTGTAACGAAGTCAATTAGGTACCCAATTTTATACCATGATCCCCATAAAATACCAAATCATTTCTTTTATTTCGAGGAGTTCATCACCCTTCACACAACAGCAATGCATGGTTTTGAATTTAATTGATAATTAGAAAGCTATTGACAGTTCAAAGTTTGTATCTCTGGTCGTACTTTTTTTCTTTGTCTCTGGTGTAACGCTGTTTATTGTGCATCAGCAAGCATATTTTTTCAAAATAGTTCTACTTTTTGTTTAAGATATATGTATACATGAGTATTGTATTGTCATTATCAAAGTACTATAAACGGTGTGTTTGTTTTTTACGAAAACATCTCAAAAATATCCGAGGTGTAACTGTCTTTGGTGTAACACTTTAAATTTGTTACACCACGGACAAAATGAGTACATTAACTATGAAGTTCAGAACTATATTGGAATGTTTTAATTGTTTACGATTGCATTTCATTGACACAACTTTTTAAAGCAGATATGTTTTGCCAAAAGCATAATAATGTCCTTATTGTTCATAAGATCACTACTAAATGTAATATAACTGTTACACCATGGACAATTTCTGTAATGAATGCGACCTGAGTTAACACATGACCACCTTTTTGTGTTTGCATAGAAATATTGGGTAGCACTGAATACAGCACACACGTCTGTAATACATTTTATCTTCAGTTTCTTCCTCATTTTGATCAATTAAGCACATTAATGTGTTTGTCCATGGTGTAACATACCTGTCTGTGGTGTAACAATGTCCGTGGTGTAACAATGTAAATCAGGTTTTGGGATGTAATTGAAATGAAAACAGTCTTAAAAATCGATGTATCTGAAAGATAACCTACAGGAAATGCTACATATATGAAAGCAAATAAATAAACAAAACAGTTTTGTTTGTAATATATACAATACAAAGTAATAGCAAGTGTTCTGATTTAACATTGGCTCATTGTACTGCTATAAATTCATTTTACAATTTCAGCAAAATGTATTTAGATATGAGTATTTTCGTTACTATGGACTTGAAAATCAGCTGAATTCAATTTATTTAAAGATTTTTTTGTATAATTTTCTGATCGTTACACCACGGATAATTTAGTTAAGTGATTTTAAGTTTGAAGTTAAAAAATATATGTATTATCTAAATTAAGAGTGGAAACTATACATAAATGTCCAAGAACAGGTTGGTCAATAATATTGTACAATTAAAACCATTATATTCGACCAAAAATATTTATGAATTGTGTGTGCTAAAAACCTGCGAATTTTGAAATTGACTCATATAAATACAGTCAGACTGATCATCAGTCTGCAAAAACCTCGGAGAATTATATGTTTTATCATATTTACTTTATTTTTTAACGTCATCTGTGTAACTCACTTTAAATGTGTCTGCTATTATCACCAACACTTCTAGGTTATCGATTGGACAATTAAATAAGTTTAATAGGTATTTAATGTACATGTAGCTTTGTGGAATGAAGAAGTCATTATTTCCAAGCAACTCAACAGGAACAGCAGAGCAAGAAAGATAGTACTAATCACATGGAAAACATTACTATGAACCTGAGAATAAATGAACCTAAAAAGCTACAATAATATGACACCCTATCCTGACAAACTGCCACCTCAGGTAAGTAGGTCACAATGAACCACAGGGACAACAACATATCACAGGAACAACAACATATCACAAGGACAATAACATATCACAGGGACAACACCATATCACAAGGACAACAACATATCACAAGGACGGCAATATATCACAAGGACGACAACATATCACAAGGACGACAACATATCACAAGGACAATAACATATCAAAAGGACGACAACATATCACAAGGACGACAACATATCACAAGGACAATAACATATCACAGGGACAACAACATATCACAAGGACACCAACATATCACAAGGACGACAACATATCACAAGGACGACAACATATCACAAGGACAACAACATATCACAAGGACGACAACATATCACAAGGACGACAACATATCACAAGGACAACAACATATCACAAGGACGACAACATATCACAAGGACAACAACATATCACAAGGACTTCCCGCAAAGCAACAACAAACAAAAGAAAGAAAACATTATTGGTATACTTTTTAAAAGAAACGAGGCATCTTTATGTGGCACATCTACCTTGCCAAAGCGCACATACAACCACTAAAATGAACACAAACACAAAAAAGGCACTGTGGCAAAATAGTTCTATATGTTTATTGTTCAAGTCTGGAACGGAGATTACCATATTCCTACATCAAAATGCATTAAAGTATCACGATTAAAAATATACCTGGCAATAAAGTAAACGTCTACTATAAACGTATAGTAGTTTATTTTGCACGTGATAGAACCTAATATACACGCCATATTTTACATACATTTTTTCTGACAAATAGAAACACTCTTTATTACTAAACATAACTTACCAGTAACTATACAATCACTAAATGAAGGTTGCAAACTGTAGATATGTTTCCAATGTTTTGTCCTGGATTTTGGATGATTGAGAAGAAAACAAGAGAAACACGCATGTGCTTGGTTGTAATTGTGGGCATCAATTGGCAATATCGAGGGGTTAGAGCCAAATCCTGCTATGTGCTATTTCCTTATGTTTTCAGCAGAGCATTTTTTAATAACCATTTGTTAAAATATGGTTATTGTTAAAGTTAAACTATTAAATTAGGTAGACAGTTGAATACTTTAAACCCTAATATGAAATATTTGTGAACATTGTAAGGAATAATGTGATTTAAATGCTAAAATATTTTTGGGTTTTGAAACCCTCACTCAATGGTACAATTTGACATTTGCCAGATCCAAATGTTATATGATATATATATGTGGCAAGCAGCTGATGATAAAATAATGGGAAACTTGTCCACACTATACCACGCTTATTTACACTAGACCGGTAGGCAAATCCACTTTCCTCCTGATATCAAAACATTTAAAATGTCAAACCATATTATTGTCATATGTATGTATATGGAGTTTACGATAAACGTCCATGTGATGAAAATTTTAGAAACTTTTTATTATATTCAGTGATGAAATCGTCTGGTATCATATAAGTTGATGTTTGTGGACTAACAAAAAACAT
Source organism: Spisula solida (assembly GCA_947247005.1). NCBI lineage: Eukaryota > Metazoa > Mollusca > Bivalvia > Venerida > Mactridae > Spisula > Spisula solida. The sequence goes on from OX365951.1 coordinate 535,633, forward strand.
CAAGAAAAGATTATATGGTTCATGGCTTAAATGTCAGTGTAAATCAGAATATCATTCAATGCTCAAAATGCTTCCGTAACAGATGTAGCATTTTGGCATATAAAATGTAAAGGAAATGTGACTTGAAAACATAAAAATTATGCAATTGCGCTTGTAAATATATGTATATATATACATGTATAGGATAATGACCAATACAGTTATGAACTATAATTGCAGTTCACCATCATGGCCAAAAGCTAAGAAACCTTTAAAATTAATTACGAAAGTCAGTGTTCACTGTGACATTCATCACTGTAGTCATATACAATTAGAATTACATGCCGTAATTAATAGTTTTTAATGAATTTATAAATTCATTAATAACTTTAATATTTACGGCTTGTAAATTAAAATTTAAAATGTGTTGGTATGTTTGAATTACAAGCAGGTATGAACATTTAAAATATTAACTGGGTAATAAGATACAGAATATGTTTAAAATGAAAATATATTTTAGGATTGGCACAGCAACTTAAATATGTACTACAGAAATTTGAAAACTTCAATATCTTTGAAATGTATGATTTATCTTTTTTGCTTTCGACAGACAGTTGTAGTGCGTTTTTATCTCTGCCTAATTGGCAAATGACTTCAAGGAGAAGAGATAGATTGATGCTTGTGTGATACAAGAAATTCAGACGGGATGTCCTAGTCCAGTCATTCTGACTAGAATTCCTGTGTCCAGACAGATATTCAAACCTTGGAATTCCAGATTAGTAGTTGAGCGAGCTAAGCACTCGACCACCGTTCCACTCTGATATACAATATATATCACTTGCAACAACTGGGCCACGTGTCATTCCATGTGGTATTTTTTATTGAGATAATACATAAAGCTATAACAATCTTTTGCATATACACTAGTGTTGGAAGATATTGTCATAAGAGATGTATATTTTCCTGATACACGTATTTGTCTAAGAGTATAAATCAATCAACTTCCAGTTATCGCAATAAGTCATACACGTTGAATTGTATAGTCTACCAATGAATCACACAGTGACCGAAAATCACAGGTGCTTTTACTCACAATAAGGCACATACTTTGCATTGTATAGTATCCCAATAAGTCATACAGTGATAAGGTTTGTACGCTGTGATTGTGGTAATTTCTGTTTTACCTTAGGAAAGTTAATTAATAACGCTTTACCACTACTTGATACCAAGTTAATGCATACTAGCACCTTTCTTAAGTTTGCTTACGTAGTGGCTAAACAGTCTTGTAACTGAATGTCTTAATACACATTCAAGTGTTTAAAAGTTTTTTTTCTGTTTTTCATGTATTACAATTCTTACTTTATACACCTTTATAATCAAACATTACACAGCTATGTTAATATCCATCTCGGCGAATGAAAATCATTAATTGATTCGTAATAAATAGTTTATTCGTTTAAATAATACATGCACCGTTCCAAAAAATAATTCATATTAGCTGTTACAAAACTAACAAATTCAAGCACATACACGTTTACTAAGTAAGTTATACTTACTGTTATAATTAAGAATTAGCTAGTTTTATGTTCTTTATTTAAGATTATTAGAAGAGCTTCTCATTTACAAAAAGATTAAATAAATGAAAGCAATTTAATGTGTTTCTAAACGCACAACATTTTAATTCATAAGGAATACTAGTAGTCAAAATAATTTTCGCCAAAACTACATTTTTCTCTCTGTATAAGGTATTCCTGTTTCAATCACACATAGCTAAATGTAAACAATCCATTTTAGTCACACTTTGACATCTTATTCGAGTGAAGCTGCTATTATTATACAGCAATATAAACAACAACTGTAGTTTGACATTTAATTTACAGCGATGAAATTGTATGTACTACAGACCAGCACCCGGTGCCTTGTTGTTGACTTATATAAATTGACAAATCAAGGCTGACGTCATTTAACCAAAATGTCATTGTTTTATATGGAACAGTTGAGCGGGACAAATATTATATTAAGACACACAAATGTTATTGGTAGAGATTGATATACAGATTTGATTCATTCTAACAGATGTTAATGTTACATCTACGAAAATTTGAAGTGGCCATTGATTTAAAACTTGTTTTGCCTCCAGTCAGTTCTGTTGATACACGATAGCTCAAAATGACTATTATCAATATTTAATTAATTAAGTTCGATATTTTGAAATAATTTTGAGAATAAATAACAATGGTGATACGGAACTCATTTAACTAAAAAAGTCAATTTGGCCAAGTTTATCAGATAGAAGGTTTTGGCTGTAACCCCTCGATATGTTCTATATTGTTTAACTATTTTCAAAATGCATTAAAGTATCACGATTAAAAATATACCTGGCAATAAAGTAAACGTCTACTATAAACGTATAGTAGTTTATTTTGCACGTGATAGAACCTAATATACACGCCATATTTTACATACATTTTTTCTGACAAATAGAAACACTCTTTATTACTAAACATAACTTACCAGTAACTATACAATCACTAAATGAAGGTTGCAAACTGTAGATATGTTTCCAATGTTTTGTCCTGGATTTTGGATGATTGAGAAGAAAACAAGAGAAACACGCATGTGCTTGGTTGTAATTGTGGGCATCAATTGGCAATATGTTCTATATTGTTTAACTATTTTCGGTAATAAAATTTGTTTCTATTCGTATACAAAAGATTAATGAAACCGATGCATAGGTATCTAGTATTCGCAGATAACGATTAATATTACTATGTGTTTAATGTAGACGTTTCGTGTTATGCCTGGTATATATAAAATGTCATCCTTGAGTTCGTTAAATCGCACTAAAAATATTTATTTTGCCTATAACGCCCTCTTTAATAAATAGATTAACGTAAATAACGAAACATAAAGGAATACAGCACACAACAGAAGCAGCATAGTACATGATAAGAACACACAGAAAATGGAACATTAAATACCGCAAGGACAAACATAAATATTAATGTGATGAATGGAGATACACAAACATAACAACAGAAGGTATGGTATTTGGCGTGATCCTGGTAGACACTATAAGAATAAGAACAAATTACGTACATAACATTTAAAACCTCATAAACTCCTAGATAAATTTCTTAGTGTGCTATTTATATTAGATCGTACCTACTTACTCGCCTACGCCATGGAGCAATTACTCGCCATGAAAACAGATAGACGTAATCCATATCTGACATATCAATGTTTCAGTTGATTATCACTGATAAATCTGACAAACTATGACGATTATATGTATTTAAACATATGGTTTAAATACGTTAAGCGTAACCACCTCCGTGTATCAAGCACCTGAAGTTAATTTGATTAAACAAAACTCCAGTTGATCCAAACGAAGATTGATAAGACAGAGATACATTTTGTACCGGTCCACATGTGCAAGAATAGGTAGAATTTCTACACTGACCTCCTATAAACTACATTGTATTATACATTTTAGAGAAGAAGATAGAAGATCAACGTCAGCATACATGTACAACGTATTATGTTGTTATGCTCATGCTCTGTTGTCACAATAATGCAGTTGTATATGTTTAAACGATAAACATAATTATACAGTAAATGCAACAGTTAGGACTGAAAACATTCACACGAATGATGGACACATACTGGCAAGTGGGTTGATTATAAACGAGAATAGTCATCCTCTAATAACATGTTGCTAATGTACTCATACAATACTATGTTTGATACTACAGTAAATATGTATTGACGCATATATACATAAGGATGTATGGGCGCCTTTTACCTAACGATCGAGTTTCCCAGAAAATAAATTAATATTCTTTCTTCTTCTATAATCGTTAGAATGATAAAATACTAGTTGTTACGCTGCTCAAAACAAAGGTATAAACCGTTTAGCTTTAAAACAAACCAAAACCTATTTATACAAGACCCTATATATGTGTTGTCGCGCAATAGGTGAAACTAGTAAACTTAAAGAAATCCTATGTATTCCCATGGGCCATGAACGGTAATGAACATAATATTGCTGTGTCTAGACAGTTTAAATGAATTTAAAAGTAGAAGTAATATCACTATGGATTGATCGTGAGAAATTTATCGTGCAGCCAGACTTTATATTATAATAACTACATTATTCCTGATTATGTCTTTGGGGTATAAAACTTTCACTTACGACACTCCATGTTTTGACATCGAAATATGAGATTGCATCTTCGACCTACGGACCTACATAAGTAGACAGTGGGATACATGTATATATACAGCATGTTTTTTATCAATTAATTATGCTTCAATCGCAAATGTAAGTTAATATTTTGCAAGGATATTTACATTTTCGACTTGCCTTATTGTATTTGGCCTCAACATACAAGTGGTTTATCAAACAATAGATTTAAGTAATATCTTATTGAATTTCAATGAGGAAGAACATGTTAGATTATCTAAAAGTGTTTCTGTCTTATACATGTAGAGACACACTTTCAATGAGATTTTTGTTTATTTATTCTATATAATATATGAAATCGGCATACATGCATCTGTTTAATTTTTGATATATCATGGAACTCTAAATGAATATATTCACCAGACGGCCCTCTCGTAAAATTGACAAGTTAATGAACCTATCGAGAAATGTAAATTTGATGTTTCATGTCAGAAGTTTCCAGTAGGTTTGAACGAATACGAATAACACAAAAAGAGGGTGAATAAACTAATATTGATAGCTAAGTCTGAGACATTCGGGCAATATGTTATTTTATTTCACTCAGGTTATTGGCAAAATGAAGCGATTGTTTTTATATTCAAATGAAGTCCGAGGTCTTATACATGGTCTTTTACATGTAGGCTATCATGTTTATAGAAAGGCTCCAACATTTATAGGGGAAAATCCCCATTTTTTTTCGACAGTCCGGATGCAGAATAATGATTTGGTATACTGAATTTCACGTCCCACTTCCGTTAGAGGCAAGTTGTTGTTCAAGATTTGAGAACCAATCTTGTTTAATTTATTTTTTCCAATATGAAATATAAATACAGTTCCACTCTTTTAATAACATTTCGGCATACAAGCCTGATTAAAACCATGAAAATTATTGAAAAATACACATCTTATATAATCCAACGTAAAAAACAAAACGGCAACGTCGGAAATGACGTCACATCATTTAACGCGACGTAATCGCGCGTTATCGTGACGTCGTCGCATGGCATAGCGCGCCAACTTGTGAATAGTTATGTTGAATTGAAATATAAATAACAAATAAAAGACGAGTGTAAAACTATAATTACTTCATTTATAGGGCATATCTGTGCAACCCGTCTCCTAGATCGGAAAACACTCTTTTCTAAGTATTTGTACGCCTGGTCTGCTATATGGTGCTGTCTGGCAGACAGAGGCTAGATCTATAGTCTCTGTGGAGCAAACAAATTCCTTAGTCATTTTTGCCTTTATCAGATTATCCAAAAGACCTGATGGGAAATACCCGATGGATGCAGTGCATTTGTTCATATTACATGTACATGTATATGGATATAAGTCTATAGTTGCTTTATTATTTAAATGGCAATTGATGCTCAAATATACAAATATAGCACATCAATGCTGGAGACGTCGATAAACATGACTAGAGTACCCTCGTAGATGACATATTCGGACTCAAATTAACATTGTGATCATCTATCAGTATTATAGTCAGTCTGGATAAATGTTCCCTAGGGCCGTGTATCAAATATCTAATGGAAAATACGTATGATACATTGTACGTAAAAAGAACATTATGTTGAAAGATAGTGGTTGACTTTGTAAATTGCATGCCATGTTAGTTTAGCCGTATTATTGTCTGTACATTTACAAAATAATTCCTTAAATATTTATGTCTAGCTGTTAAGCTTTCCTTGCGTATTCTGTCCATTGGTGTTACATGTACGTACGCTTATATTTCCATTTAGCTATATTTGCCTCTGTATATTTTTATTAAATATTGGATAATAAAATTCATAGCTTGATGTCCAGGCTCTGTCAAGGTTGGTCATTTTGGAGTTTGTAGTCATTCGATTCTGATTTATAATATCCGGTTCGGGTTAGGGTTAGTTTCCTTATGGAATGTATTGAGTAAATTGCAGTTCCAAAATGTCATATGCCGTTGTACATGTAATTTCTACAGTGCCACTTGTGGAACGAATAAGTTAATAATTTAAATAACGCATTTCATAACAACATGTACTTCGTTGGGAGTTTTTATTGAATTGTACAGCAACTGCTTTATTACAATTTATCACATGTTTGACGTCGCGGTAGCGTAATAAAGCCCTTATTCATTTTTGATAATACACTAGTGTAATAAAGCTTTGACGCGACGTCATTCAAAGCATATAGACGACGTCGTCATAGTTGCGCGGTTATTATAGTGAAAATAAGTAGCTATTTTATGCTTCAGCCGGAAAAGGCTAACATCACAGGTAACTGTATCATTGATTAAGAGTAAAACAAATAAAAAATAAATTTGTTAAATTTATTATGAATATATAAATTTGACACAACATTTTTTTTTTAAATCTTAATGATACAGTTACCTGTGGCTAACATGTCATAAATTGCAAAGCCTCGCACTTTATTATTTTATTCAACTCGTTTAATAAATTCAATATGACAAGATACTCATGTATTATCCTCTATGTCTTATACATGTATATATATATAATTATATATATAGAGAGAGAGAGGGGGGGGAGAGAGTGTTAAATATTTATTAGAAATCCTCAACAGCAGATTGATCACTTTTTAAAAATGATTATAATAATTGCAACGTCTGGAATTTGAAATTTACGTTTTAGAAATGGTGTATGTCTGTGAAATGTGCAAGTAATTTCATTGAGCTCGTTTCATTTTCTTCAAAATCCATTGATTTGCAGCAAAGTTAATAAAATACATAAGTTAGATACGATGATGATAACACACGTTTCATCAGTTGGAGAAAGGTCTTGCCTCTTTCAGCTAGTTGTAGGGCGTCGCTTCGAGTACGGAATGTCGGTGGTTTGCTCAACATTACACGAATGTCGATATATAATAGTAGCAGTTTTACCTTGTCTGACGCAAAGTATTAGGACGGGAATACAGGTTTCCTTCTTTCAACTCTTTGCAACGAAGGTATATACGTGTACGTAACAGTCACATAAGAAATGATGCCTACACTGATAAGAGTGATTAATAGATGTACGAGTTATACATGTAGAACTTGTTTCTAAATACCAGACCAATATGACACTAATGATATACATAAAGACCGTCGGAAGAATAATCAGTCTGCAGACAATCTCAGAGGACAATATAATATTTGAACAGTTGATAATTTGCACTTTGTATGATGACAGTTATTATCGCTTTCAAATCTTGTCTATCGATCTTGACAATTAAACATGATTAAATGTTTGTAGTCAAGTTTAATTGTACAGATACAAATTTACTAAACGACAGTTTCTAAACGACGGTAGTTCGAAAGAGCTATATGACTTTAGTAAGAGTTTTGTAACATTAACCTTTCTTCTCGATAACTTAAGTATAAACTATTAAGTCTTGAATTAAACCCGATACATATTAACGGTCCTTTACTTTTAACCCAGGATACAGACAAACAAATACAATTTCTTATTTTGAGAGAACAATACAAATGTAGTTAGTTTGTACAAATACCGCTATTCGAACTACTGTACGGCCCCATTGCTTAGCAACGTGAAGTACAATAGCATATTGTGGCGAATATCATGTAAAGATGTTAGGGTCAAAATTTTACTTTAGATAAACCACAATCGTTCGGGCGTCACTATAATTTTAATAATGCAATAATCCAGATAAAAGGGGTGTATTCGGAATAGAAATTTATTATTTGAAATTGTAGCTTACATCGTCGTCCATGGCGCAGTAGGCTATGCTACTGCTTATGAATCTATATAGATTTTTTGCTTGGGTTCGAATCCCACCCATTTTGAATATTCGCGTGCATGTCTATTTTATATATATTTCTAAAATATATATATTTCCATTGTATTTTAATCCTTGAAAACATTCCCACGTCAAGACTGTTGAATAGAAATATCGGTCAACGGTCACACATACTATGCTCCTTGTATTACCATAGTTAACGCTTATTAATGTTGACGTTTCTACAGAATATTCTTAAAGTGGTGATTCCAATTCAAACTTCCAGTGAACTTCTTAACGGATAAGACGCACACTTAATGTTTGAATCTATGTATACATGATCTATACAAGGTTACACATTGTACAGAGATTATACATGTAACCCCGCCTGTCTAGGGAAGATCACTATTTCATGCATAGTAACCACCGTTAATATAGTGGGTGAATTAATAATAAAAGGCCATGCACTTTCCTAAATTTCCACCCAGGATAATGTAATGTATCATACATGTAGCTGATACATGTAATATAATTATAAGGATTTGATGCATTATTACTTATTCCATGCAAAACCCCGATTTAACTGAAACCAGAAACCGGCAAACATTAAACATGGCTACTCGTGTAGTTAAATTCAAATTCGCACAGCAGTGTTACTGCAATATGCATACTAACAAGCTGAAATATGCTACAATTTGGCAGCAGAATTGCTTAAATGTGTCCCTGGTGCGCCTTTGTATCTTATTGAATATTTCACATGTCAAACAAACAGTCTGGTACAAACATATTACAATGTAGGTTCAGTGCGAATGACTTTCCTACTCGTTAGTCTGAACTGTATACTATAAACAACAAGCATATAATCAGGTTAGCGGAGTATGAATCAAAAGGAACTGGATTGGTTATATATTAGCTTTGTACACGAATACATGGTGAAGGACTAGCTCTGTAAAATATCTCATTTTGAATGTTGAAATAGTTTCTTCCCTTATCTCCTGTCTTCACAGAGCTCTTTAAATTCGTACGGGTTTTGTTTTTGTTTATTTGATGTTTATATTTGTGACTTGTACATGCATGTACTTACGATTGTTTTGTGTTTGGTTTGTGCTTTTCGTGTCTGTTGTTTCTTCTTAGATGCTTCTTTCCTTTTCCGATTTATTATATATCTTTTTATACATGTAGATCTAAGATCTAAGGGAATCTTAGGACAAGGTTATCTAGACTTGTTCCTGAATGCGCAAGAATCATGAGGCCAACCCGAATTCTATCGTAACTTTTCTAACAACATTCTAACTAACATTGGCCTACAATTTGACTTTTCCTCCGGAGTGTTATGCGAATATTCTTTCATTTTAATTCCAGCTGGTGAACAAATAGTGTTAAACTATAATACATGTATATGGTTCCTCTGGGTATTATACCGTAATCAACAAAACATTGCTTTGTCTGGATTTAAGTGCATTCCGCCAAGTGGAATTCAGACTTTTCACCCTGTAGTGATTTTTCAAAATCCATAGTTTCCTTTGTCAACCACTTAATGATAAAATATGTCCCTGGTGTATTTACCTGTGGAGTATTATGTTATCTTTATTGATGACGATTAATGTTTTGTAATTTGTTTTTACATTGATCTAGGCTGTCGGGTGTATTGTGCCATTGTTTTTGTTGCAATCCGTGCAGAAATGCCTTTCATATAATGAATAGCGTTATACGAAATACGGACTATACATTTGGCTGTTAAAGCACGGGTCTTAAATCATAAATCTTAAAGATACCGGTATGCAGTATTTGGTGGTTTTCAGAACACAATTCCCCAAGTAGTATAGCAGCAATGTTCATCAGCTAAATAATTGGTTTGATTTTTTTTATAATTATATCAATGCAGGTTTAATGAAAATAGTTTAACTACAATGTATATTATAACGTTTAATCTGTTGATTGTAACTTTAATGCTAAAAGACAATATAATGTTGGAGAGGGAAGGCAACACACAACTTAACCAGCCGAGCATCAGCCGAGCTCAGAAAAAATAAACTATACAAGGGACAATGCTAAAGTTCCAGCTTTCAAAAAGCCGAATAAACTAGCTTCAGCAATCACAAAGCTGAATGCCAATGCTAAATAACCAAGTAACAACAGTAAACGGCTGAAATACCCAGTTTTAGTTGTCTGCAATCCTAAATTTTCAAAGAATGCATGTATAAAAACGGAATGCCATGGTTTCACCTGAATTACATAGTATCAAAAATAAACAAGCTGAAATTCCCAGACCAATAACATAGTATCAACAAGTTTAATGCCTTAGCAATTTCCACTTAACAGAAAATCGGAATTATAAAATATATAACTTACATCCTCCCCTAAAGAATGGCAGATATAACAAGGCAGTATCAGATTTAAAAAGACAGAAACGTATGTTACTAAATGTGCTAGTTTTGTCACCCGTGTATTTTCAAGATGTTTTACATAAAGTTAAGACATCACTTCAAGCAAGCTTGAATCGCATTAACCTATATTATAAGAAATGTTGAGAAATTTAATACGTTTCTGTCTGATTGAGTCGCACTTTCAATGAGATTATGTTTATTTATTCCTTAAAATACAGAACATAGAATCGGTATATCTGTTTAATATTTGATATGTCACGGAACGCTGAATGAATATACGGACCAGACGGTTCGCTCGTAAATTTGACAAGTTAATAAACCTATCGGAAACTCAGAGACAATGTGATGTTTTATGTCACAAGTTGATAGTATGTTTGTACGAATACGAAGACACGAATATACAGCGAATAAAATAAAATTAATGGCTAAGTCTGAGACATTGAGGTTATGCGATATTGTTTTCATTGAACATATTGACAATATTTAGAGAGTTTGTGTATTTCTATCAAGAACGTTGTCTTGTAGAATACCATGTTTATAAATGCACATCTACATTATTAATTAACGGTTTGAGGACGTGCTCAGTACAGGTATTAGTGTAATGTTGTTCATTGTTTCAGTACCAATATTGACAAAATGTAGTGAGCTTATAGATTTCAATGAAGTCCGTTCTCTTGTAGAATGTGACGTTCTCTTGTATAATGTGATGTTAATGAATAGAACGGCTGCATCATTAATTAAAGTACGATTTAAGGACGTGCTCAATACAGGTATTGGTACATGCCTATTGTTGTTCATTGCTTGAATACCAAATTTCTTTGTTAAAATGTGATGCTCAAATACAACAAACCGATGCTGGAGAAGTCGATAAATGTGAGTTATATATTATCTTATGTGACCAACTAGAATATTAATAACCAATTACACTGAGACTTTTTGTCAGTACGATGAGTAGAATCCGTCTGGAAAATGTTCCCTGTGGCCGTCAATGAATTGATTAGTCTAGAAAAATGTTCCAAACCATGTACGTAGGTTTAGTCACAAAGTGTAATGTCTGTACAATGTCAATACCATTTTGTAGCATGAATTTGTGTGGTTTGTTCTACGTTTACATCCGCTTACCTTCTCATTTACCTTTACCTGTTTGTCTATTGGGAAATCGTCGACAAAATAGTGTATTGTACGGCATTTTGTTTGCGAAAATATCTGTTGAAACATGTTATTTATACAGAGTTTGTCACATGCATTATTTTGTTTGCCTCGTATAAACTACAATTGATAAATATAATGGCTTCACTGTTCATAATAAAATAGTTATTAATCAATGAAAATGAGGGCTTAGAAAAGTTGTTATATAAGTGAGCCAATATCTGAAAAAGGGCCGTCAATGAAAATTTTCGGAAATTTGTTTTTTTCTGGCATTTTTGGTTGAAACTATCTTTCCTGTACTCGATAAAGATTTTTTTTGGAAAAAAATATTAACAAAGTTTTGACCTTCCAATAGAACAAATGACGTGTATGTTGTCTGCAAAAACGAACATTTTAACATTGACTTATTTTGTTACTGTTTGTGTTTTAGTGGTATTATCCCACACAAGTTCATCAGTCTGCTATGATTCCACATATCATTTGTATAATGGTACTTATTTGTTAGACGTAACATTTCTGTGTAAAAGTTTTATGTTTTTATATTATTTTTGTTGCCATAACAACCATTTATTTAACGACTAAAATATACCTAATTTTCTTGTTTATAACTAATAATCATGAAAATACTACCTATATGCAATATATGGACTTTACATTAATATTAAAACTAGATTTTTTAAAATGGTTTTGCCTCTTTCTTTGCATCACCATGGCAACCACTCTTTTTGAATTACAAGTACTCAAATATGCTGTGTAAATAATGTGTATGAACCGCTAGTATTCTATTAGTCTGTCTATACATACCCTATGTTTAATTAAAGGAGAGAACTCTTCAGTCTAATCTTTTTTTATGAAATTAATTCCCTTTGCACCCTCAAATATAGATAATCAAGCCCAAAATAAAATCTAGCTAAAATTGAAAACGAAATTATGATAATTGATTGAAAAAATATATTATCTAGTCGGGTAGCAAGACTAGTGTTCTATGTGCATGTAGTCACATTAAAAAAGGACAAATGCATGTTACGCTGGTTTTATTTTTAATGACTTAGTAACTTTTTATTGGTCCGTCAATTCTATTATCGTTTTAGTTTTTTAAATTGAATATATCTTATTGTTGTCATAACAACGATATATTCTAATTACCAAATTTAACAAACATCTTATGGAATAGTGTACTACAAGCTACTACGATCCAATCGCAATGATTAAGAAATAAAAATCTGTTCTTGTATTTTGTCGGTGGACTTAAGAAGTGATGTAATACAAGTATATATCATATACGTTCAGCTTGGAATAACCGAACACAATGTCACTGATCAGTAAACTCACGTCAATCACATTTATACCACTATTCACAGTAATTCATTTCTGAATAAGATCAAACTTGTCATGTTATTTAATTATTAAACTTGCATTATCCAGACATTCAACATAATTTATTTGAATGACTTGTTCTCATGGGTATAAACACTGCAAGCCCTGCGATACGAAGGTCTCTAGAGAATGTTTGAAATGTTAATATTTAAACAACTTTTGGGGGAAAGTATAGGAATGAAACATGACATATTTATTTCCGTCTCCCTATAACGTGTGATGTTGCTGCAGTGTATGTATATAAAATCCGTTTGTAATGCATGTATCAATCAGAACGAATTCTATACACTAGGTTGTAAATATTGTGTCACATCAAATGTGAGGTGTAGTCGTCATTGAGATTCGTTGTTGTCTGCTCTTAGTGTTGGTTAGGTTACCGAGGCTGCCGACTGTCCAAGTAGGGCGTAGAGTTTTTGTCACACCGTAATTATTGTATTGTGTCTCGTTTGATGTTCGTCCTAGTGTCTTGCGCGTGTAGTACTTTCGTGTTTTTGTATTTTTATGTCAGCTTTTCTATGTTGTTTCTGTTTCCTGTCAGATGTATTATTATCGTTTTACGCCTCTTCTAGTTTATATGCACTTGGCACAAATAGGGAAGTGTGTCTGGATGAATAAGAAGACAGAAACATGTTTAAAGGTGTAAGCGTACGCCCACATAAGTATACGGTATCTCTGCCAATAAATACATATAAATAAGTCTATGATAGTCAAGCCACTGATTGATATGTGCGTTACTCCTCTAGTGAAACAATCATAATTTGTCAGCATTAAATATGTCTCGTATACCGTGATATAGCCTTGTAATGTAACTACATTGGTACATTCTGCATGTATGATCATCAAGTTAATCACAAAACATTTAACATTGGACATAATCTACCCATTTCTTAAAAATGATTTCCCGACAAATCACTGGCTTTATATATCATTAGCATCCTATATGGTATATATTAACTATGCGAGTCTTGGATAAAGATGTAATTTCTTCAATTGTTTAATAACTTATCTTACAATGTCATTAGTTTTATACATTGCCTGTCTAAACATGTTTTCATAACATGCAAACGTAAAAAGGCTGGATGGTTACTAACAACGTTACCATCACATTTGTTAAATTCATCATTTGAATCTGATAGAAAATTAATTTAGTAACCAGAAATAAATATAGCCCATACATAGTAAAAAGATTATAACTTAATGAAATTGATGCGCTATGGATAGCTTCACACGCTCTCGGAAATTTCTGCAGGCACACAAAACGTAGAGATCACAGGAAAATGTCTTTCAGGAGAAATAAATTATCTACGAATAATAGAGATATGGACAAACAATAACAATGCATATCTGTATTTATGTTCAGCAAGGGACTGCTATTATTTTATGCTCTGTCATTAAATACACATGATATAAAATAATACGATCAAAGTTATTACATATAATCCGACGGGGAAACAATGAAGTAAATACGTTCAATGCCCTACTGATGTCTTATGTTCAGTGCAAATATGCTTGAGTAATGACTATTTATTTAATAATAGTTGAATCAATTGATTGTTAATTCTATTGTTAGCGCGTTTAGCCTCAGATGACCTATAGTTTGGTACATGTGCCCTTTCAGTATTAAAATATTACTTATTTCGTTTATACTCTTTTAGCCATGTTTACATGAAAAATGTATAACTCCAACGCGATAAATTGCATTACAAATTGCCTTTATTTTTGTTACGGATTAACATCAAGGACCGTAACACTTACTAAAAAAGCATTCAAACATTTGGCACAACATATAAAGTTTTCATGCTCCTAAATATTCAGAAACGATAAATATAGGGGATTTTGTGTTTGTTTTTGTATTGCAATTTATCGCGCTAGAGTTATAATGGAAAATCTTTGTTTGATATTTTTTAAAAGGCCATTGCAGTATTGCCAAAACGTCAAGAAATAAAATAGTATAAACCTAATACTAGTATAGTAAGTGGTGTATTTTCACACTTCCATGTGGAATGAAGTCCAATAGTATAACAGTATTTTTTTAAAGCCCTTGTTCATTTCATACTACATACAATCTCTCCACTCCCCACTACCTGTAACCATTCCTCGCTACCTGCAACCACTCCCCGCTACCTGTAACCACTCCCCACTATCTGCAACCACTCCCCACTATCTGTAACCACTCCCCACTATCTGTAACCATTCCTCGCTACCTACAACCATTCCCACTACGCATTTATTTTTCATCAGAGGAGCGTTTGCAGTACTGCAATATAGTCCGTAAATAATAAGATTAACAGTTTAACAGTAGTACATTTTATTTACTATAATATGATATAATAAGGGCAACTGCGCTGGGGTTTTTCCGGGTTAAGTTCATAGCATCTTCTGGCCGCTCTTTCTCACTTATACCATTTAAAATGATGTGCACACATACGAAATGCATTAGCATGATGCTTGTTAATTGCAGTAATGGTTCTAACATATGGTTTTCTTAATTGTTTCTGATTATTTAAAATTGTGGTGTAATGTTTGTGATTGAAGTGCAAGGTATACAGACAGCGGACATACTTATTATTAACTTAAACTTGTGTTTTGTGTTGAACTCTTAATGATGACAATTATAAAATATGTTTGCAATTATTTCTAGGATTCAGATTTGTTTTATTCAAACTGATATTGGCAAAAAGTTCTTGTGGGGTACCGGTTTTTTTTTCGATCAAACTGCTTACTGAGTAGATAAAAAACCTAACCTAATTTATTTTGAAATGGTCGAAACATTCCTACAACCATTTCCAATTTAAGAATTTGATGGCCATTATCTGGCATTCTGTCACATTATTTCCTTCAAGCAGTTTGAAATTAATGATTGTTTTAATTATTTGTTTTTTTTTGGCTTTGTAAAAAACTACGTATACACATGTATAATGATATTGCCATCTTTTTGCAGGCTGATCAACAATCGAGTAGCGGTTATAGTACTGGAATAATGTTTCTATCAAACCACAGGTAATTGTATCATTAATATAGAGTAAACACAATTATTTTTTTTATAAAATTTAGAATAGCTTAGAAAGGTTTATAACCCGGGCAATTGACTACACAGTCACTGAGGTGCTGTTTGTTTCTAGTAAACATTTTGTTGATACTGGTGTTATTTTAAATATATTTACATAATCAGGAACTAGAGATCTTCGTCATTAATTTGATGACAACATTTTGTATATCCGTCCAGAAATAAGAACAAATAAACCCATAGGACGTGAAATCACTTTCTTGTTTCTGGTTTAGAATAGCATTGTCGACACGGTGGTATACATTTCATGGTATAACTTTTAACTAGTTGGTCACTTTCGATGGGATTTTGCATGAGGGTAGTTTTAATAATGTTGTCTATGGATGCAGTTAATTTAGGAAGATATTCTTGTTTTTGACACCATGAAAATTTGACCACTTTAGTACAAATGCACCTTTCTAAGATAACATAAATTTTATAACATTTGATTTTAATCGTTATCAATGATACATTTACCGGTGCATCAAATGGGCTAATACTTGGTTGCGACACGACACATGAGTCTATTACAACTTTGATCATCCTGTAGCGAGAATACCATTAATATTTATAGTTCAATATCAATTCTACAAAACAAAAGTAATAAAACGACATATCTAAAGCAATATCGAAACATCAGGAAAATATATTTTATTTCTGTTTTATGCTGACAGTTTCATTTCTGTTAGACACGCATAACCTTACTTGATCCCAATACTGACATACTTGCATTAAACTGTCTTACTTGTCGTGGTGGATATTAAAGTTCAAAAACTAATTCGTGGCCAGACTATTGTTAATATCAGATCTGTTATCGCAAGTTACAACTTAAGCTCAAACACGATTTGGAACATTTTATGATATTGCACATACAAGTCGTTCTTATCCCCAGGATACAGTGGTTGTGTTGTTAATTTAAACTAAGATTATATATCACGAGATGAATTTGAATGTTTAAATGACTTCATTATAAGAAAACTATCACTCAAAATGGAGTATCATACACGACCGAACGTGTGTCTTGATTTATAAATCTGTGACAATTAACTTCACGCTAGACGGTAGCTGATGAGCGATCGCAGGGCAACCAGAATAAAATGTTACAGACAGAGACGGGATATCGAGTGACATACAACAACCATACTGATGAAGTTAACCCGAAACTAAAGCATCCTTCCTTATTCTGTGAATCGTTAACATAATACGGGGAATGTTAGGGCAAAGAAATAGATGTTTACTATTCCATACACATGGTCGGCCAGTACAGAGATAGCTGCCAGTTTGCAATCACTATACTACTATGTACACACACCCTTCGGCGGCGAGTGTCACAGACTGATTTAATACCAGAGAACATGTGCCTGTGACCAGTGTCTTACTCAGGCTTAATGTCATTGGCATGACGCATTACTAAGCTAAACGCTATAATCAAATTTCCTGGTACCTAATTGTGATTGGTTTCTCTGATTGATCAGACTAATGTTAATTTTTCACGATCTTTTTGCTTGATAAATGAGGACATACATGTACTGACAAAATACGTTACATGTAATGACCGATTATTAATATCCCTAGTTTCTAGTTTTGCTTTCCAGAAAAGTAAACCCATGTACTTATTGTTGTCACATTAAGCAAATGTATTTCCTACGACTACATATAGTTTTTTAATATAATGAGAATCTTGGTTTTTTTATAGAACGCACATTATATGTTATAATGCACATTATATGACAATTATGAGAGTAATATGATTCATAAACACCTTGGGAATAGTAACCAGTCTGCAGTATATCTCATTGGAGTACGTAGACTTAGATACTCGGTAATCAAGATCGGCTTGATTAGATTTCACATAAAATTATGACACGTTTTCTGACATAAAATGTAGTGTAGTGTGATCTGTGATTTTTACAAGTTTATGTGTTCTTGTTGTGTACTTGTATTTCTTGCATTGTTGTTTCTGTTGAGCGCTGACTTCCCTGTCCGATGTGTTACATGTATTGTCCTTTGATATTTAGAAATGTCTCTGCTCTGAATCAAGTTGTATTGTGATAGAACAAACTGTCATGATGACATGGTACACTCCCACATGCTGTATACTACGACTATGCAATGGCTTAAACATATGTTATACCAAGACAGTTTAAACCATCCAAACAAATAAAATAGTGTTCTTTAATCAAAGAATTATAATGTACTACGGGTTTTCATGAGGCATGGATGTACCAATCAGTTGGTGATATTTTTACTACAAGTCAAACAAAGGATAAAAGATGAATGTGTACACACTTGGAATGGAAGACTAACAAATTCAAGTAGAGCCCTGTGCTATAGACTAATAGCTACGTTTAATTTTCAACCGTATTTGAATACATTGAATATTAAGGAATTTCATATTGGTAAGTCTGGTCAACATGTAGCATCTCATCGAAACTGGTTGTCGGAACCAACCTGGCCATATTCCTATAAACGAACGTAAGAGTACTGTTTGTAATTTATTAGAGGATGAGCGTCATTTTATTACACATAGTTACAACTAGGAAACAACTATTTCCTTCATATTTTGTGAGACGACCGAGTATGTATAGATTCATTGAGATTGCTAATTCTGAGAATACACAAAGATACATGTAAGCATATAAAACATCACAGACAACAAGTACACGTCATAAAAAACAACAAAAAAACTGATACTCGACATCGACAAATATCTTCTTTCAATAATACTCCCAAAATGTATATAGTACATTTCTAATATAGCCATTACCAGTTTATCTCATCAATGCAAAGCTATCAAATAGCGAATGATAAAACACAGTTCATACATTTTACACTTATGTTGCGTAAAGAGCAAAATCATTATAACGACTAAGTACTTCGAACTACTTCAAATAATATGGTCTTAATCCTATTCAAGAGGTATCAATTTTAACAGTCAAATACCAACCCAGCTAAATCTTGGATATTCCTACATGTATGTATATCCTCTACAGTGGTAGTATCAACTATGTATAGTGCAAAAAATAATATACAGAAGTACGAAAGATAATATACCAAATATTTCTTGTAGAATAATTACAACAAACCTTAATGGTTCCCAATGATTAAATATATAATATCTACCATAGCAATAAGAATTAATAATATGAGTACGTTTTTACCAGCGTTTAGAAAACTTTGCTTCCATTAGAATTAGGAATTAATGGTTCGTAGCTGATCACACGCAAGAGACGACATTGTCATAATTGTGTAACAAAACACAGCTCTCTGCTACCTAGCGCAGTGACGACTTCAATGTTCTGTAGAACAAAAAAGGATTAGTTCAGCTGATACCACTGATATCAGTTACTTGAATTGGGATGGCAAACTTTTGAGGTTCGCAAAACATGTATTGTCACATAGCGAGAAAGCACCGTTTGGTTTAGTATTAAATAGATCATGAAACATCGGACATGAATTGCAGTACTCAACAGAAACAACCAAGCATGAAAGGCACTAAAGGGATTGCAAAATAAAAAAACAACACATACCAAACGTATACAACAAAATCCCCTACACAAAGATAAACAATAACATATTGTATGCTTCATGTACATACATGACACAACGTTGACAGTGCATTGACAAATTTTAAAATTATGCTTGGTAGAACATATCATGTCTTTTAAGTTACATATTAATAATTTAGGCGACAAGTAAGGGAAATACAATGTAATTAAAAGTATTGAATTATTATTCTAATATAGATACGCATGTCTATATCTAGTTAAATCTTGCTTTAAGCTAAAGACAATATTTGTGCAATTGTTTATTAAGAATACATGTAACTATGTGAACACGGTTCTAAGTGAAAGACGATTGATTCCGAAGTTACATACATGTTGTCGGCAATGGTTTGAAACTCGAAGATGATTATTCATAATAAAATGGGGTAGACTAGAACAAAACTGTAACTTTAATGCGATGAATATCCAGACGAATTCTGATTTGATTAAATATGGTAGACGGAATGAAATAAAGTTTGAGTTATGTAGTTTTAAATTTTATTACAAAAATCTTTATGTTATGCTTCATATTCAAATTAAACAATTCAATTAATGACGAGATTTGAATATTTTTGCTATCAAACGGATATCTAATCTAACCTTTACAGATGTATTTGTTGTACTAAGTCATTGTGCGACAAGTGTGGTGAGTTAACCGTTCACACAACATTCAGCGACATCATACATGTATTAAGCTCAAAACAAGTATTAATTCTATTGAAGCAATAACAACTAACTTCGGCAATATTACATATTTTATTCGACAAACAACCATAATTGTAAAGTGGGGATAAATAGTGTAAGGAGATTATATATATATATATATATATATATTATGAGTGTTGTTTAAAATGCATACATTTGACGTTTTATATTCTTGATGTAGCTATGTACTCTTTTTGTACTAATATATGTTTAAATTGAATAAAAAAAAGCTCGAAACAGTTTGGTGTCATATTCGGTTCAAAGTTTTGCCAGATGCGTATTAATGTAATTCCATACCAAAGGGTGTCTGGATTCAGTGAATTCATGACAATGTAACACTGCATTACGTTTTGCTGCGTTTGTGAAGTCAGGGATCTGATGAATATTTGTGACGATTTGATCCTGTGACTTGTCTATATGTTACAAGTGTTTCACTCAGGCAAGGAGTATGACTTCGCTACATGAACATTTTACTTTGTTACTGTGCCTTGTATGTGTTTTATGTTGCCTGTGCTCGATTGGTTCAGTTGATCATTGTGCTGTGTGTTTTTTTAATGTTTTCTGTGCTCGGCTGATTAAGTTGAGTGCTGCCTTCCTTGTCTGACTTAATAATAATATAATATTTTTGCATACATAAAGAAAATGCCACGTACACAAGGCACTGCATACAGTAATCTACAAACATGGAATACACAGTGTTGATATAGCGCAAAGCAAACCACTTAATATCTTAAACAAGAGAAATAAGTAAATGCCACACACGCAAGGTATTGAAGACCATGATCTACTGACACATCCCAAGGAATACAAAGCGTTGATATATTTGTATATCTCTACCGTGATAAAGCGAAAAGCAAACACACAACGAACCACTTAATGTCTAATGAAAGGGAAATATTAGAGACGTTTGGTTAAAACAATTATTATAGTAATACAATACATACACCTATTTGCACCAATAGTTTAAAGTCAACGATTAATACTATATAGACAAGAATTAAACCAATGTGAAACATTCTTACAACTTTATTCAGATCAATTCTGACAAGTGAAGTTTATATAACGACTCTATAATACATACTTAACAGCATGAGTTTTCATCAAAAGTCAACATCAGTAAATAAATGTACCAGTATTAAGCGAAGTCTGAGGATTCCTTGTCTAAAGTATGTACTACAGGGATAACTTCCAACGATGTATGATTGCTTTTTATCTTAATAATTGGGCTAATCGGTCGCACTCATTTCAAAACGAACGATTTATAATGTTACACACGGAGCAAAGGTTGATTTTTATGGAATATTGGTTTAACCCCTTCACACTAGGCCCGTTATCTCAAAGTTATTGAGTTGATTCTACTACTGTTTTTTCATAAATCGAAAATATAACTTAACAGCTACGAATGAACGAAAACCTATATGTAGCTCATTACAAAACACAACACGTTTGAGAATATTTGTAAGGATGTCATCTGAAAGGACTGTGGACATGTTAATCACATAAAGAACAACAATTGATACATCAAATGTATACTTACACCACTGAGAATAATAACTGAAATGATGACTTGAATACTTTTTGGTTCTCATAGATTATACATAGTACCACCATTATTATATTATAAATGTGTTATTGAAGCAGCTAGGGAATCAGCTTGTACATTGTTTTTATGTAATTTAGGAATTTTCAATACGCAAACATAATTTAAAGCAGCTAGGAAATTTACGTTGCTTTTAGATAGCTAGAAATTGCTATCTTGTGATTAGGGAATTCATACTACTCAAAGATATTTCGGTACTGATAATACACAAGAGATACACATATTATAATCGTATTAATTAACGCAGCTTGTATATAAAACACAGATACCTAGTGCAGTGACATTATCAACTTTACGTAGGAAGAAAATGGTTGTGACAATACCATTGAGAGTAATTACAATGTACTAAGATAAGGACTACAATCTTAATGGTTCCCAAGAATCAAAATGTAATTTAGAAAATACAGCACAATATACGTATTATTATACACAAAAAACTTTTAGATGCGGTATCGGTTTTACGACTTATATCTCCTATTACATTTGTAACAATGATGATTAACTTTGCAACGAAATAACATTCCAAAGCAGTTTATGCTTATAGTGAGCCCAGGATAATGTGAAAGGCGGGAAAATTTAGTATGGTCCACAAACTTAAGGTTGATTACAATTATTAGATTAATTATCTGTGATTTTTTGAGTACAATACTTCCTTATCTGTTTATTTAGTTGATTTGTAAAACCTATTTTGCCACAGTTGACCAAACCGATTCATGTTTGTAAATATCACATTATCCTGGGCGGACTTTAGTAGTACAATATTGCTCCAAGGGCATTTCAGTGTTCAGTAGAAAATCGTTCGTTGGAGTAGAAACTGCAATAGTCCGCCCAGGATAATGTGATATTTACAAACATGAATCGGTTTGGTCAACAGTGGCAAACTTGGTTTTACAAATCACTTAAATAAACAGATAAGGTCAGTATTGTACTCAAAACATCACTGATAATTGGTGCACATAATTTTATTCCACCTTTGTGGACTATTCCAAATTTGCCCGCCTTTCACATTATCCTGGGCGCACTATAAATAATAATTGTACATGTATCTGTAATTTATTAATTTAATCAACATTGATTGGGGGAAACTTCAAAAGGTGAACGTGTAGCCACACATACCCCGATATTTCATTGGCATTTCAGCTACGTCCATTGATCCGTTGTTTCTGGTGAGTTTTGTCCGTCCAGTCCAATGTGGTGGTATCTTTGTTGTCGCAGAATTCAGTTATTTAAATTTGTCTAACATTATTGTATGTTTCTCTCCGTACTGTGTCTTTTCGGAATTGAGAGCAAATATAATGTTTTTATGTCAGAATAATAATTTTGTACAAATCATTAAATGTCAAATACGTGACAGAAAGCTGACGGGGAAACTAATGCAAGTCATTTTTTGTATACTTATACATTATACTTTTATGCAAAAGTGGTGCATTGCACGATTTTCGACCCAAAACAGCGTCGACTCAGGTAGGTTTTTTCACTCTAACCTCTTTGATATGCCATTGTTGAACATTTCGCGAATTTGGAATCGGTTGGGCAAGGATTACATTACAACGAAGTAGAATTGCACTAAGTTCAATAAAGCCAATGAAAGAGCTTTCAATTGCGGGGTTTATGCACGATATCTGAGTGAAAACACTGGCTTAACAAAGAAGTTAGAGTGAAAACACTTACCTGAGTCGACGTTGTTTTGGGTCAAAAATCGTGCACTGCACCACTTCTGGTCACGTGGTTTCCCCACCGTGGTATAAAAGATTAAATATCGGATGTGTATTCATTACTGCCTATTCGACGGTTAGGAACTGACTCGCAAAAATAAATTCTACCCATAGTAGCTATCCAAGCGTTCCTTGCTTAGTTTTACTTGCTTTAACTTTCCACACTAAATTCCCATTCTCAGACAAGTCATCATTTCTATTTTAATAGTAGTTGTTATTTATATTCATGGATAGAAATGTTCACACGTACGACGGATTGTATTACTTATAAATACTACGTGGATTTTGGTAATTTGACGTTAGATAAGATGAAACTGTTCTTGGCTTGCGCGTAGGCTAATTTGAAATATCTAATTGTATTTAAGAACGCGAACAATTCACCTATAAGTACTTGGTATATAATCTTCTAAATAAGATGAGGCAAATAAAGTCGACATCATGAGCGGTGCCCACGCAAATCAAATTGTTAATGGAAATTTAGTCAGATAGGTTGAACGTCCGATGTGTGAAAAATGGCGATCTTATTTAAAAGACATGTCATTTACTTACTTACCTAAAATTGGTAGGATAATTATAACCAATTAATCAAGAGTTTTCTGCAATGGTCTTTTTCCAACATCTGTCGACTTAGTTGTACCCCGCAAGAAATGTTTTATTACGAATTCTAGGACATCCAATAGGGGTATGAGTGAGTACACCTTCATTATTGAGAAGCTGGTTCTTTCTTCCTAGATGTAGCCAGAAAAGCAGCAGGTAGCTGGCATCTTAGAATCTGTATCCGTGTATCCAAATGTTCCTTATATAATAGTCAAACTTTAGGTGAGAAACCAGTTCGTATGATGGCCAATCAATTGGGTGCATGTTAGAGTGTATGTTCGGCACTGAGTTTGACATTGTGCCTTGTATTGTTTATGTTTTCTGTGCTCGGCTGGTCAAGTTGAGTGCTGCCTTCCTTGTCCAACTTAATGTTATCTTTTTTATATCAGGGAAAATGTCCACTCCCAAGTAGCTATATGTACCCTACCATGGCCGTAACTAGGGTAGGTGCGTCGGGTGCGAACGCACCCCCCTGTTTCGCCAAAGTAGCCTTTTTTGTTGGTGACATTTACAAACTTTTCAATTTTTTCAAGCACGCTTCGCTCGCTTAATTACTTTACAATCAATAAATTCCAGCTTAGAACGGGTCTGTGGCAAGCTGTTACCATAAAGGATTTACTGAAATGACAAGAATATAAAACATATTGAGGATTCGTCGTAAGACGTTTTACAGACGTTTATTGAATACATTTTTTAGTATAGGGCTTAACGTGTATCCTTAATAATTTATAGTTTCCGGTATTTATGTTAAGTACATATTACTGGGAAGTCAGATTATGAGAATATATAAACTACATTATCTATTATTTTAAGTCCCACTCAAAAACAGCATTGCAGTCACTTGTAGACTACGGAATCAAATGAATGAATATGAAAACAATCAAAAGGTAATTATGTACCTGTTTATTTATATTTTTGTCTCAGTCAATAGCATTTGTTCAGTTGAATGATTTCTTGATGTGCTATTTTATTGAGTGCTGTCTTCTTGGTCCGATATTCGATTATTTTTAGTTCGGTTTAGTCTCCTGCTACAACGTGACACTATTCAAAACTTCGTATGACAATAAAAAATATTTTATGTGATTTATTCAGACAATATTCTAATTTGATGAAATATGATAGATTATGTTTAAAATAAATTAACAGAGTACCGACATTGTTAGAACAACTCCTTGTTTTAAGTAATGGCTTGACAAAATGTGTTTTTCGGTAATTCGTCTAAATTACACGCGAAACACATGCACAGCAGTGCACCTGGGAAGCTTGAACAAAGTCTAACTTACCAGCTAACACGGTATAACCCCACAATACATATACATCATGCAATATTGCAATGCACACTATCGAAATATTATGAACCCCATCTTTGATGATACATGTAATATTGAATGTATATATATGTTTAATTAGTCATTTGTTATTACATAATTGTTTTATGTGATATTCGTCATTTAAATATTAAATGACAAATTTCAATCATACCCATGTGTTTGTCATTACTTGCAAACAGAGCTCATAAAGTGATTACCAGGAAGCTTACATAAATCAACTTCGGTGGCTAAAACGTCACAATTTACATTCAGCACCATCAAATGTGTTTAGTTATGTACTCATAGGACATTGAATGGTTGGTCTCATTGGTAGTGTTCGTACCATACAGGGCCTAGCAAGTTTGTTCTCAGGGGTTGAACACGTACATTTGCAGTACAACATTTCTGTGTCCCAAATAGTATGCACATTTATAGTGTTCAGAGTACCCGGGTAGTCGATCGGAAGAATGACCGAGTAACCGAGTACCGATTTTAGTACTCGTTGCCATCTCTAGTTCCACTAGCTTCTGAATCACATGGAATCCCAATTACTCAAAGGCCACATATGTGATGCCTGTATTTGGTTCTAATAGGTACTTTATATTGCTGGCTTATAATTAGATGGTCGTATGTACAAAATCAATATTCTGAGAAAACATGACAAAACTGTCTGAAAATTACTCTTTACTTTTGGAAAAACAAGCTTTTTGAACTTTTCGTGAAAATAGGTTCATAAGAAGCGCATTGAGATGCAGATGTCAAATATGCATGATTCTTATAAGGTCGACCTCCTAATTCTAAGCCAGCGATATGATCAAAATATAAGACCGGAATGGCTTTATGTTTATATTCAAAACGCCACACTTATCATATATTTAGTGATGTTGACCCCCAATATATCGCATTTAGCTCAAAGCATGGTATTAGATAAAGGATAACTTGAACTACTGATGATATGGCAATATTTTAGTCTTACAGTAATTACTACCAAGTAAAATTATTTATGAGAGTGTAGTAGATCGATTCACAAAAAAAGCTAACCTTTCATTTCAATTTTGAATGTTTTATCCTAAAATAACAGATACCCCGAACATATCACATTTTTTTACCATAGCCTAGCTGAAGATGTTTGATATCTTAATCGCAAGTCACTATGAAACTATCACAGTGATTATTTATCAAATTAAATGGCTAATGACGTTAAAGACTACTTATTCCGAAAATTCGCACTTTTAGATGCTGTTTTTAATGTTTTAACCCCAAAATAACCCCTTTTGCATAAATACACCACACTAAAAATTTACAGTCTTCAACTGAAACTTAATAGTTACATTTTAGTGTGATTTATTACGAATTATGATGTAAAACGGCTTTACAGTTCACCGATTCCAGAAATTCGCAGTTTCATTTATATTTTGGAACGTTTTACCCCAATTTTCTTAAAATTTTCAATGGTGACAAAATGTAACCCATCAGAAATTCCATTGCAACGGTCTTGTCTACTGAAATTATTAAAGAAAAAACAATGAAAGGTTAGATCAATTTTGTGGATTTTCGGCCAGGACTATGAAATTTGGACTGGTTATGAGCTGTAATATTGGCCGCCATCTTGGTTTCCATGGTAACTGACTTTATTTCAGCTATCCACCCTCTCTAGTATTAAACTTCAAACACCTGCCTACATAAATAAACAAAAAAAACACATGATTTGAGGAAATAATCCTCGCTGAAGCAAAAGAAACCAAAGCTATTGCACTTTTAACAACATAAAAATGTGACTGGAACAATTGTCTTGAACTTTCACCTTGTAATGACCTTCACCTTCGTGACATTGGTCAACATATCGAATCGAATGCTGAGCCAGGTATCATTGTGTAATAAGGTTGCACATACAGTAGTATGTATGCACATTTTGCACTTTTACACTTGGTGAAGCAAATGCAATGCATACAGTTTTGTCATGATTATCGAAATATATGGACAATTTCAATTGGGGTGGGGTTACGAAATTCCTCCTTATTTCATTATTATTCGCCATGTCAACACGAAATAATTTTATTGTAAGTGCAACTGATAACAGGCGATGTTGAAATGAATGAATGAAGTATATGGACAAAATTGCGCATATGAATGATAACTATTTGGGGTATAAACACATTTTTTACCCATTTTTAGGTCTTTTGACCTCTAAATGACCTTGACCTTGACATTGAATGACCTTGACCCACCTATCATTTCTGAGCTCTATACCGGTACTTTAAATATTACACATAATAAAATTGATATGTGTTTGTACATACTAGTTAGAAAGGTTAGATTAAGACGGAGTGTGTACTAAAAAATTGGCGGGAAATTTTGACGCCATCATGGTTTCCATGGTAACCTACAGGATCTCAGCTGTCCACCCTCGCTAAAATTAAACTTCAAGCATCCCTCTACACGAAAAAACTGAGAAACGCTCTGGACCTTTTTTTCACACTAAAAACTCTAGATGCTAGACTATTAACAGTATATTGTGGTCCGATACGCACGCCATATTGTCTGACGCTAAAATAGAATGTTCTTGGGTTAACTTGAAACTTTCCATAGTGACAACTTGGCGTGAAACATGCGACCATTTTATGCATTGTCAATACTTTAAGTCTTCGTGATTAACCTCCGGTGTGCTATAAGTTCTGTTAATAACAATAACACATTACTTCTGTGTTATTTCAGTGCCTGTGTATTGCCCTTTTGGGTAAAGTAATACGTCAATCGTCAAGAGACAAAGTTCATGGCCGCACAAATCGTCTTCCGTTTTAAACATCCATATGTTGTATTCAAGAGAGAACCTTAGTGATCATGCCAACACAACACGTTGTTTTACATACAGTCGATTTTCGAGTCGTTATTTCGAACTCGCTTCAGTCGTATATGTTTTGCAGATGATTTAGACACGTTATGTCCAATCTCGATCACTTGTTCATCCGGACAGAATTGACTAAAATGTCTTACGTGATTTTATAACAATATGCATTGTCGAATAATAAACTACATTTTTTGTTTATTATTATATTTCGTCACATCAGACAACATATACAATCATCAATCGTCAATCTTGAAATGTACATGAAACAGTGGTTTTGTCTAATAAGCGTGTGTCACAAAATACTTCATTTCATTCTATCTAATCATAAAATTTCAAACTGCTGAAAAGGTATATTTTTCATAACAAATTGGTGAAAAACTGGATGCAGAATGAAATGAATTGGGTATAACCATGGCCTGGGATCGAAACCGATACATCTAGCTTATGAGGCCGACCCTATACTGCCAGGCAATCGAAACGGAACTCGATTCAAAAGACATTTACGCTTAATCCACGCTTTCCACAATTCTGAAGTGTTCTCTTTTGTTTGTCTATATGAATTACATTGTATTTCTAGCATGGTCTTTGGGTATTATGTTGACTTTTCGTTAAGATGATTTAGTGTCCACAGTCCCGAATACTTTGAGATAACTAGGGTCGACTAAAGAATTGTTCATTTCAGCAACGATTATAAAACATTTTAAGTTGCGTGCTTATTTACATCAAAACAAAGTATTAGTGTAAATTATACCAGACAGGTTGAAACATTGGGGACCTATTATACGGTGAAACTTACGATGAAACATATTGACGGTCCAATATCGAGACACGGCATACACTCACACCTAAACGCCATGAACGATGATGGGGGAATAATTTAGTAGGCATTGTGTTTAACAATAACATTTGCATCGGATATTTTTTGTCACCATAATTTATAACGAACCCAGACAGTTCGATTCAAGATTATCCCGAGTTGCTATATTGGGATGGCGTTCGATGCAAAAAATACAATACGTTCTATACAATACACAATACTATTCCACTTTCATTGTTATTTAACAATACTACTTCATAGAAACACACATAAACACTACACGTAAGTTACTGTTTATTTCATTCATACATGTAGTTAACTACATTTTATCGTATTAGAATCTTGTCTTAATGACCCTCATTGGGGTTCCAACAATGATTAACATTGGCTTGTAGAAGTATCAGGGACAGGACACTATTTCTTGTCAAACTCGGTCTGTTAATGTAAAAACATGTAAGTATTCGTTCGATTGAAATGCGTGATATGGTTTTACGTTATTTTTTATTACTTTGAAATAACATTTCAGTTGCGTTTAATGCTTCACCGACAAAGGATTTATGTTGCGCATTTAACATAAAACGGGAACAATTTATTCCGTCGCTTATATTTTTACTCAAAACTTCCCCGAAGAATGTTTATACTATGTAAAAACTTTGCATGACGAATTTAATAATCAAACTGACTTCTGTATGTCTTTGGTTTAGGGGAAATATTAGAGGACTATATAAACAATTCAATTCTACAGAAGTTCTATGTTTGACTTACTTATTTGTGTTCTTGTAGTTGTTCAAGTTCATGTTTCAAAAAGATAATATCAAATCGGACTGGGTAGCCGAGCACACAAAACATACAAGGCACAATGCCCAACACACATCCGAACAAGAAAAAACCCCGCCCAAGTCCCAGCTGTCAAACAGCTGAATGAACTAGTTTCAGAAATAAAAAACCTAAGCATATTTAATGAGGAATTTTGTTTTCATGATTCGAACAAATACAAGAGGATTAAGAGATATGACCAAAGATATAGATAAACCATGTTTTTTAGCCGTGACTAATTTATGCAGCAAAGTTGATTCACCCAAAAAGGGTATGTATATATAAGTAATGCCAATATAAGTTAAATAAGTACTTTCTCTAAGTAACTGAATACGTGGCCCAATGGATACGGTGATGTCTTATGAGTCTTACTTTTCTAGGTTCTCTTTTTATATATTTTTTTCAAATCGCTTTTTCAAGTAGTATTACACCAGGAAATTATATATGCATTTCCTGGAAGGTATTTTAAAAAAAATGAGCGATTTATCCTAGTCGTAAGTCTTAGTAGCCGCGTGCAATTATATGATGACTTCAACTACATGTAGTTAAAAGCTGCTCTTGCTGGGACGTGATTTTCGTAGCGTTTGTTAACTTCCTCAATTTCTGTATACGAATTCTAATGTCACGGTAAAAAATAATTTCTTAATTACCAAGCCTCTTCACCGTATGGCCGATCTAAAAATCGAGATATTTATAATGCACTTATCAAACGAGCATGGGAGTTTAAGTATTGAATTCAGTAAAAAATAAAATATTACTGTGTCCGAGGAAAGATATGAAGTAAAAACAGCGAAACATGAAAAAGGCAAATAATTATTTTAAAAAGTGGCTTTTAAACAATGTCTTTAAAAAAGAAATTTAAAAAAGGTAGTTGAGAAAAAAAGTGCAGTTATCAGGACTTGAACCCGGATGTCTGAGCCTGATAATCAGGCTCTCTACCGATTGAGCAAGGAATACTGACAATAACAAGTCATGCACAAATATATATCAACGCATTTTAAAGGCATCCCAACCAGTTATATTCACACACCATGACTAAATAGTGTAATCTCCCGTCACGGCTCAAAACTCGTGGTTCATCTATACCGTCAAGTATACAAATATTTTTAAAAGTGTTCGTTATAAGTTCAATTTTGAACTCTGAGCCATGACCTATCAGACTAGTCCATTTTGGCGGGTAGGCCGTAGTTTATTACGTTCGCATGCCATTATTTAACAGGCGCGTCGCGCGCTCCCGAACATTGGGGAGGCGGGGGAGGGTTCGAAGGGAGGGGTATCCCCTCCCTTTATGTACGATTTTTTTTATAAACTAAAGCATAAATGGGGCCATTTCCGTGACTTTCCATGACTTTTATCGTGTATTCTGAATGACGAAAACTTCGGATTGTTGTGTGGAGATTATTGTTCTGGAGCAATATTTGAATATACCTCGGTTATAAACCATAACTGCTGTTTTCTTAAAGAAATTTCTGTCGTCAAAACTTTGATGATACTAAAAACTCACGGAAGTTCCGCAAAAATATAAGCAAACAGTCATGGTTATGATACATAATGTAATATAAAAATAAAACAAATAATGTAAAGTGTCACATAATCTAATTTAATAAGCATAACGTACATGTGTGTGAGCATGTATATATCTATAGTTTTAATGATGTAACATACATGTATATGTAACATAAATTAATGCTTTATGAATACGAACCCCTTTGAAACCAGCCAGCATTTAATGAATGAAGTTCAGGCGACTTTTTGCCAAAAAAACGCCTAGGAAAATTGAAGTTATGAGGCTGATTAGCTTTAGCCATGTTGACGTTTACAAGATATGTCGAGAAATTAATCAAATTTTCATTATTTTCTTTTGGCGATTTTGAGTAAATACAAGTAACTTTAAAGTTGTTTTAATTATGACTTGCGTTTGTCGGTAATCCAATTATGACCACGACGATTAACGGACTGTGACAGTATATCTATACCGTACATTTTCACACCTTAGTGATACATATTATTAACAAGATGTCATCATCGACACATGTAATGTTAGAAGGAAGGAATCCCCAAGCCTTTTTTTCGCCGCTTTGCCTCTCCAATGTTCAGCTAAAATTGAGATTTTGTATATTTGTATGAAAAAAAATGCCGTTGCTGGCTGAAATATTGGGGCGGCGACCGCCGCCCCTGCCGCCCCAGTCGCAACGCCTCTGATTTAATGATATATCTGTTTGTTATCGA
The DNA here is from genome assembly GCA_947247005.1 of Spisula solida. Classification (NCBI taxonomy): domain Eukaryota; kingdom Metazoa; phylum Mollusca; class Bivalvia; order Venerida; family Mactridae; genus Spisula; species Spisula solida. The sequence goes on from OX365951.1 coordinate 567,692, forward strand.
ATTACAGTGTAGTGCAGTCGGCAACGTTCAGGAGTTCTAACCCGAAGTTCGGTGGTTCAAATTCCCAATTCGCTCATATTCTTTTATCCATTATTTTATGTTATTTAAAGAGTGTATAAACTGAAGTTTCTATTTTTAATTTATAATCCATGAAAATGTCTTGATTCAATTTATTTTTCATTTTAACATAATTTATAGCGATCGTTTCCATATTCCGAGTTTACTGACAACCTGTATTACATTGATTAGCCGTCATAACATTCTACAATACACATGCAAGATCTAAACAATTTTTGAAGAATGTAACAAATATGGCTTGTCACTTACTTGTTATAACACGGATATTGCAAGTTATGTGCATTTATAAATTAAAAAATGTGTAAATATATATTAAAAAAAGAAACATACATTTTTTTTGGTGAGATTCGAACTTGCCCTAGTCAGACAAAAGTTATTTTACAATGTATCAAGCGCTATAACGTCACGACCATTCAGACACATGGAATAGTTGGCCTTAATTATATTACTTATATTTTCCATCAAACCTATACCAACCTATACCGATTAATGGTTAAAACTTTAAAAGTGCAGTCACGGCTCAATGCTCGAAATCGAACTATGCCACGATTGTTTTCATTACAACAGCTTTCTTTTCAAACGATATCTGCTTTATCAACTCTTCATTTCAACTGGTTGACAAGCACAAAATTAGACAAATATGGATCGGTTTCAATATCCTGCATGGAACATTTCTCGCTTTGCTACATGTAGCACAATTTTTGACAAACGTTACCAATGATGTTTAATCAAAATATTTCTTTTAATTCAAAGAGGATTTGATGTCATGCAAAGAATAATAAGAAATCGGAATAAAAACAGTAGATCACGGACTGTGACAGTAGCTCTCAATAGAAACAGTAGATCACAGACTAGGACAGTAGCTCTCAATAGAAACAGTAGATCACAGATTGGGACAGCAGAACACGGACTGTGACAGTAGCTCTCAATAGAAACAGTAGATCACAGACTAGGACAGTAGCTCTCAATATAAACAGTAGATCACGGACTGGGACAGTAGCTCTCAATAGAAACAGTTGATCACGGACTGTGACAGTAGCTCTCAATAGAAACAGTAGATCACGGACTGGGACAGTAGCTCTCAATATCAACAGTAGATCACGGACTGGGACAGCAGCTCTCAATAGAAACAGTAGATCACGGGCTGGGACAGCAGCTCGTATAGAAACAGTAGATCACGGACTGGGACAGCAGCTCTATATAGAAACAGTAGATCACAGACTGGGACAGCAGTTCTCAATAGAAACAGTAGATCACGGACTTGGACAGCAGCTCTGTATAGAAACAGTAGATCACGCACTGAGACAGCAGCTCTCAATATCAACAGTAGATCACGGACTGGGACAGCAGCTCTCTATAGAAACAGTAGATCACGGACTGGGACAGCAGCTCTGTATAGAAACAGTAGATCACGCACTGAGACAGCAGCTCTCAATATCAACAGTAGATCACGGACTGGGACAGCAGCTCTCTATAAAAAACAGTAGATCACGGACTGGGACAGCAGCTCTCTATAAAAAACAGTAGATCACAGACTGGGACAGCAGCTCTGTATAGAAACAGTAGATCACGGACTGGGACAGCAGCTCTGTATAGAAACAGCAGATCACGGACTGGGACAGCAGCTCTGTATAGAAACAGTAGATCACAGACTGGGACAGCAGCTCTCAATAGAAACAGTAAATCACAGACTGGGACAGTAGCTCTCAGTAGAAACAGTAGATCACGGACTGGGACAGCAGCTCTCTATAGAAACAGTAGATCACAGACTGGGACAGCAGCTCTCAATATAAACAGTAGATCACGGACTGGGACAGCAGCTCTCTGTAGAAACAGAAGATCACGGACTGGGACAGCAGCTCTGTATAGAAACAGTAGATCACGGACTGGGACAGCAGCTCTGTATAGAAACAGCAGATCACGGACTGGGACAGCAGCTCTGTATAGAAACAGTAGATCACAGACTGGGACAGCAGCTCTCAATAGAAACAGTAGATCACAGACTGGGACAGCAGCTCTCAGTAGAAACAGTAGATCACGAACTGTGACAGTAGCTCTCAATAGAAACAGTAGATCACGGACTGGGACAGCAGCTCTCAATAGAAACAGTCGATCACGGACTGAGACAGCAGCTCTCAATAGAAACAGTAGATCACGGACTGGGACAGCAGCTCTCAATAGAAACAGTAGATCACAGACTGGGACAGTAGCTCTCAATAGAAACAGTAGATCACGGACTCAGACAGTAGCTCTCAATAGAAACAGTAGATCACGGACTGGGACAGCAGCTCTCAATAGAAACAGTAGATCACAGACTGGGACAGCAGTTCTCTATAGAAACAGTAGATCACGGGCTGGGACAGCAGCTCGTATAGAAACAGTAGATCACGGACTGGGACAGCAGCTCTATATAGAAACAGTAGATCACAGACTGGGACAGCAGTTCTCAATAGAAACAGTAGATCACGGACTGGAACAGCAGGTCTGTATAGAAACAGTAGATGAAGCACTGAGACAGCAGCTCTCAATATCAACAGTAGATCACGGACTGGGACAGCAGCTCTCTATAAAAAACGGTAGATCACGGACTGGGACAGCAGCTCTCTATAGAAACAGTATATCACAGACTGGGACAGCAGCTCTCAATATAAACAGCAGATCACGGACTGTGACAGTAGCTCTCAATAGAAACAGTAGATCACAGACTAGGACAGCAGCTCTCAATAGAAACAGTAGACCACAGACTAGGACAGCAGCTCTCAATAGAAACAGAAGATCACGGACTGGGACAGCAGATCACGGACTGTGACAGTAGCTCTCAATAGAAACAGCAGATCACGGACTGTGACAGCAGCTCTCAATAGAAACAGTAGATCACAGTCTAGGACAGCAGCTCTCAATAGAAACAGTAGGTCACGGACTGGGACAGCAGCTCTCAATAGAAACAGCAGATCACGGACTGTGACAGCAGCTCTCAATAGAAACAGTAGATCACAGACTAGGACAGCAGCTCTCAATAGAAACAGTAGATCACGGACTGGGGCAGCAGCTCTCAATAGAAACAGTAGATCACGGATTGGGACAGCAGATCACGGACTGTGACAGTAGCTCTCAATAGAAACAGTAGATCACAGACTAGGACAGCAGCTCTCTATAGAAACAGTAGATCACGGACTGGGACAGTAGATCACGGGCTGTGACAGTAGCTCTCAATACAAACAGTAGATCACGGACTGGGACAGTAGCTCTCAATAGAAACAGTTGATCATCACGGACTGTGACAGTAGCTCTCAATAGAAACAGTAGATCACGGACTAAGACAGTAGCTCTCAATATACACAGTAGATCACGGACTGGGACAGCAGCTCTCAATAGAAACAGTAGATCACGGGCTGGGACAGCAGCTCGTATAGAGACAGTAGATCACGGACTGGGACAGCAGCTCTATATAGAAACAGTAGATCACAGACTGGGACAGCAGTTCTCAATAGAAACAGTAGATCACGGACTGGGACAGCAGCTCTGTATAGAAATAGTAGATCACGCACTGAGACAGCAGCTCTCAATATCAACAGTAGATCACGGACTGGGACAGCAGCTCTCTATAAAAAACGGTAGATCACGGACTGGGATAGCAGCTCTTTATAGAAACAGTAGATCACAGACTGGGACAGCAGCTCTCAATATAAACAGTAGATCACGGACTGGGACAGCAGCTCTCTATAGAAACAGAAGATCACGGACTGGGACAGCAGCTCTGTATAGAAACAGTAGATCACGGACTGGGACAGCAGCTCTGTATAAAAACAGCAGATCACGGACTGGGACAGCAGCTCTGTATAGAAACAGTAGATCACAGACTGGGACAGAAGCTCTCAATAGAAACAGTAGATCACAGACTGGGACAGCCGCTCTCAGTAGAAACAGTAGATCACGGACTGTGACAGTAGCTCTCAATAGAAACAGTAGATCACGGACTGGGACAGCAGCTCTCAATAGAAACAGTAGATCACGGACTGAGACAGCAGCTCTCAATAGAAACAGTAGATCACGGACTGTGACAGCAGCTCTCAATCGAAACAGTAGATCACAGACTGGGACAGCAGTTCTCTATAGAAACAGTAGATCACGGACTGGGACAGCAGCTCTCAATAGAAACAGTAGATCACGGACTAGGACAGCAGCTCTCAATAGAAAAAGTAGATCACGGACTGGGACAGCAGCTCTCAATAGAAACAGTAGATCACGGACTGGGACAGCAGCTCTCTATAGAAACAGTAGATCACGGACTGGGACAGCAGCTCTCAATAGAAACAGTAGATCACGGACTAGGACAGCAGCTCTCAATAGAAACAGTAGATCACAGACTGGGACAGCAGTTCTCTATAGAAACAGCAGATCACGGACTGGGACAGCAGCTCTCTATAGAAACAGTAGATCACGGACTGGGACAGCAGCTCTCAATAGAAACAGTAGATCACGGACTGGGACAGCAGCTCTCAATAGAAACAGTAGATCACGGACTGGGACAGCAGCTCTCTATAGAAACAGTAGATCACGGACTGGAACAGCAGCTCTCAATAGAAACAGTAGATCACGGACTAGGACAGCAGCTCTCAATAGAAACAGTAGATCACAGACTGGGACAGCAGTTCTCTATAGAAACAGCAGATCACGGACTGGGACAGCAGCTCTCTATAGAAACAGTAGATCACAGACTGGGACAGCAGCTCTCAATAGAAACATTAGATCACAGACTGGGACAGCAGCTCTGTATAGAAACAGTAGATCACGGACTGGGACAGCAGCTCTCAATAGAAACAGTAGATCACGTACTGGGACAGCAGCTCTGTATAGAAACAGTAGATCACGGACTGGGACAGCAGCTCTCAATAGAAACAGCAGATCACGGACTGGGACAGCAGATCTCAATAGAAACAGTAGATCACAGACTGGGACAGCAGCTGTCAATAGAAACAGTAGATCACGGACTGGGACAACAGCTCTGTATAGAAACAGTAGATCACGGACTGAGACAGCAGCTCTGTATAGAAACAGTAGATCACGGACTGGGACAACAGCTCTCTATAGAAACAGTAGATCACAGACTGGGACAGCAGCTCTATATAGAAACAGTAAATCACGGACTGGGACGTTAATTGTGTTAACTTTACCTGTGATTTCCATGAACTATATAATTATATGATTTGACGATCTTTATTTATACTTATACTACTAGCCCGTTTAATTCAGCAAGCATCGTCGGTAGAATCTAACACCTAGACGATAGGTGCTCCAGTCCCAGTGTAGTCTTACGTCTTCATTGATATTGGCTTCGGTCATGACCTCCAACCGCGTGTGTAGACGTTGTCATTTTGTCCCTTTGTCGCAACAAGGTTGTTTCTTTCATTATAGTTAAATGGTACATGACAACATTTTTGATCTAAAATGCACGATTTATTTACAGAAGAGCTTCATGTAATGAATTCAGATGTACTTGTACTGTACTTTATGAATTCTCAGAAAGTAGGTTAGTGCAAGTGAAAACGGTTGCAGAAAATCTTTAAATAACCTGTTTGTCAAATATGATATAAAATAACACACACACTTTCCTGGAATTATAAATTCCGTTTGAATTTATTTCTCTGTTGCAGTTAACACGCAATATTGAAATTAAAATGGAATGAATTATGCGGAACATTTTGTGAAACAAAACAATAATATTGGCTTTTATGTTTCTTCGTCCCATACCAGTTGAAGTTAGCGTGCAATTAATTAAATTGAATTGAAATTTCATCTCCGACAAGAATAACTGCGAAGGATGCAGTAAAAAAGTTGGAATTATTCATATGAATAATTTTGTAATATTTCACGGCAGTTTTAACAATTGGACCCTCATGTATGTCAGTTGAACTTACTATTGTTCCTATAACTGCGTATCAACCAATACCATACATGACCATGACAATACATTTATTTTGTATCGAAGCATTATTATGGTCGCCAATCTTGCTACGTATGTAGCATGACAATTAATGTATCACTGACTTAAACATTTTCCTATTGTTCAACTAATTATTAATAAATACTTTATTAATGTACACTTCAATTTTTACACCATCGATGAGGTTTTTGGTCTTCAAAAAGCCAAACGCCACGTCCTTTACAGAATTGCTGATTTTGGTTCGTATCATATCGCAAACAGACAAACAGTGAGTGCATATGTTACCTGACCCATTACTTTATGCGGTTCAAAAGAGTTATTTCATTTATATCGGGTAGGCAAATCTAGTTGGCATCATACAGATAATTGTACGAAGCATTCACAAAAATAGTAAAGGGTTAATTCATGAAACATGTACAAAATGTAGCAGCACAGAAAGGGTCAATCAATCTGTTTATGAGACACAAACCTTCGAGGAAAATTTACAATTTCCATTTCGACTCTTACATTTCATGGGAAATATAATCTTACCACTGTAACCTGTCAACTAACTAATTGATCAACAATCAACCATATCTGAACAGACCCCTACCAGGATACCAAAAACCTACCATATCTGAACAGACCCCTACCAGGATACCAAAAACCTACCATATCTGAACAGACCCCTACCAGGATACCAAAAACCTATCGTATCAGAATAGACCCTACCAGATACCAAACACCAACAATAAAAATTATCAGAACAGACCCCTACAAGGATACCAACATTCAACCTCGATTACTCAAGACAGTTTGCATATAGAGGATATTGAATGAGGGTGGGTTTAGAATTGAATTAATGGAACGGGGTTTCATAAATTCAATAAAAAATCAAAACGAATTATATAAGATATTATATTTTTTATAAAAAAGTTGTTTGTATGCTCTATATTAATGATACAAGTACAATGGACCTGTGCACATTATGTTATTTATAAATGTGCAATCGATTTTACATTTTTTTCATTGAATATTTCTTTTACATGCCCCAACATCTTAAACAACTACTTAAACAATAGTGACATAAGACCAGTATTGAAATGTGATGACTTTATATAGGTTTCATTTTGTACGTCTTAAAAGGAGAGGAATGAACTCTGGCGCCTTAAAAGTGAACGACCGTATTCAAATTACCACGTAATTAGAGAACCAATACGAACATAACGTTCATTCACATACTTACATCTAAGTTCAGCATGCTCCAGTACAGTAAATTTAAGACAATAACCCAGCCCAGTGTCATTCTCCGTCTACAGTCATTATAACCGTGTGATAAAATGCATTCTTAGAGCCATATGCTCAAATAAAAGGATGCAATAGTCAAATATAGACCTGCGGGGAATTACATCTAGTCTAAAACAAGCATAACGTTAATGCTAACGAATACGAACATACACTTACAAATTAAACAAATACTATTGATTTAAGAATAACTGAAAGCTAGACCATGTATAGAACCGTATAATTAGTGTTTTGTCTTCATTGGATTAACAACCTCCGCATGTGTTACAAATGTGCACGTGCGCCACGACTAACAAGCACAGAGTAACTATATCTAGACAGCTTTACTAAGCTTTATATTTTTACAATTGTCTTTTGGAAACGGCAAACACTCCTACAAAGCACTACAATGTATGATGGAAAGTTGGAAACCATGCAACGCTAATGATATAGAGATCAGTGATATGAAAATTTATATCTAAATTTATGTTCCATGTCAAACGTAATATAACTTGAAGCTGGTATCGTATCGATTGATGTTTGCTCTACAACTATAATTTGACACCAATCAGTCTTTACTATTGCAAATTTGCATATTTATCAATTTAAGTTGCAATATTATCAAGTAAACTAGTAAGACGTGGTTATCAATTATACTTTACGTGAACATGTTGTATGTTTATGATTATACCATTGTATCTTAACAAATCTATAAGAATTTGTCTCGTCATAAGCATATCAATTATATACAAAAGAATATGTCTTGGCATGCACGCCTGAAAACTTAAATATGATTCAAAATATTTATTAACAAGTAAGCCAGGAGCCTCGAGAAGTCTAGGAAACTGATGAATGAAAATCATATAAGATACGAAACTAATGGTAACTTATTGGAACACAACTTAAATTATTCACTCCCACCATGAAGTAATTGTCGGTTAGTGTGCTGGTTTCTGACGAGATTGATGCTGAATTTGATAAAACTGTCAATACACATTCTAACAAAGTATCGTAGTCCTATACCCATCAATTTCTTCAATATTCATCATATTACAATTTCATTTAAGATTGTAGCAACATGTCGTTATTCAATTTTGTGGGTCAAATTCGATAAATAAATGGTGGCCTTTTGACATAGAATCATTTTTGTGACATCTTGTTTTTCTGAAAGAAGGCAAACGCCGATCGTTGGCTAAATATGGTTGTCAGCTTTGATAGTTTCCTCTCATGCGTGAATATAGTTTTATTTCAGCTTTGACACGTAGATTAAGAGGTTATATTTTAGCTTAATTCCAACTATCATGTGCCTCACTGAGTATGTTTAATGAAAAAAAACTATTTACTGAGTACATCACAACTTTGAAAGTGTTCATTCTGACAATGTGTGTGTTTCAATTGATATGTATAATACAATATATCACGTAATACCAAGGGTACAACTTAATACATGTAATAATGATATGTAAATTTACGGTAGTTATAATTATGTATGTACATGCATGAATTACAGTTTACAGTTATAATATCTATGAAACAACTCTCGCATACCCTTCATTTTACAGCCGCTTTCGCCTGATCTTTGTTTAGAATAGCGATGTATCGATTTAGAAGCATAAAGTACAATACCCTAACATTCATGAGGACAATGACCCAATAAAAGAGCTTTGCCAATTCATTAGAAAATCAAATGACATTTAGTAGGAGTAGCATCCTAATTTGAATTTTAAAGCACGTTTAAAAACATAATTATGAATATTTTACATGATTCAGTCTGCTATTTAGCAAAGCTGTTTGTCTTATGTTACATGCTTCCCTAACGTGTCTGAACATAAAATTCGATTCGAGTTCATTATTCTTCACAGATTGTGGCTATGTGGAGAAACCATTAACAATAACGAGCCTTGGGCACATGTCAATGCATAAATTTGTGTCTTTAGCACTACATGTATATCCATTGCAAGAATAATTTTGCCGATAATAATTCCTGATTCGGAAAAGGCCTACATTGTAAGTGATAAGATTAAGCCAACACAATCCAAATATTACGATAGAGGAACTAACGAAAGTTCTTACTCACAAGCTTTATTTTGAATTGGCAGACCATATATATCGTGTCAACATCTGTTTAGCTGGGAGCAAATATTTTCCAAGTAATTCGTTAGGAGATTACTACGCGATTTATTTTTGCAGCGTATTAAAGCGCCGATTGTTCTGATATTGTAAAACATATACTATGCCCATCTGATTATTTATTATATTTTAAGATCATTTCATCTTTTTTGTGAGTCACAATGGCTAGAACATCCGAAATTAGAGTCATTGTGGTCAAGTTGCAGATAAATGTATCTCTCTATGTCACGTGACGAAACTAGAAAAATAACAATAATTGTTAAAAAGAACTTGACGTTTTTTATATTGATATTTTGTCACGAGCTGATGCGACATCTACAGAACTGTTTTCAGTTGCAATTTCATTACAATATTCTAATTACGGAAGCTTTTGTCAATGTGACCATTAGCCTACAGGATTTGATAAACAAAACAAATGTCCAAATGCGAATAATATGGCTTTGTGCGTTCAGATACATCCGACATTGTTTCTGAAATCGCTGCTGTGTTCTTGTGCATGTTTGCAGTGATTTATCCTTTGTGCGAAATTCGACAGTGGACATTCTAAAGTATATTCAGGGTATTCCATCTCTGTTACACGGGTATTAACTACGAGAGTCACACGAAACATTAAATGTCTGTTGAGTCAATACTTTGTGTGACCGAGAAATGAACCGTTTTAGAATGAGCAGACACGATAGGGTTAAACAATACAGATCTATGGGTGGAGCATTATCGTTGTTGGTTAGTATACTCTATATGAAACAATACAGGACATGTATGAATATATATTACTATTAGCATACGCTGGTTATGCAACTTCTGTTCCATTTAATCATTTTAAGTTCAGTTTTTATGGCATTTTAAAACAGTACTTCAAAATTTACATCAATAGTTCGATCTTTTTAGATCTCAACTTTGATATTATTCTCATTCTCAAGATAAACTATTTAAATTTGTTCGTATATTTGCATTTTTATTAATGCCAGATTCAACATGTCGTATTCTCTCAACGTAATAAAGTTTGCAATTGAACAATAACCGTTCACAATAATTTATTTTATTAGCCATCTCAAGTTTGCCTATCCATCATGGGAAATAAAATATATTCTAATATCTAGTGCACAAAGAATGATTGTACATTTATTTATTCTACTAACAAAGATTTAATAACTAAGCATGACTGGGGCGTAGGCTATTGTAGTAGTACATATGTGCATGTCTATCAAAATACTAGACTATAATAATTTGTCTTACGGTCTTTCGCTGCACCATTTGTACAGTGTATGAATCGCTGCGTCATTTGTACAATATATGTATCGCTGCATGATATGTACAGTGTATGTATCACTGCATGATGTGTACAGTGTATGTATCACTGCATGATTTGTACAGTGTATGTATCACTGCATGATATGTACAGTGTATGTATCACTGCATGATTTGTACAGTGTATGTATCACTGCATGATTTGTACAGTGTATGTATCACTGCATGATATGTACAGTGTATGTATCACTGCATGATATGTACAGTGTATGTATCACTGCATGATATGTACAATGTATGTATCACTGCATCATATGTACAATGTATGTATCACTGCATGATTTTGTACAGTGTATGTATCACTGCATGATATGTACAGTGTATGTATCACTGCATGATATGTACAGTGTATGTATCACTGCATGATATGTACAGTGTATGTATCACTGCATGATATGTACAGTGTATGTATCACTGCATCATATGTACAGTGTATGTATCACTGCATGATATGTACAGTGTATGTATCACTGCATGATTTTGTACAGTGTATGTATCACTGCATGATATGTACAGTGTATGTATCACTGCATGATATGTACAGTGTATGTATCACTGCATGATATGTACAGTGTATGTATCACTGCATCATATGTACAGTGTATGTATCACTGCATGATATGTACAGTGTATGTATCACTGCATGATATGTACAGTGTATGTATCACTGCATCATATGTACAGTGTATGTATCACTGCATGATATGTACAGTGTATGTATCACTGCATCATATGTACAATGTATGTATCACTGCATCATATGTACAGTGTATGTATCACTGCATCATATGTACAGTGTATGTATCACTGCATCATTTGTACAGTGTATGTATCGCTGAATGATGTGTACAGTGTATGTATCATCGCATGATGTGTACAGTGTATGTATCACTGCATGATATGTACAGTGTATGTATCACTGCATCATATGTACAGTGTATGTATCACTGCATGATGTGTACAGTGTATGTATCACTGCATGATATGTACAGTGTATGTATCACTGCATCATATGTACAGTGTATGTATCACTGCATCATATGTACAGTGTATGTATCACTGCATCATATGTACAATGTATGTATCACTGCATCATATGTACGGTGTATGTATCACTGCATCATATGTACAGTGTATGTATCACTGCATCATGTGTACAGTGTATGTATCGCTGCATCATTTGTACAGTGTATGTATCGCTGCATCATATGTACAGTGTATGTATCACTGCATCATGTATACAGTGTATGTATCGCTGCGTCATTTGTACAGTGTATGTATCGCTGCATGGTGTGTACAGTGTATGTATTACTGCATCATTTGTACAGTGTATGTATCACTGCATCATGTGTACAATGTATGTATCACTGCATCATGTGTACAGTGTATGTATCACTGCATGATATGTACAGTGTATGTATCACTGCATCATGTGTACAGTGTATGTATTACTGCATCATTTGTACAGTGTATGTATCACTGCATCATGTGTACAGTGTATGTATCGCTGCGTCATTTGTACAGTGTATGTATCGCTGCATGGTGTGTACAGTGTATGTATCGCTGCATCATTTGTACAGTGTATGTATCACTGCATCATGTGTACAGTGTATGTATCACTGCATCATGTGTACAGTGTATGTATCGCTGCATGATGTGTACAGTGTATGTATCGCTGCATTATTTGTCCGATTGTTTAAACTTGCATTCATATCATGCCTTCAAGTTTGTGCGTCCATGATATTTCAACATTGATCGTGCATGACGTTTGACGTATGTAAGTTAACATGTTTGTGGTACCATGTATTTTTTATCTTTTGACTTCGCGCACATTGAACGAATCCATTACATGTACCTACCAACGCGGTAGTTGCATAAACTAATCAGAGGTTGAACTCTCCAACTCGTATTGTTAATGTGGCGTGAAATTAAATATAGCTTGAAAGGAATATTGGCTACTTTCGTACTTAAACACATAACGCGCTTCTTACGGATCAGTACATTTAATAATTTTATCTGCGGGATCGAAATTTCTTGAATTGTGTTGATGAATTCCACCACGATATATAATCCCAATGTTTATATGTTTCGTTGTCTCGTGATATTTCCTTCTATACCTAATCACTAGGCATGTCAACGTAGATTGTTTTAAAACAGTGTCGTTTTCACCAAAACGCTTTCTATATCAGTTGTATTGATCCTTGACATGTGGTATGTCATATACACGATATGTCTGTTGTAGCTGATACCACAGTCTAGTAATGATGAAGACATGACAGTTTAAGGCGATTGAAAGCAGCCTTAGTGAAACACCAGCCTTAAGTATCTCATATTACATTTTATGTTCATCATTATTCATTTTGGATATCATTTTAAGCGTACATGCCTTGCTTAATTATGTATTGTGTAACACAGACATGTTTGAACCTGTAAACTGAATAAAAATTACCGATTTGCACGCATGAATAGACCATTAACCATGTTTTGACCGTGTGATCATTCAAGCACGACGACAATAGTTTAAAAATTAACACTAATAATACTCTCATGGATACAAGTACTTAGAAGTTCTTTCAAACCAACAATTAAAAAAATGGGATTTTCAATTTTGTTGGAAAACTTTTGACGCTAAGTATAGTTTAACAAATGCAACTTTGAACTGATATGGTATAATTTGTTCAGATCAATTTCAAGTATCAATTTAAATAGTTCTTAAAGATTTAAATGTAAAACAAATAAACGTAAGTTTAAATTTTCTGTAAAGTGCTTTGATTATAACCGTGTCAAATAATTGCGGGAATATAGTTCGATTTCGAGCATTGAGCCGTGACTGCACTTTCAAGGTTTTAACCATTAATCGATATAGGTTGGTGTAGGTTTGGCCAGCAAGAAAAGTTATACAATTAAGGCTAAGTATTTCATGTGTCTGAATGGTCGTGACGGTAAAGCGCTAGATACATTATAAAATAAATTTTGTCAGGTCATGGCAAATTCCAATCCCACCAAAATATATTTTTTTATTTTATTTTTAAATGAACACAACTTGGAAAATCCGTGCAATACTAGAATAATTATGTGACAAAATATATTTCTTACATGTATATTGTATCTAACGTTATGACTGCTAATCAACGTAATATGATATTAATATTGTCAGTAGGTTCGAAATAAGTAAAATGAAAAACATATTGAATCTACACATTTTCATGGATTAATTTAAAAAAAAAATTTTTTTAACTTATAATCTCATTAAATAACACCAAACAATGAATTTAAAAAATCAGCGAATAGGGGATTCGAACCATCCAATTCTGGGTTAGGAATTCTGAACGTTGCCGACTGCAATAAACTGTACTTCAATTACAAAAAGATAACCATAAGAATCATATCATTAAATAATGACCTCCGAACGTAATAAATCGTAGTCTACCCGCCAAAATGGACTAGTCGGATAGGTCATGGCTCAGGGCTCACAATTGAACTTTAATGGACCTTGCACGTACTCATAAAACAACATTAAACGAGTATTGTATTCATCTGCTATATTGTACTAAGGGAAACAAATACGGTTGAACCAAAACAAAATACGCTGTCGAGTGATTTCCCGAAAACGTGTAGTCAACCTGTAGTATAAACAATTAAACGTTTCCCTTCTGATCTGCACCATTGTCTCTTCCAACAACAATTAGCTCGCATATATTAAACAAATATATATTTATTTCGCAAAATTTAGCTTTGCTGTTATAGTTCAATATGCATGTACTAGTTATGCATGTTTGATTAACCGGTATGCACAAATTGTGTTCGATTGCATTTGTTTGGTTCACAACGAATTACAGCCATTTTACAGAACAAGAATGATTTTACCTTTTGCCGACAACAAAACATAACTTTAATATTGACGTTAGAAGTTAAATAAGTGTGCAATGTGTAAAGCAGAAAACTATAATATTATGTGGTTTACAATGTAAATTATTCTGTCAATTAAAAGTTATTGAGTAAGTTGCATTTCTTTCCCAGTACTCCTCGAATAGCCGTGTATGTACGGACATTGTTTAACTATTGGTCATCAAAATTAACCATGCTAGCAATTATAACTTGAAGTACATGTACGTGTACGAGACATCAAATGTTGGAGATTTCTTTTCTAACAATGTTCATGAAGTCGACCTCAGTGGTATCAACGATATCGTGGTACCACTGTCGACCTTGCTTGAAGTACGTGCCTACAATAAGAGCATAAGCAGTTCTATACTGTATGAAGTTATCTGTTGTAACACCAGAACCAATCAACACGGGTACCGACACAGAACTCTGTACATCTGCAGGATAAAAAGATGAAAAGTTTAACAGGGAAGACAGCACTCAACTGACACAGCCGAGCACAGAAAAAGAAATAAGTTAAACATAGATCACAGCCACACGGCACAATGCCCAACACCAAACAGAACGACAAAATGAAATTAAATCGCTGAACGTAAAAGTGCAAGTCAACCAGATTTGGTCGTTTTCTCTTAGAACGTTCTAAGAGATTTGGTCATTCTAAGCATCAAACAAGTGTAACTGTATCACAGAAAATGATAAAATCTCTACAATAGTAAAAGGTTGTAGCCAAAATCCAAGATATTTTCGATATTTTCTTAAAACGTTCTAAGAGATTTGTACATGTTTCTGTTATAACTTTCTGTCAGATTTCGTAATCTTCTCTTAGAACGTTCTCAGAGATTACTAATGGGTAAATTTCAGTAAAATGTTTCAATCTACGTTTTACACTTTCCTTGTGAAAGTAATTATTTGTTAAATTTCTGTTCAAACGTTTTGTAATTAAGTGGAAATTTGTTCAATATTCTCTTAGAACGTTCATTTCATTCACCCATTTTTTTGAGAATGTAGAAAATGTGTTGGTCAATTTTCTCTTATAACGTTCTACGAGATTTGGTCATTCATGCGGAGAATGTAAAATTACTTGGTCAATTTCCTCTTAGAATGATTTAAGAGATTTGATTTGTAGATTTACATCAAGAACAGTAATTAATGCATTAAAAGATTGTATATTGTAGTACATGTAATCGGTATTTTTCTAAATTACAGCAAACAGCTAGCACCATTGAGAACATTCTTGAGGAGTTCAAGGGACCAGCAGGCCTAGACACAGAAGGTATTCCCCTGTTTAAGTCAAATGAAGGAGTTGACTCGCACTGGATGAACAAAGCAAGCAAACATCTGAGTTGTATGCAGGTTAGTATCTCTCTTCTTGCATAAGTTTCCTGAAAGATATATGACAAAAATTAATGTGATGTCAACATGACCTATCATGATCCTGTTGACAGTCCATGGTATCCTGTCAATGTATACATGTCAAGATCCTGTTTACAGTATGTGATGTCAACATGAAATGTCTAAATCCTGTTGGCAGTATGTGATGTCCTGTCGATGTCTACGTGACCTGTTAAGATACTGTTGACAGTCTGTAATGTCCTGTCGATGTCTACATGACCTGTCTGAATCCTGTTGGCAGTCTGTGATGTCCTGTCGATAACCTTAAAAATCTAAAATACTGGGAAAAGCATTTGTATGAGATATAGCTGAACTAGTTTAAAGTAAGTTTGAACCTTAAATTATTGTCATATCAATGTTATCATGTTTATATTCATAGGACCCGCCAGGAATTCAGCTTTATGTGTCTACGAAGGTTGTTGTAAAGAATGGCATCAGCCTCAACAAGTACCGATGTTGTAGAGGGAGTAACTCACTTGAAGGACTTCATGCTCACATGAACAAGGCAATACCATCACAGCGGTGTGGAATCATGCCATTCCAGGTAGGAAATTCTCTGATACCTCTGTACACATTATGTGACTACAACATCGCAAACCAATTTCGGTTGACAATATACCTACCGCCTTTGATTGGTCAATCTTAAGTGGTCATACACGCTAAACATTGCTGTACTCCTGGTTCGCATAGGTCTTCCTTGAAATTGGGTGTGAGAATTTGGTATGAACAGTGTGTATTATACATGCAAGCCTTTAATATGAAATAGTTGATTTTAAATTGTTTATACATCTATGTTTCAGGTCTACCTCATTGCCTTCGCAGCTCAGTGGAACAGTCATATGGAGTCATTGCGTGTTGCTGGCGGGAAGGGTCGTATCTCATCATGTGTTCATCCTAGACTGATACAGCGGATGAATCAACAGGCCGAGGTCCTTTTTGGCAGGGAGCATCTGTTCGAACCGAACTTTGTGGATCCAATGCCTTTCCCTGATAGGTACGACAACCCGGAAGAAGAAGAGCTATCGGGTGTGGAGTATTCACAGCATCAGTCAACCAGTTTCACCTCCAAGGATTACTATGTTAACAGAGGTTAGTTGCTCTCAAGTTTTTGTCAGCTTTCTTGTTTAACCATACCAGTTCTTCAGAGAGACCATGACATCCGGCCGGTGATCGAACCCTGAAAATACATACGAATAACAACATTTATATACATAATTATATTTACGATTTATAGAATGATGATCACAGACTTCCGGAATTTGATTGAATCAATCAGACATTTGGTCCGACCACACGTTTCGGTCAAAAAAGTCTTTAAAATCTGTGTACCTTGTATTTAAGTATATTTTCTTTTTACAGTGGAAGAAGAGCAGTCGAATGAACCTGGAGAAGATGAAGATGCTGATGACAATGATGAAGGGATATCTATGGAAGAGGAGGAGGAAGAAGTAACGTGTGACCCTGTCAATGATGTAAATGGATCGTTCGCTGTACTTACACCAGTAGAACAGGTTACTGAAACTGACAGTCCGGCTCTTCAAGATGTTCTCTCACCAAATCATCTCCACCTTCCCGGTTTTAAGGAAGTTGAAGCGCTTGCACTGGCCCTTCTCAAACTAGCTACTGAAGGTGATCAGCACTTGGTGTCTGCTGTTGACCGACAGAGAATATTGGCCTGTTCAAACGCCATTAAGGATTATGACAGGTCAATGACTAAGTTCCTAAAAACATACGAGAGTAAATGGGGTTACACCTTGTTTGGACGTTGTATGGGACCCGACTGCACGGATAACAGTGCTGCCCAAAAAACCAAGTTTGGGAAGAGATATGCTCCAGCAGCTCAGATCACTGAGGATTCTCGACTGCTGTATCTTGTCATAAAGATGCTTCACAATCGACCGCCAGCAAGCGTGCAGTCGTCCCCGTCCAAACAGGTTACCATCATGAAGGGCCAGTATAAGCGTATTGTTGATAGAGTGTTGGATGATCCTGTCCTTAGTGGCCTTAACTTACCACTTCCAAATTTGAATGCCAAGTCTATTTCTAACTTTTTGATAAGGCATGAGAAGAAGGTTAATTACCTGGCAACTGTTGTGCCTAAGACAAGACCACATAGGACAGTACTATCCAACACTTCTCTTCCAGAGGCCATTCATCTGCCTCATACCATTTCTAGTGAGCGTACCGAAGTCCAGTACCAGGTCCAGCCACATGTTTCTGGAAAGCGTTATGCTAAAAGGGACGCCTGGACTTCGATGGTAATATTGTCATAAAACCACGTCCATGTGTAGCGTCCGACAAGGCACCTGTACTGTTGGTTACACCATCTCAACCTGTAGGGCCTTCTGTTATATTTGACGGACCATCGAACATGTTATTCCTTCAACCACCACCAAAACCCTTGGAAGCCAAAAGATGTGTTCCTAATAAGAGCGGAAAACCTTGTGCCGCGTGTCATGTTCCCCTGTGTGGTGGACTAAGGAAGCGCTTCACACCTTCCAAAGAACAGCTTGGTGAATCCACCAAGCGAAGGATATTTACATATTGTCCGACCACACGTAAATCAACTACTGCAGGTTTCTCTGATGTATATGACAACTATGAGCACTTTAAGAAGGTAGTTATTCAGGAACTAACCACAAATAAATGATCTTCTCGCTTCCGAGGGTCTTGGTGGAGGTTGTGGTCCAGTCTGTTTATTTAGGCCAGTCACTTGTATACAAATAATCATAATAACATCATTACATTGTATTTTTATTTAATTTTAATTATAGAATATGTGCAGGTTATAATACATACTACCCATTTACATGTATACATAAGTCTGCCTACTTTCTAACCATGTTTTTTTTCAAATGAGTGTCTCATGTCTCAAGATAACTCCTAAGTTGCTATGTTGTATTTCGTTTCGACAAGATATTGAATAATGGGAGATTTCCGAACTCATTACTACTTATTGTTACTATCATGTTCTCAATATCAATATGTATAGACTGTTATGATCTCAATATCAATGTATATATACTGTCGTGATCTCAATATCAATGTGGATACACTGTTGTGTTCTCAATATCAATGTATATAGACTGTTATGATCTCAATATCAATGTATATATACTGTCGTGATCTCAATATCATTGTGTAAAGACTGTTATGTTATCAATATCATTATGTGAAGACTGTTATGATCTCAATATCATTGTGAGTATACTGTTGTAATCTTAATATCATTATGTGAAGACAGTATTGATCTTAATATCAATGTTTAAAGACTGTGGTGATCTCAATATCATTGTGTATACTGTTGTGGTCTCAATATCATTGTGTGTAGACAGTTATGATCTTAATATCAATGTGTGAAGACTGTTATGATCTTAATATCAATGTATGAAGACTGTCATCAAGCCATATTTGCCAAATTTATATTAAATCCTAGTCATTTTGAATTTGTTAATACTCATATGCATTTACTGCACTGTTTTACTGTTTTATTATGTTTTATGTCATAAATAAAGTCAAATATTACTCTTCTTAATTTCTTGTTTAGTTACTCTTCTTAATTCATTGTTGAGATCCTGTTGACCATCTGTGATATCTCCATGACATGTCGGAATCTTGTAGACAGTTTGTGATGTCCTGTCGGAATACTATTGACAGTCGGTAATGTCCTGTCAATGTCTACAAGACCTATTGGAATCATATTGACAGTCGGTAATGTCCTGTCAATGTCTACAGGACCTGTTGGAATCATATTGACAGTCGGTAATGTCCTGTCAGTGTCTACAGGACCAGTCGGAATAATATTGACA